>JAOXNO010000078.1:26772956-26784388 GCA_028565335.1 Limnodromus scolopaceus | reverse complement strand
GTTTAGGTGGAACTTCTTACATTCAAGTTTGTGCCCATTTCCTCTTGTCCTGTCACTGGGCACCACTGGAAAAAGACCGGCCCCATCCTCTTGACACCCTCCCTTTAGGTATTTGTAAGCATTGATCAGATCCCCCCTCAGTCTTCTCTGGGCTAAAAAGACCCAAGTCCCTCAGCCTTTCCTCGTAAGAGAGATGCTCCAGGCCCCTCATCATCTTTGTAGCTGTAACCTCTCCAGCAGTTGCCTGTCCTTCTTAAATTGGGGAGCCCAGAACTGGACACAGTACTCCAGATGGGGCCTCACTAGGGCAGATTAGAGGGGGAGGATGACCTCTCTCGCCCTCTGCTCTGCCCTGGTGAGGCCAGAGGCCAGAGAAAAATGCAGAAAACAAAGATGGCAGGGGGTCCTTTCTTTGCCTGAGCAAGGCAGGCTGTGGGGCAGCGCTATGCCTTGCACCAAGGGTAAAAGTAGTGTCAACGGTTTCCTTTCAGTGCTCTGTAAATCCAAACCAGGAGACCAGAAGAATAGTTACAGTCCTGAGCAGGTGCTCTGCAGCAGAGTGAGGGTTTACTTTAGGTACAAGGCAAAGTAAGCAGGTCCTTGAGGTGTCAAATGGTCTCTCAGCAGAGAAACTGTGCTTGTGTTGTTTTATTCTGCATGTACTGCTGTCTGACTCTGCCCTGGGGGTCAGAGTGTATGAGGTGGTGGGGAAGCCGTTGGTGATCTTGTTTCTCTGCTGCTTCTGCAATGTGGTAGGACTAATCCTAGATGTTTAGGGATAGCTAACCTTTTTTTCTCAGATTTGAAGTGGGGAAGCTGTTCCTCCAGAGCTGTTGAAGACCCTTAAGGTTGCTTTGTTATTACAGTCTCAACTTACAGGGTGAGCTGCCTACTGAAGGGGAGCTAGTTTGAAAACATCTGTGGAGTCAAACTTTTCTTACCTATTTTCTATGTTCATTTCTTTGAAAAAAATGCAGAGTCAGCAGCTCTTCCATATTGCCATACCTGCCAACTTGACTGTGGATGATTCAGAGGCAATGTGAACTGGACTTAATTTTGAGTAGAAATCATCAATACTACTTTGGTACAAAATGCTGAATCAAAAACCTGAGTGTTTTATGCCCTCTGTGGATCTTGACTTCATCTAGTTTATCTTAGCTGCCACAGATAAACAGCACTGTAGATGAAACTAAATGTGTACTATTATCCTCATTTAATCTTTGTCTATTTATAAGAAAATAAATTCAGGCAGAATCTCAGAACAGGAATATTTCAGACATGCTCTGTGCAGTGAGTTGGGTTAATAGTAGCAGAGAACTAACATTGCTACTAATACAGTATTTTTCTAAGGTCAAGATTAGATGTACCTTTCTGCTCTTTTTTAAATTATATTTCTGGAGGAAACTGAGAAACATTTTGTATAATACTCTGCTGTTTGGAACGCTGCGAGTGGCTAACCTTCTTTCAATTTCTTTGAGGGAAGAAGAGACTTGACTGGAAAGTTCATGGTTCAGCTGTCTGTGGTTGAGTCGGGTAGAGTATGGTACTATGCTGCACAAGTTAATTTGTTTTTGCTTTCTAACTTAATGTTCTTAATAGTTTATGTTTATTGACTTGAGGAACAGCTCTTAGTTCACTAACATGAACCAGGATAGGGAGAAGCTAATAATAATAATTTTCTAATTTTGGGTTTTTACTAAAATAAACCTCTGAAACCATCATATTTCTGAATATCATCTGAGTATTTGCTGCCTCTTAGAACTATAGAATTGTGTAGATTAGAAAAGACCTGTAAGATCATGGAGTCCACCCTAAGTGGCCTATAAAATCCAACTGGAATGATCTTTCTACTTGATAGGCTGCCTTCAGTTTTAGAGCTTCCTTTATCCTTGGGTGTCAAATATAACCAGATAGCATACTGACCTCAAGCAGTTGTGGTGAACGTCAGAAGACATTGCAATCATATTAGCAGCCCCTAAATTATTCAGAGCACTTTCTGGTAAAATGGTGCTGCAGGACAATGAAAGCAAAGAACATTTCCCAGCAGATTAGATTTTTTTTTTCCCTCCTACTGTCTGTAATTATTTCTATCAGATAAGTTATTTGCTATGCAAGCTTACCTTCAAAAGCATGTTTGTTAAAAAGAGAAAGGGGAAGAAATCCTTTGTAGGGCCTGCACATGATTAAATGGCTTTAACAAAGCATAATGAATAATAATGACAAAAACCTGTCAATTGGAATTTTAAGCATTTTGGCTTGTGAATTAGAAGAGCAAATGATATCAAAATGATTACATGTAACAAAGAAGTGGATATTTGCCAATGCTGCCTATTGGTGAATATGACAGATAAGCTGTTACTAGTTTGCATATTTTTGTAAATAAAATTTATTCTGCAGTTTAAATGTACTTACAGTACAAGAAAAACGAGTATGGAACTATTGCCTTTATTAGCATGTTGTGCAGCTCTCAGAGAGGAAATGCTGCATGGATTCTGCTCTTGGACAACCCAAGAAAATGGGGGGTTTCATTTTTTCTTTTTTAAAAAGGACATTGGTCAGAAATATCCAGGCAAGACTGCAATAATCAGACAAAAGTATATGTGAGTTTCAGCACTACTACAGGAAGGATGACTCAAGGAGAGGTATCTGTTTCTTTGAGTGATGGATGGTGGTTATTGTCAAGTTCTGTCCTCAAAACTGTATGCAGGAAGGTGGATATTTGCATAAAATTGCATTGAATTAAATACTTCCCCCCACATTATATGTTTATCAGTTATCTGGTAACCAGGATTTGATTTATTTTTTTTCCCTAATGTATGCTTCTATATGCAGGTGCCTAAGATAATATAGCCTTTCTAAATACTGCAGTTTATTTTTTCTCATTTCATTGGCAGAGATAGGTCAATATAGATGAAATGAATTTGAGAGGGGAAGAGCTTTCTAAGGTGTGCTTATACCTCTCATCACTGTATACTTCAAAAGTAAAATAAATAAGAGTTATACAAACACTTAAATATACTACTATAGTAGACAGGAGCTGAAGAAAAGACAATAAATGTCATAAAACCTTAGTTTTCCATCCAATTTTCCTTTACAAATATCCTTTTCTTATATACAGCCTCTCTGTTCAGGAGGATACATAGAGAGGAAGGTGTCTATCACTTTATTACTCTGATGACATTCGTTAACAATGTCACCTTTTATTTAAACCCAGTGTTTGCTCTAAGAAATCTATTTTTTGACAATATACTATGTGGCTGAGCCAATTTTTAACATCTATTACTCCTGTGTATTGTGTCTGAAATTGATAGTGCTGAAAGTATTACATTTCTACTATCAGATACGCATTGGAGATAGAAACATGGTGAAGGCCACTAACATTTCATTGAAGAAAAAGAACAGAAATCTGATGGCTTTCTGTTGAGGGACAGATGATCAAAAGGAAGGTTAAGTAAGCAGAATATGTTGGATACTCTTTTTTCCCCACTGGAGAAATGTGTACCAAAGTACTTCACAGCTCTCCATCAGATCAGTGTTCTGCTATCAGTGCTGTAAACAATTTCAACAGGATGCTTGCTGGGAGAAGTGAAGAGAGAACAGAAAAGAAGAAAAGGAGGAAAACAAAAGGTGGAGGGTGGAGGTGGGGGGATGGGATATTGTAGTGCGTCTTTTAAAGAAAGTTAGATTTTTTTTCATAATAGTGAACAAGCTTACATATTCCTTTTGAATACAAAGATTTAGCTCTGAATAAATAGCTTTCCATTAATAACATAGAGCAGTGAAGCAACTGAATATGTGTCAAAATTCTGCCCTGTATTTTAATAAACTTGGAGAAATTCCCTGAATTTAATCAATAATCATGTACTGATGTAGTTTATTTTCTGGTGAGGAAAATCAGCGCTACTTCAGCGTGTACATCAGTTGTTGCAGAAGCCAAATCAATCAGACAGTCAAGGTGGATCTGCCTAGACCTCCATCCAAAAGTGAACTCCCCAAAGCAGCCTTCAAACACTGCCTTGTTTTATTAGCAGATGTACTAGAGCTCCTCTCTGTGTAATTCAAGGACAATTGGTTGCCTGAGGATACAGTGTCCTGCTGTGACTCCCCACCCTGAAGCCTTTGGCAGCACCTCACTGTGCTTAGTTGCTCCCCGTGGAAATACCCATCTCCTCTTCTTCCAGTCCTTTCCTTTTCAAAGGAAGAAAGCATGCAAACTGAGAACAAACCAAGCAGGAACCATCCTTCACACAGACTTATTAATGCTTGTACAGGCTGCTTAGGAGATAAGTACTATTTTATTAAAATCTCACTCTACTAATATCAGAAGATTTTCTAAGTTAAGCACTGGTCCATGTAGGTTGGGTATTTACTGCATGCCTCAAAATTTTTCAGTTTTCCCTAAAATTTGTTTAACTTCTTAGGCTTGTTTTAATGGAAAAACATTTTAAGATGGAGAAAGGGGCAAAAAATAAAAGGACTAAAAACCTTGAAATATAGCTTTAAATACCAGTTTAACCCTATATTCTTACCTCTGGATTTCAGATCCATCAGTATTTAATAAGGCACCACTATGATATATACTTTGCAGGCCTATGAGACAGGATTACTTAAGTAAAATGTTGATTTTCATTTTCTCATGTCAACAGCTTTGTTCTAAGGTAAAGGTAAATGCCTTCTAAAACCTGGCTACTAGATTCTGATTTCCATTCATGTTTCTAAGATATATAAAATATAGCTGGGTCTGAAATACACGCTCTGAAAATGAGGGGTGATCCTGTGGAAATCATCCAAGTGAAATCTTGTTTCTGGTGAGTTGATAGGGTATCACTGAATTCTCCTGGATCACAGAGTGACAATGGATCTTTTCTTATGACAGCACTGACAGCTTCACGTAACTGAGTTAATTTAAAGTGATGTTGATTTAATTCGTTGAAACGAGAGTCTGATAACTGTCTTCAGTCCCCGTGTAGAAAACAACATGCATTCCTGCTGTTTATATACAAATGTTAACAACAACATGTTGAAACACAAGCTCGGCAAATCATTTAAACATTTACTTTAGCCTGCCCCAGTGCAGCAAAACACTTAAGCACATGCCTAAAGGTATAGACATGCTCAAGTGCTTTTCTGATTAATGGTGGACTGGAGCCCAAGTATCTAATTTCAAGACTAACGTTGTGTCTTATTGCTAGATTGGAAGAATTACTCATTCCAGTACTATCCGGGGAGATAAACATCACATTTCACTTCAATTTCTCCACGAATGCTGCTGGTACACATTGGATGAGCTGAGCCCATGGGCTGGAGGAGCTCTGAAATATTGACACACAATCAGACTTGCTACTGAGTGATGTTCTGCATCCCTCAAGAGGCAACCAGAATGACCCCCACAAAAATGAAGGTTTATAAACTGTTACTTCATCATTTAGATGAATGAATCCTAAAAATCAGTTTTCAGGAAATGGAAGGGAGGAAATGGTTAAAGTGCTTTAACGTCCTGTCAAAATGTCACTTATGTGCAGGAATGGCGTGTGTTCATTTTAAAAAGAGATAAATGCAGAAAAACACATGACAATCAGTCCAGAGCTAGAAAAAAACAAGGGAAGAAAACAAAGGATAAGAGCATTGTCCTTACTGTGAATTCCCACTTCAGTCTCCAGACGGTGAAAACAACAAGGTCAAGGTCTGAGTTTAAAGAAAAATGCAGCCCCCCCATTGCCAAGGAACCGGAGACAATGTCAGACTTAATTGTCAGATTACTGTCTAATCAATGATTTCTCTGATTAGTGAGCCACTGACAATACAACCAAATCAATGTGTTTATTCCAAACGTTAGTCCTGATGCTCTAAAAGAGTGAAAATCAGGAAAAAATTACAACATTAAGTAACTCAGATCCCCTGCATACCAATTGAAACTGTCATTTGGCTTGCTTATTTACAGGGTTTGAAACGTTTATTTGACAACAGAAGGGCTAATAAAAGGAATCCAAGTCGTGTTTAATTACATCAGTTTTATTATCTTAATTAATCAGTCCACTGCTGTGCACTCTAATATCATAAAATTGTATTTTTTCATAATGGATTACAAAAGGTTTCTTTATTTCTCTTTATATAATTTTTGGCCCGTGTCTGCCATGGCACTCTTGTTGAGTTCACACTCATAGACATGAGGGCAGTTTATTAAATCTTCACAGAACCGCTGTTTAGGTGGAGAACAAAAATGCCCTGAAAGCTGAATGGAATAACAAAAAGACAACAGAGTCAGTACTCTAATTAATTTTAGATGAAAAGGGGAAATTAGAAATGGCAATAAAGGATTCAAAGCCCAGAGGTATCTGGACAGGAACTTGGAAAAGATTGTGTAACTGTGAAATTGATGATAAAAGTCTGTATACTACTGCTTGATTACAACCAGAGATCATATTAAAAAAATGCAAGTTATGACTTAATCTATGCCAGGAGTAGATAGATATGCAGTATCCTCCTGATAGTTGAAATGGACGTGGAAGTGGGAAACAGGATAATACTGATTTCAATTTGAATTTACATTTCAAACAGGAACTGTTTTAATTATGTCTAATTGAAATGATTTATTGCCTTAAGTGGTAAGGAAAAAGGCCTGCACAGAATACAATTTAATCTTTATACTGCGCGTTGTTCCTATTCTTCATTTGTTTATTGTGTTGAATGCAGAAATGTAAGATAGCCTGTGTCATGCCTTTGAACATCTAACTTCTTGAGCTGAGCTGAATCATGATATGAAGAGAGAGAAAATACTTTCCATAGTGGAGAACCACCGAAGTGAAAAGCTGAACCATTTAAAGGTGAACTGACACCCTTCTTTAAAAATAAACACAGCTTGAGTTCCCAAACTAGGAGTAGGCATGTAAGCTTAAAATATGTACAGCTTAAAAGGTACTCTGTAAATAAACTTTCCTTATTAAACTGACAAAACTTCTTTTTTGGAGCTGATTATTTTTGTGGCTGTAGGGAGTGCTGTTGCCATCACCCAAGGATTCTTCCTGTATTTTACAATGAATCCTCAACGCAAACGTCACAGGAGAAGGGACATGCGCATCCATTGTTGGAGAGAAGTGAACTGGCTACAAATCTGCCCGAATTCCAAGCATCTTCTCATTTCTCCGGCCAAATGAAACTGAATTTTTATCACGGCTTCAATGGATGGTTAGACTAGGGTTCTCTGGGTGAGGTAACCTCTAGCTCAATGGCTAGGGCTGACTGAGATGATGGCTATCAGTATGAAGACAAGCAAACAGTGTTTTCCCTTCTTCTGGAGGAGCTTCAGTGCAACTGTGCAGTAGTAGGGCTTTTGGAGAATGTAGAAATTCTTCCAAAGTACAGTCAGTGTTCAGAAGTGGCAGAAGGGGACTCTGGAGGTCATCTGGACCAACCCTCAGCTCAAGGCTGGGCCTAATTAAATTACTTTTTCAGATGGTAAACAGTCACTTTACTGAACATCTGTATTAGCCCCTGGCTGCCCAACACAGCAGCATCAAGCCTGTGTCTCAGCAGTGTTGGGGTACAGCTCCAACAGAGAGCTCCCAGCTCTCCAAGAGCAAGTGGGTCTGCCCTCCTGCCCTTCCCATAGCATCATCTCCCCGGCTGGCCTGGAAGAAGGTGGCAGCCAAGACCCTGGGGCTCGGGGGGACTTTTTTTGTGGTCTTCAAAGGGTATTTTCCCTACAAAACCCTTTTAAAAGAAGTCAAAATCTGGTGTTGCCTAAACATACTAAGCATTGAACTTTGTTATGTTTGCCTCTTACTGGACATCTGCCTATAAAATAAAAACTAGAGATTATTTCGATAAGAATATCCATTCACTTTAGTGTTGATGAATTTGCTGATTGAAATGTGCTTCAAGAGTTACTAAAATATATTAAAAAAACATAGAAATAGATGCGTTTTTAATCTTCTGTAATAGGGATCATTCCTTATGTGACTGGTTTAAAAAAAGCTAAAGAGGAATTATTTTCTAGTACAATCCGTAAGACTTTACATAGAGGAATAGAGGTGAAAAGCAGTTGTGCTAAGCTTCTTTCGCTGTATGTAGCTGACCTGAGGGAAAGCAGCCTGCCAGAAACCTCTCATGAGGACTAACTATCCATATAAATTCCTGTGTTTGAGTTGATGCTTGCAGACAAGCAAAGGCTGATGTCAAAGTTCCGAAGGCCAAATTAAGACAAAGTTTTTCTAGGTTTCTTTGAAGAGCAAACGTTTCGGACTATCTTTCAGCTCCTGTAACTCAGGTCTCCCTGACAGCCTATTATTTGTTCAGTCATATTACATTCTCTTGATTCTTTCTGACAAAGTTATCAAACACCCCACTGGGACCACAGCCAAAGAAGCATTCACCTTTATACAAAGGGCCAAATCCTGATAAAGAATGCACAGCTGGAGTAAATGGACTATTTGGTCAGAAAATAGAGTTAAATGGAGATTTCTGCTGCACCTTATCACAGCTGGTGTAAATCCAGGCTACGGGAACTACAGGATATAGGGAGAAATAAAATACACAGCTCAGCAGTGCACGTTTCTCCCCATGATAACACTCCTGTGCAAATAACCACAGTAGAACTTAGATTCATTATAGAGAGGTGTGCGTTTATTCTCCCTTTATTCTCTCTCTATTGTCTATTCTGCCATCCATAAGCAAGGTGGTGTTTCTTTATTTTTATCCCGTTCACAGCTGCAATGGGAGCAGTAATTAATCCTTATTCAACAGCAGATGCCGTACAGTCAGCCATAGTACCAAATATTTTTTTATATGCTTACTAGTCATTAGTACTGATATGCCTATTGCTTTCTATTTTATTGCAATTACTTTCTCAGCTTTTCACAGTTTTTATTTTAATGACCTGGGGTCCCATCTTTTGCAAGTCTAAAATGATGTTCCCAGCTGCCTTTGGGTCTGCAGTATATTTGGCCCTGTTAAAGTGCATCGAAATAGACACCACTGGTCTACATCCTCTTACCGATTTTTGAAGAATTCAAAGTAGTCCTGAAGATGAACATAGTGACTTTCGATATCCATCCCGTAGCTAGATTTAATGATTATATGTGCATTGCCACTGCATCGGTAGCTACCATGGGTACACCAGTACACTAAGTACTACACAAACACAACGTAACTCTTGCTGTGATTTCACCTAAGTTTAATCAGAAGAGTTCTCCCAAAAGAAAACCAAGCTCTTCTGCCTACCTCTGCATCCTATTTCCTGTAGCACACTTGTACTTCTTAATCAATTGCAGTCTAGTCATTACATAGCTTCTATAACTGGTTTATTTACATATGTGCGTATATAAATGCATATATTTTTGTACATAAATGCATATGTACAAACACTCTCACAGGCCAAGAAACAACTGAAGATAGCAAGTCCCTTAACAGGCAACAACTCAGTGTGAAGGAGGAGAGAGAAGAAGGAAAATGAATGTAAGCATGTAGGAATTTATTTTGTTTTACTGGTACCTTTGGATCGTGTTTTAAAACTCCTGTAATAATATGGAAATATTCTCTATGATTCACACAAAAGTGATAGTTTTGGTCAGTGCAAAGAAAAACCTCCAGAACTGTCACTTTCCTTTTCACAGGCTAAAATTCCTCTGCTGTACATTTTAAGAAGTGTGATTCACCTTGTAAGAGGCAACCATCTGTCAGCTCTAGGTTCAGGTACCTGCTTATCACAACTGCTAGTGATTTTCTCCAAGTAGCGTAGTGCAGACAGGTAAGGAGGAGTGTCAGCATACTGCAAATATACCATCATCTTCTGCTGTGACAGACAAACTAGAAACACGTGCTCTTTTAACCTGAAGTGAGCAGTACATCGGCCATTAGAAAGGTAAGTTTTTAAATTGAAGGATTGCTGTTGATTACTGATGACTTTGTGAACAATAGTATTTAATGAACTTTAATTTCCTGTAACTAATTCATTCTTTGTGATCCAGAAGTAATTTTGGAACAATCCAACAGGTGATGTTAATAAATATCTGAAGCATCTTGAATCTTTATAAAATCCATCTAAATCAAGAGATACATTTTTCTCTTTTTGTCTTTCCTGACACTGCATCCCTAAAGTACCTTGCAGAATCAGATAATGCAGTTACAGAAATAAAATAGCATAAGATGGACATAAATTGAAATGCAGAATAAACAATGGATGAAATGCCTGATTTTCTTTCTGTGCCATGTTCCAAGGTGCTGTCCAATACTACAACTTTGTCAATGAAGTTCCCTTGTCCATGCTTGTATTTAAGACAGCAGAGGTGCAGCTCACCTGAGAGCACAAGTGTTCATTGGTATTTTGACAGCTTCTGCCTCTTTGCACTTTCAGTTGGGGTTCTCCATTCAGTAAGAAAAAATAGAATCGAGCTGTTGGTGTCAGCTAAATCGAAAATTCCATAGGACTTTCTATAGCCAGCACACAGAATGGCCAGAAGTCCACCCCTCTTTACCAGTATTGCTTTAAAACTAACTGTGTTGCATAGTACAGACTAATATACACAGCTTTTGTTGTTGTTGTTGTTGTTGTTGTTGTTAGGCAACAGCAACCTTTTCCTCTGCCTACAATTTGGTCTTTGTATCTGATGCAGGAACATTTCTTTGCATACAACAAACACGGGCTCCTTTGCAACTGCTCACCAGCTCAGCCCTGGCAGGATTTCTGTGCAGAGATGAAGTGACGTGGGCAGGATGCCATGGTCCTGCTGCTACCAGAAGATCTCACCTTGAATCAAGCTGAGCCATTTCTCAAGGCCTTTGCTTTTTCACAAGCAAAGACTTTCAGCCAGGAGTTCAGTAGCATGGCAGTAAGAAGAAACCACCAAAAGCAGGAATGCAAATAGATTGGCTGTTTATAGTTGCCTTTTCTGAGTCTTCTTTCTGGGAACTCTGTCATCCTTCTGTGTATAAAATCAGCTATTTCATGTTTTCTAGGTCAATTCAGATATTTTTATTGATTATAGCTGTGACCCTTTAAGAATGACACTATTTCAGAAATCAAAGTGAAACGTGCAGATAAAAGCAATCTTTTTAAATACTGTAATTCCAAGGAAAAAGGTACATGCTGTTCCTTTTATTGAAGATTTATTTTTAATGCAGCTCATTGGTATTTATTTGAATCAGACTGATGTGGGAAAAAGCTAGGCAAAATTTGAAATATGATAACTATTACAGTACTTATTAATATTTCATATTGTAATGTGTATCTGCAGTCACAAATAAACAACAAAAAGTATAATTCTCATATTCACCTCTCACAGCTTATATTATTTTTATGAAAACTAGATTCTCATTATATTTGCTGGTTTTAATCAGTAATGTGATTTCCCTCTCTGTGCCAGGCAATTTGTTAAAAATGAGGCATTTCCTGAAGAACTCTGTTATAAAGTTATAGAATCAAACCCCCTTACCTT
>JAOXNO010000078.1:26718465-26767421 GCA_028565335.1 Limnodromus scolopaceus | reverse complement strand
ATCCCAAATCCAAAACATAGCACTATACCCACTGTTTGTAAGAAAGTCAACCCTGTCGCAGTTGAAACCATGACACATAGGAACAGAGAAAGGCTCTTTCCGCTCATCCTCTTCCTGCCCACCTGCCCTCTTCCTTCTTAGAGAAGAGAAGGTCCCAGAAAATAAGGAGAGAAGAAGTCACATCAAAGCCCACTCTTGAGTTTCTGGCCCCAACAAACACTATTGCAGGCTAAGTGGAGGACCAAGCATTCTTAATTTTCTGATTTAAAATTCAGATACAAGTTTAATGGGCTGACTGATGACATGACATCCCTTGCAGAGATGAAACAAGGGAAAGCGCTGTCAAGGTGGTCGTGCTGTCTTTTTTGAGTTAAAGGAATTCCTTGGGTTTGGTATGCTGTCTGCTCTGCCCACAAATCCCAAGTCAGGTTTGCAGCCTGTCCTCCCCCTGCTCGCAGTGCCTGGGCCGAGACCGCTCGGGGGCAAACAGTCTGAGCTGCTGCGGGTCACCTGCAGAAGTCCCACCACCAGTCACCCACAGGAGTCCCACTGCTCTGGTCACCCATGGGAGTCCACCACCCATCACTGAGGGGTGCTGCACTGCCTCTTCCTACCCCTCAACTCCTACCAAGAACTGCCCCCAGCACCCAACAGCTCCCTCTCATAAGCACCAGCAGCCTCCCCAGTGTGAAACCAGTATCTGTCATTTCACAGAGAAAGGCAGGAAGAGGATAAGGAAGAAGAAGAGGTCGAGGAGGAGGAGGAGGAAGAGCCCAATTTGAATTTTCCTTATGTGATTCAGCCCTCTGTGTATGGGACATGACTGTATCATCTCCTTGCTAAGACTTTATTTAAATGGATACTGAAACTTCTGGTCCTGATTCTGCTCTTTCCCCACTTTTAAAAAATAAGTAAATTAAGTAGATTTACTTCAATAAATATACTTCAATTTAAGGTAGCTTTTTTTTTTATCTTATCAAGTTCCGGACATTTTAAACAAACCCAGTTTCCAAACTCATTCACATGAGCTGTCCTACTGACTTTTTACATTATTCATACTACAAAAGATCTAGCTTGAAAGAGTTTTTGAACAAAGCTATAGTATTTATGGTCATTTTCAGCTATATAATCTCCTTTCCTTTTTTCCTCTAAGAATACTTTCCCATAAAATAAAATCAAATTTCAGAATTTGTTTCACCTCCTTTCCAATACTTCTCTTTCGTTCATGTGCCTTGAAGAGCATAAAGACCTTTTGTGGATTTTTCTGGAATTAATTGCATATGTTATATTACAGACACAATTTCTGTACTGGATAAAGTACTCTAGCTAGGAGTACTACTATTTTTTAACTGCATATGTGTATCCAGAGGAGTTACTGTTGTGTATATAATCACATTTTGTTGCCAGAGCTAGTATTCCATAAATTACAAAACTCTAATTGGACACAAAAATCTGTGTTGTATATGAAAATGAAAATAGTAGCACTATCAAGGAAACAATGAAGGGACAGACAAAATGAAAAAAACCCACCCTCTAACAGCCCTTTTTAATCTCTCCACCTGTTTTTGTCTGGGTGGTGGCCAAATGGAAAAATGAAACAAGCTTTATGATTGATTATTTTGCATTCTTGTATATGGGCTGTAGAAGTAACAGGAATATTTATTAATGTTTGCAAAGAGTGTAATTTATTATTGATTTTCTTTCTCAACCTTGTTTAGCTACTGGCATGTGGAGACTATGAAAATGTAAAAAATATTTTTAATATTTATTACTTCAGCAGCTACAACTGCAACCTTCTTTTGGCATGCATAGTCTACTGAATTAATTCTTTCTTCTGTTTTGTTGTTAATTGGAATTAATATTCTTGTTGTGAAGTTTTATCAGTACCAACTCAGTTTAATACAAAAAACCTCAGATACTCTGTGCAAAGATCCATGATTGACAAATTAATCAAGAAAAATATTTTATATTATTAATGTTCTGTATTTTGAATAGGCGTTAGCTATATGTACTTTGTATTTACAAATCTGCAACGAAGAGCCAAAAGATGAAGTCAAGAAATTTATTTCAGTTGCCAAAATTATCATGAAAATAGGAAATAAATGAAAAAAAATGAAAAATGTGTGTCAAACTCCTTGGAAATAGTAATTTAAAAAATAACACAGGTAGCCAAGACATCTTAAGATTAACAGCACTGAAAAAACAGAAAGAAGCAACAGAATGAACACCTTCACAAAGGTGGATCCATAAATGTAATGATGTCAGAGGGTAAATGCTGTGCCCAGTGAGAAGCGGGCAGGACGGGCAGGGAGGGCACAGGCAGGCTGTCCTGGTGACGGTGTGAAGTCCGTGCACTCTTAAGGACGAGCCAGTGCCTGGCAATCAGCAGAAAATACTGGTGGGTTTTTTTTCTTTTTTTTTTCTTTGTTTTTTTTTTTAATTTCTTCTGTCTGATTATAACTCTGAAGCCTTGAGCCTATGAACGATCCCTTCTTTGCACCAGGACGGACTTCCTGGACTGATGTTCTGGAATTTCACCTTTACATATCATTAATCAGCTCATTGCTTTCTCTTAACTTTCAGGTGTTAATAAATTAAAGACAGTTCTGAAGCTGTAAGAACAATGGAAGAAGCAGAAACTATGTTTAACAGAAAGAATCAAGGTGCTTGAGTGAATTTGTTAATCAAAGAGACTTTTGCAGACTTATGATCTTGACACTGAGGATAACTAACCATAACGTTACATAACACAGACAGCATTGGATTTTCCTTCAACATTCATTTAAAAAAAATGTTTTTCAGAAAAGTCTTCAGCTAAAAGAAGGAAAAGATAATTCAGGGAAGTTCTATGTCCTGTGTGATAGAGGTTCATCACAATTGCTTTACATTATCTGCCCTTTATACATTATAAATCACCATAATGTTTGAATACTTTATTTCCCTCATGGTTTGGGAATTGACAGGATGAGTGCACTTGCCCTCAGGTTTGTTATTTCGTACTTCTGCCTATCATTTGCATGTATATTTTAATTTTATTTGCTCCTGTCAGTTTTTCACACAGGAAAGAAGTCTATTTGAAGGAATGCAAAATGGTGGCCTGGCCAATTCTAAAGTGAACTGTGTCGTGATACCAGCTAAATAATGCATGAATGGATCTGTGCTAGCCATAATTCACTGCTAGTGCTATTTATTTCTTTATCATGTGTCAGTTCCCTTTCCTGTCAGGATATCAAATGGCTACAAAGTGCAGCACGCTGTTTTCCTTATCTTTGAGCTAAATGTTCCATTATATCACATTTTAGGCTTTTAAGATCGCATAATGAAGCACACATAAAATCTAAAGTGATCTTGAGTAGTGTATCCATGATGCAATATGTTAAAAAGTGATACAGCCCCAGGATTGAGTGTTGTGCTGCTGCTGTATCTTGTTGGTAAAAAGAAGCATGACTTAAATCATTCGGTCATTAGAATAGCAGATATTATGCTGTTGGTTTGCTACAGGATTTCAGGGAGATTTATATACATCCATTTAGAGACACCTAGAGTTCAAGGAACTTAATTGGGCTGAGATAAGTGTCTTTGCAACTCTGGGATTCACCGCTAGAAACTGTTCTCTGGCTTAAGCCACTGTGTGTGCTTGCTTTAAATCCTTTGGGCTTAACCTTTGAATTTTTACAGCATGAGCAGGTTAATCTCTTTCTCTTATAATATTCTTCCATAAATGGGAAATGCCACGTTGAAGATGTGGCATACTATTAATCTCTTTGTTCTTTTTGGATTTCGGCATCAGATCTGAAACTACATTGTTGAATCAGAATGGCTCATATGGCATTAGTGTAGATACGAAAGAACCTACTTCTCTTCTTTTGTGGAACAAATGGAGTAAGAAATGGATTCTCTGTCTAAGACGCCTCCCAGAAACATGCATTTGAGTTGTCAGCTTTATATCCTACTTTTTATATTTTGTATTTCAACTAACAATGACGTATCTATTATATCATTGTTCTTAAAATAAACAACCTAATATTAAATGTTCCTCCACAGTATGCCACCAAACAGATGCTTGAAAGAACAGCAGCGATCCAAATAAAAATAAAATAGAAATCTTAAAAGGTCACATCACTTCCTGATATTTTAGGTGTCAAAATTCAACTGAGCATAAATATTTAAACCTAAATGTATTAGCTGTTAGAAAAACTCCCATAACCTCCAAAAATATTTGAGTCACTTAACCATTTCTGACTATGCAATGAACTACAGTAAGCACCAAAAAAAAGTGTACTGAAAATTATTATTATATTTGAATTTAATTTCCTCTAGGATATACAGATTCTGACAAAAAAAACCAACAGTGATTAAAAAAACTCTCATTAAAAAAGTGACTCTTTAAAATATATTGTTCTCTACAAATTCTAAAGCTACATCTGTGCCCTGTACAGGTACCTTCAGGCACCGCAGGGGACATATGGGGCTCCAGTTCCAATTTGGGCTTCTAGGGTGGCACCATGATTTCCAATGAAACATTTACTTCTTCTGCCCTATCCCCGCTAAATCCACAAAACCTGCTTTTATCTTATGGTCTGCCCTAAACCAACATATCCTTTCTCTTTTTGCTATGCTGACCTCTCAGCAGGATTAATTAGCTAAGGTGCAGCAGCAGAGCAGAGCCGAGGGCAGTGTATCTTACTGCCTCGAGTACGCTCACCCCCTCAGATGTTGGCTTTACGATCTAGTTAATAAAATATTTAAACACCTCATTTTTAATGCCCATAGGGAGCATGACTTTAATCACAGGCATAAAGCGTGGCTTGGGCAGAACAAAACAGAGACTGATGAGTGTGTTCCTGCGCAGACTGTCTTTCCCAGATGTGCTGCAGGGGCCGGTCACTTCCCCCCTAACACCATCAAAAGCCATCACAGTTGACTTGGTCTTCACTCACTTTTTTAGATTTTTATTTCTTCTTTGGAAGTATAGCCCACTTAGTCTCAAGGTAGCAGAGGCTTGCAGTATCCTGATAAAGTGAACCTCCGAAAATACAAAAGATAGCATAGACTATAATACTTGCTAGATTTCCACTTGGAAAAAACACATGGTCACAGATTTCTGAAGAGGAGGCAAATCTAAGTGACAGCAGACAGAGCACCACAAGCCACCAAGCTCATTTTCAACCTCTTTCCTGTGACAAAAGACTATATAGCTACAGGATCAAAAAATAAACCCAGTCATCAGAAGAAGGAGCAACTACATCTCCCCTGTTGCATTGACCAGGCAGGTGCGGAGAATTGGCCGCAGCATCCAGGCACTGCCTGTGCCTGAAGCAGGCTCTGCTCTGAGACATGCAGCTTGGGGAATGCAGAGCACCAAAATTTTAGCTTTAATGTCTGCAGATATAATCACAGAGCTTTTACACGAGTACCATTTGAGCTAATGCCCAAATTAGCCTAGCTGTTTATAAGATATTAAATGCACTACAAAGCCTAACATGTTTGTTATGCTCCATAGTCAGAGCACCTGTTTAAAAGCCCACTGCAGCTGTACTTTCAGATTACAGGCCATTAGGCAAGCTATGCAGTACCTTATTTTTATAACCTAATCTCTCTTCCTCTTTCACATTTGAATTTTAGAACCATAAAGATGAGATTTCCTCTCCATACATCTTCCCCAAGTCCGTTAGTGATTGAGATGAGGAGAGTAATATTAATATTTATACAATGCTCAGATTTAACTTTCAGTTGCTATGGTAAAATACTGTCATAAAATATTTCATTAACTTTTAATCCTATTTAACACCGTTATTCCGTCTTGAGACTATACTGAAACTTTGGATACTCATGGGACACAATTTTGATGAGAGATTCTAAAATATTTGGGGGTTCTTTTTCTTGAATTATTAGAAAACTGAACAGAAAGACCTTGGAATGGACAGAGTTTCCAAAATGTAAGTTTACAGTGCCATTCTAGCAGGCATCAGGCCACGTGTTAGCTATTAGAAGGATCACAGGAGAGATTCGCGCTCCCCTGAGGCGGCAGCAGGAGGGCAAGGAGGGAGCCTGATGTCTCTGACAGGCCTCGCTGTGCCGCTACTCAGGGACTGGACCCTCACTCCAGCTGTTGATTCTTCTTAAGGTCGTCAAAAGGCAATATTTCATAGGGAGAGCTACTATAAACTTCATTTAGTCCCAATCAGTATTTTCCTTACACCTAAACAAGAGTGTATATCAAAGAGACTGTTATAGCATAGTTAAAAATAATTCATGGCTGCTAGAAGTAGTCTAAACTAATTACCTCCAACTCAGTATGGCCCATGAAGGAACAGAGAAGACACGTTGCCCTTACTGGCATGGGATAAGATGATGATGTGCGTGCTGACACGTCACTGAAATAGCTTCTCCCAGCTCAGCTTTTTAAAAAGGTTTATATAAATTACAGCAATAGTGGCAGGTTAAGATTCTTTTGTTACCAGAGTTGCAATCCATTTCTGCAACTGATGCAAGTCATCTTAACTTGTTGACATGGAGTACCTCTTTGAGAGGAAAAACACTACAATCACAGAAGAACATCCTAATCCAAGTTATAAAGAACTCCATAATAAGTCCTGTAAAGTACAAGTCCAATCAGGGCTATTTGTGCGATCCCTCTCAGGCAGAGGGGTCACTGTGAGGCAGGTTAAGTATCTTAATTTTCTCAAACTAAGAGACCAGCGTGCAGTTGGCAATAGCTCTCTAGGTAAAAGTTTCAGACTGTAACCAACTCTGTAAGGCAACAAAAAGCGACAGCCACCCTGAAGATAGTAATTTTAAAAACCAATATGTCTCCACAGTTCCATTCTCCCTGAAAATTTGAAGGAATACCTAAATATAGTGCTTCTCAGAGAGCAGTGTGATACTTTATTTGTGATACTTTAATTAGGAGTTACATAGGATTTCCCAGCAACTGAGCTCAAAGGCAATCTCTGAATCACCAGAAGATATTAATTCACTTAACTCCTTTAGGAAATCTGTTGATCTGGGCCAAAGCTCACACATAATTACATTATCAATACATTTTTAGTTTGCTTTATTGTGTTTTTATTTCTGTTTTTAAATTAAAAACAAAAGCAAACTAGATTCACTATTTTGTTTTATTTAAAGGCCTAAAAGATGTTATGGTGGTATAGCGGCCTTTCTCAGGTCTAATTATTCCTGCATGTTCGTTGTAGTGTTGATACTTGAAGCCAGAGTTCCCAACCAAAAAAAAAGTCTATAAGAATTCCCATTTTAGGTTACAGACCATGAGCATTTGAAGCCACAAAGGCTTGTATGTGTCAGGACGACAACTAAATAGACTTCTCTGTTTTAATTCAGTGATTATCTGCATGAACACAGGTGTCTATCAATCTGTCCATAGATACCTATTAAAAGAAGTTTTAGTTCGTGCTACTGGAATCGACTACATCATTATCCTTTTTGTGCTAGTGATGGAGTATTAAATTTTGGGTTTGATGGGGAAGTGCAGTTATGAGAGTCATCAATTCTAAAACTTTGGGTAGTAATCTCTATTCTCACAGATCACATATTAGGTATCTTCTACTTTCCATCATCTATCAACATACATTATAATCAGTGAAGAGGCAGCCATTTTAATACAAGGTCTAGAGTAAGCTTTTCTAAGAAAACTAGGGAGAGGGTATATGTTTAATTCCTTCTTTACTGTGTTTTCAGGAAGCTATATGTAAACAAAACCTTTAATTAGCTCTGTTGCTTATTTTCGATATTTGCAGCAGTCTTTTTGAGTATTATGCAAATTTCTGCTGAGTGAGACAGTCTACAAATAATCCAATTACAACGCATTATCTATTTATTTTGTCAGAATTTAGATTTATTATGCCCTGCTTGGCAACTGCTTCAATGCTATGTAAATAGAAACAACAACAACCAAACCCAAATTCAATCACTCCAGTTTTTTTTTAGACAACAGAAAGATCATTAAGTGATAATAAAAGATAGTTATAATATAAATGCACAGCACAACTACAATAATCATTAAGAGAATTATTTCTCTATGTAAGAGTGAAAATAACATCACTGATTTATCGCTGTTGTACATAAAGCATAGGAAATCCTGGGGATCCTGGGGATCATGAGGAAAATTAGGTTTCCATGTCCTATTCAGTGATTTTGGTGGCTTTATGCTACCTTTCCTAGGTCAGGGGGTGGAAGGAGGGATGAAAGGAGCAAACGAGAACTTGTGTGGTGCAGGGAGGCTTCAGGTATTGTAGGACTTCCTTTTTGCTCTTATTTTATGAGCCTTAGTAACACATACTACTGGTTGCAGCATACCAGCCTTGACCTTAAAACCCCCCTTAGAAAAAACATGGTATTCTTTCCTCACGCATCATTGTCATATAATGAATTTCACTGCAATTTATCTATTCAGACAAGAAGTCTCTGACAAATGACCAATTTAACATTTCCTAGAACACATCTAGCTGATAACTTTTAGCTGGATATGCCCCCAACTTGAGGCACAGCGCATTAGCTGCTCTGGAGAATGGCTGCCTTGCAGTCCTCAGACATCACATTCATTTTCAAAGTACCAAACTTTGCTCCTTCCTACTTTTCAAAACACTTAGAGATTAAAAGTGAAGAAAGGGAAATAATCACCTCAGAATGAGACAGCCAGAGATCGATTTATCTGCCAAAGCTGTGTTTAGGTTATTATTATGTGACTGGTGCCCACTACACCTAAGCCCTGGTGCCCCATTCTGTGGGGCGGGTGTGTGCACTTGGCACTGACATTGGGGTTGGTGCATTAAAATGGCCCAATCTGGAGAGGGTCTGCGTTAAAGTATTAAGTTTTCATTGTACTTTGCTGTGCCATTGCTCTGTAGAAGATCCTTGAAGAACCTGTCTGTCTCCACAAGGATGGATGGAGCATCAGGAAAAAGGGAGTGGGTCACCCTGGGAGTGGGTCACCCCAGGAGGTGCTGAGGAGATGCTTGCTCCTGTCCTGCTATTGAGAATATTTTAGCCTTTTTTTTTTTCCTTTCGTTTTCGCTGTTGCAATTATGCAATAGCATAATTGGTTTGGTAGGTCATATGTAAGTCCAGCTTCTGTGAAAATGTTCAACCAAAATCCAGGGGAGGGTGCCTAGTTTGTTAAAGGTTTTGTGGATTTGTTATTCTTATCAATACTATCTTTTACATAAAGCTTGCTGTTATGCTTCTAATTTCATGTTTAATATCTTATATACCATTAAACTAGCAATTACAAAAGCTCACTTTATTTCCATCACTCTCTTTTCATAACACTTGTGTTGCTGATTAAAAGGTTATCTGTGTACTCTTCTGCTCAGCCCTCTGAACTGGTGTCAGGCATGATGCCCACATAAGCTATGTAATTTTGTGTAAAATGGGAGTAAGCCACAGTGCTAGTTTTCAGTCAGATTCCCAGGATGCACGATACACACAGTATTGCCTGGATCCTGTTCCACAGCATCCATCACATAAGCCTAAGCTCGTACTCATTTTATTTTGGGTGTCCACTCTAGAGGTTAAGTCATCTCAATGCTTACTGGGGAGCACTTCCTGACTGGGAAGGTCAGCCTGGCATTACTTTAAGTGGCCATCCTTAAAATTCCTGTGTTAAGTCACAAGAAATGTAAGCAGGAAAGCGAAACCTTGTCAAGCTTACTAAAGCTACTGTGATTTATTAGTTTGTCCCCTGAAATAAAAGTTTTAAGTTGATCGTATTATTCAATAACAGACCAAGTGACATAATCTGTCTCAAATTTCCCCAAGTGGCAGTCAGAGCAGGACCTTCCAAAGACCCTGTGTACGTGCTGTCTCCTGAGTGCTGGTGGAGAAAGGCTTTGGACCAATGTTTTCTGGTCTCAGAAAGACTTGCAAGGCAATACCTGTCTACATAGGATGAGCATGAACCAGTGCATGGCTTTCTGGTGACGGACCTTTGTGTAGTTATGTGGTAAATTAAGTAGCTCAGTAAATACTAAGTAGCTTTGATATAAAGGAAAAGGAGTTTTTTTGCCAGTAAAGAAAAAATATTTTTTTTCTTGTAAACTGAGTCTATCTTATTCTAGGGTTATCTGTAAACAGATCTTAATTTGGTGTTACTTTTATTTGAGTATTTTATGTTATTTTAGCCTACAGAAGGAGTGCAGGTCTTATTACATATTGTGTTCTTGATTTGCAATTTGGCATTTGCTTTCTGAACATAACTGAGAAAGATTTCTGTTCTTTGACTGGATGAGTCCCTAATTAGAAGTTTTCAGGAAATACCTGTGGACACTTCATGTGTGTTGCATATTCATTAGAATATTTCCATGAGTATTAAGTTATCCTTACCTACAAATGGTTCAGAAATAACTGATTGCTTGACTATTCCCTTAAAGTTCATCAAATGGGATATGGATTCACTTATTCACCAGATATTTACATACATTTGTTGAAATAGATTAAGAAATGTACTAGAGATGCCACTTACACATGTATATTTCAGGTCTAAGTCCCAGTTGACAGGCTGATTTCAATGTGTATTTTGCAACAATGCTAAGCATTCTAGTAAACTCACTTTCAGAGTTGTTTCCTAAAATTCAGCCATCCCTTTTCTGTTTTTATTTCATTATTTTTCATGTACCACTATAAATAATTATTCCCTGCGTTAACGTTTTTTGACTATTTTGTGGGTTGTTGTCATGCTTTTGCTTATTAATTGCTTTATTTAATCTTTTTTGGTGAATTGCATGCTGTAGTTCTTTAACTTTTTCTTTTTTTTTAATTTTTTTTTTGTTAAACTCCATTTTGTAACTTTCTTTCTGGAAATGTATTGTTCTAAAATGAAAAGAGGATTTCACCATGGCATTTTCATATCCTTGCTTTGTCTCTGCTGCAGCTTAAAAGATGTCTAAAGCACCTTTTGTTTTTTCTGACTATATTATTAATTCATGTCTGCATATATTATTCTTTTCTACCTTTCAATATCACATCTTGGATTTTCATCTTTCAGTTGTTTTCCTCTCCTGGTTTGTTTGCATTCTTTGATGATCTTCCTTTAATTATTTTCTGAAAATTTTAATCTTGGGTACCCTTTGTGTTGTCTCTTTACTCTCGTGGTGTTCAGAATTTTTAATTTAGTATCACCTGTGAATTGCATTAGTGCACTGAGAGGTTTATGTTTGTTATATAATGCTGTTATGAGAGGTTTGTGCTTTCGGTGACTAGTGGATTTAAGTTTTGCTTGAAACTATATTTCAGTGGAGTCACCGTAGCTGGACTCTAGCAGCTGTAATATAACACCCTACCCTGACAATAAAAGTCTAGTAATGAACCTAGCTGGGTGTAGAGTTTCAGCCTGAGAGTTTATCTTTTGCATGGATGTAAAGCATGGAAAGAGTCGCTCTTGGCAGATTAAGGAATACAGATGAATGACCATGCCAAGTGGATTTCAACAGGAAGCCTCTGAGATTGGCAATTGCACCTGAACTGGTTGTTACTCCCTTTAGCTGATCTCATTAAAAACTCAGAAGTTCCTGGTTTCATAATAGGAGCTGGATTACAGAAGAAAAGAACATAGAGAGGTTTGGCCAAGCAGGTAGACAAACCCAGTTATTCCACGTCTGTGGCCATGGTGGTGGTATCACATTTTTAGACTAGTAAAACCCATGTCCTGGGTTTGCCGCATAATGGATATAGGTCTTCAAACCCTTCACCTGAACCTCCAGACCAAGGTGACAAAACTCAACTGCACTTGGTTTGAAACTCTCCCATCGCATCAAGGACCATCTGCATTTGCCATTGTTTCCCTGCATTTTTTGGTTGTTGTTACTCATAAACTGGTAACACTTGCAGGACAATTTATTGAACACTCAAAGTTGTCCTCCCCTCTTGCAGAAGGATACTGCAGGATCAGTGCAAAGAAAATTATCTCTAAACAGTGAGTGATGTCCATTGGAGAGAGAACTCTGGTGGACAAGAGCTCAGCAAATACTCATGCAATTAAAAAAACCAACAAGCTTTCTGATATATCTCAATCACAGCTAGATTCCTCTCTGAATGATAATGATGACAAGAACCGTAATTTTCTCGTGGGGTTTGGGTCCTGAATGGGAAGTAGAAACATGGAATTTTGAAATCTGCTTTTTTGGTTGATGAATTTTGTTTTACATTTATTTATTTGGGAAGAGTGTTAAAGATTGGCCATTAAAGAAATTGTGGTACAATATAATGTTAGTCATCAGAAACTAAGTCAGCTTAAATGTCAAAAGCTGAATGTCATATAGCAGTTTTCGGGATTTTTTTTTTAATATTAGTTTATCTTCAGTCAATCTATTTCATTTAAAAACCCTAAAAATATCTGTCTTGTCATTGAAAACCAAAATGGTGAAGGTTAAGACAGTATAAGGTTTCCATTGAAAAAAGCAAAAACAGTGAAAACATGGCTCAGCATAGTGCTCTCCTTGTGAACAGAGAAATAAAGCCATAAAAATGGTTCTTTATTATAAATTCTTAACACTGTATTTAAGCTAATTCCATTTGATATTGTCTAGCTAAGAAAGTATTTTTGAGACTGTCAGACTTGAAGACATGAGTGAAGTCATACTGACAGTGATTTGAAATTTCCACTCTGGCATTTCGAATTTGATTAAAGGTTTGAGCTTTTAAAGCTAAAGTGCATGTTTTATACAACACAGTAGGGGCCCCATTGTCAAATGGTCTGAGGAACTGTGAATCGACAGCTATCATTGAAATAGCACAAATCCACCAGCAAGATCTCCTAAAAGACTATAGGGGTGTTATTACAGCACCTAGTGGAGTATATTACTTATTCTGCAGGCATTTTTCTTATAGCTGTCAGTTGCTTTATAACAAAAGCTCTGGCTAAAGGAAGCACACTTAGTTTCTCTAGGGCATGTGAGTCCTGGTCAAAGGAAGTTCTTCAGCATTTCTTGTGCACATTAACAGCGGAGGCAAATTTATACTGTCATCATATCTCCGTAACTTGTGCACAGTATTTTTTAGTGCATGTGTGATATCAAATACTGGTACAGGAATACAATCTTCATGATGGGACTGTTATTGCAGTATTGGGTGTAGCCTCCCCATTTAGTATTGCTGAGGGGGCACAGGTTTCAGTCTTATGGAAAAAAGGGTGTTAGGGAAGAGGGGAAAAGGTGTCTAAATGCCCCAGACTTCTACATGTTCTGGTCAGAGAGGTTGAAGTCTGGAAAAAATAATAAAGTTCTTGCTGTGGTCAGTTATTTTACTCTTAATTTGAAAAGAGGGGTGAAACAGAGCAATGTAGTGAAGCAGTACTTTCTCAGTCTGTTACTTGGCCCATACAAGAAAGAGGAAAATGGATGAATATTTGACCCCTTTCCTTCTCTTTCAGATAAGGCCAAAGCAAATACCCTGACACACACAAGCTGAGACTGGCTCTTCTGAAGTGTAATGTGTGGGTATTTGGGTACCTCCTCCGTGCTGGCACCCCCCTTTAAAGTTCCGTGTCTTTTGACGGAAGTTAAGAAGCACAGTTAGCATGACAAGCACATCTCATGCCCAGCAAACAAAATGATTCACAAAGCAATCTTTTCGTGGTTTTTTTTTTTTTTTTTGTCTCTGCTTTCTAACCCTCTTCAGTAGGCTTGGTAATTAGGAAATATTTCCTGCTTTGTCAGTTCAGATTTATTTGTTCTCTGCTAGTATCCCCCACATGGCTGGAATACAAATCATTTGCTGGAAAAAATTAGAAGTGATGAAGAGGAGGGTGATTAATGACCTAACATTTTATTTTACCAGATAAAACAAGAGGGGTTTCACTCAGTTTGCCTCCAGATAGTGTTTAGTATTCACTTTGCAACACAGTTAGAACTCAATTGTATCAAAAGTGAAAATTCATAAACCTACAGCAGTTTGTGAAATGTGAATGATTGATTGCATACAGCCAGAAAACTCTTGAAAAGATAAACTAATTCTGTGATGAACAACACATTTCATACTCAATTAATTATACAGTACATTTTGTTTCAAAATATTAAATGCCTAGAACAGTCTTCTGCCTGAAAGCATCTGGGCTTTGTAACAAGACAAAAGTCTTGGGTTCAATCAGCTGTCTGTATGAGAGTTTAAAATGACTTATGTCTGAATTAGAGAGGTTTAGGGCAGTGATTTCCTGGCAGGAAATTAATAATGAGCTAAATTAGAACATGCCTAGAGATGATTTAAACAACTTAGCTAGCATTGTCTGTGACAGGCTGTCATTTTTTTCCCCAGTTCTACTATTGTCTAGTAAATAACTGAAATCATTAAAATGTTGGTAGTGCACTGTGACTCATCTTGCAAAACCAGACTCATTCATATCATCTTTCAAGCAAATTTTTATGGAAAAGCAAAAAAATGCAAAAGGAAGTAGACAGTCATATTTGAACAGAAGATGGGAGATGGGTAGCTGAAGAGCATGTTCTTGAGTCTTGTGGTTGAGCATGGCAACACACAGGCCTGGTGCTTCTGACTGAGACAGCTTTTAGTGTTGCTTTGTATTTTGTCAAATGAATCCTAACATCAGAGTGGATTCAAATCCTCTTCAAAAGGTGAGAAGGATGAGAAGGCAAAAGGTGAGAAGACTGAACCAGAGGGAAACAGCTAACGTCTCTGGCTCCTTCAAAAATAGCATTGTACTCAATCACCTTTTACTCCCTTTTTAAATCAGTGTACACCAAAGACAATTAAAAAAGGAACAGAGCTGGAGAGAGGGCCTTAAGGTTCAACATCCAGGTGTTTGAGCTGGTGGTGACAACAAGCACTTTCCTGAAGCAAATTCTCAGGAAGTTCTATCTGCCTGGTCAGGTTGTGTCATGCCAAGCTAAATTATTTCTGCCCTTTTTACTATTTCAAGGTAAAGCAAAACCAAAATCATTTATCTTACTGTCCAATACTTAAAAATTAATATCAAGTCTACAGCATTGGGGAATGAATCAAAGAGGGCATGAGTAGTTAAATGATGGCCAGTGACATTAAACTGCCTGCTGTGCACTGAGAGATCTTGTTCAATAAAAGTGACAAAACAATACAAGCTCTTATTATTCAAGTGGCTCCTGAAAATGCAGGGCTCATTATATGATTGACAGTCATTTCTGAAAAAAAAACCCAGCCAACCCAAAACAAAATGAAAATCAAACCCCTCACTATCAGCAATTTCACCAGGGAGGCAGAAAGACAAGGGAGATTATTCATATCAACTTCACAGTGGAACAAGAGCTGTACAGTCTTGCCTTGGAAGTTCCTAAGAGAATAAAATGGGACTCCTAAGACTCCCATTTTCTGTTCCCAAAGATTGAGTGAGCTTCTAACTGGAGCAGCTTCACATAACATGGGGTCTTCAGAAGTACTGCCACATTTCCTTGCCCTGCTGTGTCCTTGGAGGTGTTGGAGTAGAAATAACTCCCTGGAGAAAACCAGAACTTTGGCAGCATGGAAAAGCATGCCCAGAGAAGAAAGGTTCCTCACAGCCTTTGCTTGGCCGGTTGTGCTCACAACCCATTTACTTTAGAATTGAGTTCAAATCCTGTGCTGTATAGTTTTTCTACACGAATGAATCCCATAGGACGTAAACAGAAAAACTTTTGCATCCCAGAGGAATATACAAAATACCATAATACTAGTCACTTCCCTCCAAGAAAAATATACTGGCTAAATATTTATCAGCACCTTGCAAAACCTAGTTTTGCTTTTGGGGTATTCCAGTGGAACATCTTCCACTGAAATATTCTAATAAGCATAGTTCCCTTAACTTCAGTGGAGTTTGATCAAAATAGATCATATACAATGTGAATTTTCAGATTTATTCATACTGGCTTAGATTGTACGAGCTAATTTTCCAAGCATCAGCATCTTTCAAAGGATGAGAAATACAAGTAGGTATTGGGGGAAAGTTATAGGAAGGAGACAAAACAACATTTCAATATTACTATTCTTTTCTTTGTGGTCCAGACTTGTATTTAGTGGTATAATGAATGGACAGTTCTTTCATGGAGAACTAACAGAATAGCAGATAAAAGTAATGGATCTGTAAACATTGAAGTTCTCCTATTTGAGGCGAAAATTGTAACGGAAAATTAGAGACACAACCAAAGTATTGGAGTGTTTACACTGTCTAGTTTACTGATGTTCAGTTATATCTTAATGGGCTTGTTACACTTAGGGTATTATTTACAGGCACTGTAAGTTAAGTGAGGTTACTTAAAATACTGCCTATTCTGCAGGATGTCGAGAAATACAAATAAAATAAGTAAATGCTACTTGTTTGTTTTTTTCTCTTCTCACATTAATGCAGATTTGTTTTGATACTTAATCTTTCTGAAACATTTGCTTTATCTTAGCAGATAATTAAAAGTATCTCTACTCAGTTTTGTTTTTCTTTGTGGGAGAAAACAACAATATATATTTCTTATGAAGTGCTTCGAAATCAGGCAGTAGCACAGCAGTTTTACGGTGAATACAACAACTAGTTGATCCAAAGCTCCAAAACAATTTGCTGTTATGTTCATGCCTCTTTTTAAAGGGTAAGGAAACTAAGTGCATACACTGCATCATATTGAAACAAAGGAATGCAGAGCAACACTGAGATGAAAGGCCACTCTTGTGTGTGAAGTGGATCCAGTAGGTTTTGGGTACTACCTTTGTTTGAAGACTGTATCCTCTGGTGATGAAGGCTAACAATAGTTCAGCTCTGGGTTTTCATAAATGCAGTACACTGGGTGGTTCCATCAAGACAGTGTTTCAGACAATAGAAGTCTAAAAGGAAGTGAGATGTAACTGTAGCAATTGCATAATCCTCCAGAAATCACACATTACAATTTACAACATTCCCAGTTTCCAAGTACATTTGAGATGGGATAAAAAGCCACTTTAGAAAGCAATTAATTCAATAGGTTGTTAGAACATGGGCATATCTACTAACAAGGTAATTGTTAAAAAATTCAAGACACAAAGGAATTGCAGGGAAAGAGTTCAGGCATCATCTACAAAAAGTAGTTTGATACCATGAAATTTGCAAGAAGCTAATAAATGCTCTGGGTAATTTCAGAGTCATGTTTACATGTAGAAGTATGATAGAATTCAGCTGGACCTGCTCTCATTAGCTTTAGCTCCATTTCTTTTTTAACCTAAGCGAAGTTTGGCAGAGCGTGATAGCTTTCTAAATTTCTAGCCAATTCTTGGCTTTCTGCTAAACAACCATTTTCCATTAATGAACATTGTCTATTTAGTTGCTTTATCTTAATATAAAGATTTGTTCTTTATGTTGGCTGTTTGTTTTCAATGTTTGTTTGGTATTAAAAAAAGAAAAAACAACAAACAGGAAGCTTATTTCTTTCTCTGCTACTACTTAATTATATAGGCAAATTAAAGAAGGCATTTAAGAGCTGAAGCTCCAATAACGTTTAGATTGTTACAGAAATTTTGAAATTACAAACATTTAATAGGATTCATTGTTCCCCAAATAATTCTGGATTTTTATTCCCCAACTGAAGTAATTCATCTTTAATGATTTTGTTTAAAAAACTATCCCAGTCATAGTAATACAGTTTACCTGAAACAATATGATTTTTCACCTTAAGGTCTCAATTTTAAATTGCTGTAATCTTGCTGTCAGTGTTCTATGATTTTAACAGACTGGCATCTGATTTACATCGTGGGTACTAGCTTGGATGTGCACATGTTCAGGGCATGTCAGTGACCGCTTGGACATCGGTCGTGCCCCTCATCGTGCAGTACCTGTTTGTGGCTGTTTCTGTCCCCTTTCATAAGTGCTGTAATCTTTCCTATTTAGGGCAATGTGCACATTTATTAGAAGGCTGTTTTTCAATTACGTTCCAAATACTGCCATAGATTGAAAACATGGATTAGCTAGACAAATGATTCAAAGCTAATTAGTTAAAAATAGATTCTCTTTTTCCAAATACTCCTTTAGTCCCCTTCAGCTATTTAGCACTTTATAATGAGCAGAATTACACAAGTGGGCCACCTTTTAAATACATTTTCTCCTTAAAAATCAATAAAGACCTTTTAAAAAAATTCAATAGTCAACACCCATGACTTATACAGGTGACTAATTCAATACAATCAACTTATCAAGTGATTTCAATTCTACAAGTGAACGCAAATTGTCGCTGTTTACTAGAGCACTTCTATTAAAAGTTCATCCATGAAAATTACAGACTGTCATTATAATTTTTATTTTTGCTTATGTAAACCTTTCAGAGAATGCTTTCTGCATTTACTAGAACAGGCCCAGTTGGAATACAAATTACTTTTGAAAACAAAATAAATCATTCCCAAAGCAAATCTTAAGCAGAAACATAAATTTCAGTTGATACAGCAGCATGGTTACAAGAACATCAGCTGTGTAACAAGATACATACAGAACTTGTTTGCAAGCCAAGCAATACTATATAAACTTAGCAAGCAATGATCCATTAAATGAGCCCTCCTATACATGATTTCAAGCATGGGTTAGGAGCAACACTATAGACTTGATTCAATTACCCAGATGGTAAGAAAGCAATGGGATTAAACCAGAAAATAAAATTGAGGTTAGGGTGAAGCAAAGGCAGGATATCTCAGAGATAAGTGGCCCTTGAACGTAAATTTAGATTTTTGTGACTGGTTTGAGGAAGTTGAGACCTGGTGTGTTGTATGAGTGTCATCAGTGGCAGACAGAGGGGGTGACAGAAGCTATTACCGAGCGATGATGAAGTCCTGGTCCCAGCAAGGTCACTCAGTGTAATTTTTGCAAGAGACTGCTGTGGAACCAATATTTAATTATAAGCATTGAAATCAGATGGTAGAGTGCTTGAAATGGGGGAATGGACTTGAATTTTTGGTAGAAACTGTAATAACACCACAAGCAAATAATGTGGTTCGTGTTTCTAGTAAAACTATGGGGACAGAAACTATTGTCTTTAAATTCACAGAAAGCGTACTGCTGTCTTTCCCTGTCTTCCCTCATAATCCTAAGAAAAAGGTTCTGAAATCTGCAAAGTAACTAAGCCCTGTTTTTTGTAGTGGAGAGTTTGATTTTCTAAACACTCAGGTTTATTAAATGCAATACATCACTATGTCCTATTATCTTACATACAGAACATCTGATTATTATTGGAATAACTCAAGTTTTTTCCAATTCTTTTCTTTATCCTCTGTTAATACGTAGTTTAGAGTTGAAGACCTTTAAAGTTCTCTTAATAAATTATACCATAATATACTGAAATAGAAGGAAAATCAAAGTTTCCATATAATTAAAGGAAAACTTTTTGCATAAGATTTACACAGATGACACAACTTTCCAATAAATATGGGTATAAGAGATCTGGGAAATACAATATTTTTTGCCACTTAATAGTATTTAGTTTTCTTCTTGAAAGTGTCTGAAAAATAACACAGGATTGCAATCAGATTACAGTTTTCAAATTGTCATGAAGATAGATTAGATTTGTTGTACCATTCACTATTCTCATTACAATTATCATCACAAGAATGAATTCATAATATGTCATTTCCTGTTCATTAGAGACATTGTCATTGTAGAATGTGAAATGAGCATTAAAATGCCTCACACATGCCACACAACATGACAGTACTGTAAATCAGACCATTTTGACCTTTTCGATGTTCAGTTATTTGATATGTTGGTCAGTCCTATTCCCTGTTTATTTGCAATTGGTTGAATGGGCTATTGGAAAACCTTTGCCTTCATTTGCAGTATTAAGCTTACAATAGGCCTAAAGTGGAATTAGGATGTCAAGAGTTGGCAGACCATGTATTAAAGTCTTTATCAAGTCATGTGTTCCCGTTAGCATATATATATTTGAAAATATTGAACAAGAGACAGAACGCTAGGCTGGAAAGGACAGAGACTCAAAAGTAACTTGCAGGAAAGAACTTTGGAATATGGCAAATTGCTGGAAAAGCCCACGCTGACCCTTACCTTTAAAAAAAATTGATCACATTCACCTTACAAAACTAATAAGACCATAAAAGAGAAAATAGTCAAAATGGTATAAAGAATAGCCATTGAATAAAAAATTATATTCATCTACTGTGTTAGATTTTCATGACTATCTATCACACAAAGGAAACGCATTCTCATTAACAAATACAAGATATTAACACAAAACTTCCCCTATCTTTTCTCCTCCCTTTCCTTCCTGCCCCAAATAAAGCCACGCTTTTTCACCTGTAATGTTAGCAACAAAACATTTTTGCCAGGTGTACTGCAAGGAGAATTTTGGTTTAAGAATGTTGGCATGTATTTTACTGTGGCCTGGTATATACTGATCTGTAATGAAGATGACCAGCCAGAGGGGGGCGTATTGTAGTAGATGATTACGTATTTGTTCCTCCACATTTGGGAAATATTAGTTAAATATGAAAATTACTATTTTTAATATAGTGCAATATAGTAACTGAATAAATGTCAAACACTCTCTACTGCTTAGCCAAAATTTCCAAAAGCAATAAGAAATTTGGGGGTTTGCCTGGAAGAGGAAGTTATTTTCAAGAATTAATTGGTTCAGCCTTTTTAAAAATCTCACTTAACACTTCTAAGCTTATGCACCTTACTTTTTTCATACCTATGTTATCTATATTAAATCTTAGGTCTATTAAAACTATTTCAATACTTTTGATTTCAAAAGTTGAAAAAAAAAATAATGAAACTATAAAAATTAAAACAGGGTTAGAAGAAGGTACCCTTTCCTTGATGAAGGTTGAGAAATTGAAGGTTTAAGCTAGTGAGCAGTGAAAGAGGAGAAAAGAAAATACATAGTTATATGAAATATACGTTGGTGAAAAGCTTGATCGATTTTTGGCCTGTATGGAAGCTCTTTCAGTAGAGCATTAGTCATTCACCTAAATAGGATTAAGAAAAATATCAGAAGATTTGTGCAATTACAGTATGCATCAAAAATCTTTGAGGGCAAATATGTGGAAATATGAATACTAAAAGGAACTGGACAATCATTAAAAAGGGTTTCATTAAATACAGTCTTTTACATGAAAATGTATTGGTAAAGCAGGCAAAGTAATCAAAATTTTTGAATTTTATATGAAATTAAAATCCTATGAAATATACACCATTAGTCACTTTTCCTACTCTAAAACCTTCCCCCTGCTTGGCTTTGTCGCAGAATTATAAAAGCTGCTTTAGAGGAACAATTTTGCCTCTCCAACCTGCCGAAAGGATTCAGTTCTGAACACCTCTGCTGTTGTTTTGGTCTTTCTAACAAATAACTAATTTTGAATTCACAGAGAGCACATGTGACTTGTGTTGGTATGCAAACATATATAATGTTTGCTCATCTAACCTCTAATTTTTGGCTGCAAAACTCGAAAGCACTAAAGGAAATTAAAGACTGTGAGCAGAAAAAGATGAAATTTCTGGGTTATTGAATCTTCTCTAGCTTTGTGTTTCAACTGGATGTTAAAAGCATTTGAAATAAAGAGCAAAATGTCTCCAGATCAACATATTTAATATCACAATATGGAAAACATGTCTCATATCTTTTTTGATAGTTTTGAAATGAGTCTTAGTAAAGGAATTTCAGATACTTTCTGTCTTTTTCAGGAGCTATGTTTATTTTTTCTATTTTTCCCTTTTCACTGTTAAGCATTCAGACTGCTACAGAGTTTGTACTTCTAAAATTTTCCCTATACCTTCAGCAAAGGAATCTTCTGCTCCTGCTTAGTTTGACTTAGGATTTTTTTTGCTTTTCTCTTTGTTCTTTAAGAATCTGGGACAACTTGCTGGGATTTACTCTGGCTGCAGGAAACATGGAAATGTTAAGTGCCAAGCTTCCATTTGCCTTTCTAAACCTGTTTCTGGCCATAATTTTTTTTGTACTCTGAAGTAACTATTTTTCTTTCTCACTTGAAATGTATTAATACATTAAAACTCTATCACTCAGGTTCACTCTGACCAATTCCTAGCTAGCAAAGGGGGAATTCAAAGGGAGGATATTAAGAATAGCAGATAGCCTGGCTCCTTTATAGGGAAAGTTTAATGCTTTTGGAGCTAGGAAGCTCTTAAAACTATGCAGTGTTCAAGCACTTTTAATATACTTGAATATAATCTGAATTAAGTCCACCTGCCTTTCTGTATACTTATATCACATTTGTTGCAGCAAGCTTGTAGCGCCTAGAAAGTTGGCATTTTTCTCAACAATAGATAAAAGAATATATTTATCTTCTAGTTTCCCTCTTCCTCATGGTGATTTCAAAACAACCTCTGCTGATGTTGTACTTTCTCCTCCTTTGCTGAGTTCTGGCTTTTTTTTTTTTTTTCTTAGAAGCTGATTTTGAGAGCAAGGTGGGAGGAAACACAGAAAAAAACCCCAAACCTGGTTTAGACAATTTACAAAAGCAGTTGGTTGGTCTAGACGATGTTGCTCTAGTGGAAGCAAGTGATTCTTGGTAATGTTAACTTTGCCCAGAAATGCAAAACCTTATGAGTTAGGTGTTATTGTTTGTGATTGTTGTGGCTGTTGGGTGGTGTTAAAAGTCTCTGTGGCAAAAGCAATGGGTGAGATGATTTTGACAGTTCAAAGTTTGGCTTCTCAGTTTATCACACAGAATAGTCTTGTTTTTCAAAGGTAGAGAGCAATAATTAACTTAAGATCCATTTCCTCCTATTGACTGGTAATGTTATAATAGAAAGTGAGAAGCTGATACAAAATATCCCCTGGGTGTATAACATTTCTTAATTTCTCTACAAGTAGGGCCCTGATCTTACAAATGGTTATGGCTCACATTTTCCACAACTCTTATTTTTATCCTTTCTGTCTTGGAAAGACATCTTGGAGGTTCTCACTGTTTTCACTTCTGTTGGGAAGAGGGACAATGCGTATAGAGAATGAGCTCAGGCTGAAAACTGTAGAAGTTTATTAAAGCTGACGTATTTAGATCCTTTTCTCACCTTGGTATTTTTATCACGTGAACACCAAAACATAGTGGTTTGGGTTGGAAAGGATCTTCAAAGATAATCTAGTTCAGCCCCCAAAGTCACATGCCAAACACCCAAAGGCACTCTGTTACATCCAAGTGCGTAGCAGAGGGCTGAAGAGGCCCTTCTTGAGGCTAATTACTTATTATGATGTACTGCATTATAATCAGCTTTTTACTGTGTCATCTAACAATTTATAAAAGTATTTTCTTACATGAATTATTTCACTGTTATTGGCATGCAGGGCCTAATAATTAATTGTCCTAAAGAAATTAATTTCTCTCCAACATGTCATTGTTTTCTGCCTTTGCTTTAGAACAAAGCTGATGTGCTGTAAATCATTCTCCTGCATATTGCTTGCATCCTTAATTACAGCTATTTGAAGACCAATAACTCTCTTGCAGGAAAAAAAAGAAATCTAAAAACTTTCACTTTATACAAGTCCAAATTAGACTAAAAAAGAAACCTTTCATATAGTTTAGCTTCAGCCATCTAATTTGTAAATATTGGTTGTAAATTACCTAAACAGACAGTTTTCAATTAAAATGATGCACTAAGTTCATTGTACAGAAATTGCACACATGGGCTCACTCACTGGGCAATTGATTAAATTGTCGTTCTTATCACCAGCCCTTCCATTTTGTGGATACAGAATGTGAATCAATCCTACTGGAGTAATCTGTCCCAAAGATAAAAACACCTTACAGATAAATAGATGGGTTCAGAATATTTGTAAGAGATCAAAATAAACAAATTCTGGTTTTGATCAAATTGAGACCCTGCATTTGCCTTCTGAGAATTCTATATGGCCTCCACTATAACAGTAACTGTGGCAAATTCAAATGAAACCTCTTTGGTTCTGAAGTACAGGAGAACTCAAAAAATGAAACTAAAATGCCTTTTACTCAAAGTGGTTGTTCTTGTAGTTCCAAGAGTACAATTCAGGAGTTAATTCTGGTGGCAGGGCCATTGTGTTAAGTAATAAAGGAGATAGTGCATTATTCTAGCCTATAGCCTATGCCATCTTGTGTTGGCTCCCCAGTGGAAATAGTTTCCTATTTATCCTGCTTATCACTGTGTACTTAAAGCATTATCCCAAACCAAGTTGGTACTCTCTGTAATCCAATTGGTCCTGATCTTCTGTAGCCTTGAAAGAAAGGAGTGTATATTGACATTTTAGATTATTCTGTGTTACTGTATTAAAAGTCAAAGGGAGGGATCTTTCATTTTGTTGAGTGATGAGATTAATACCTTGTCCCTGGTTCCAAAGTCACAGTTTAGCAGAGGAAAATTCTCTGTGCTTCTCCTGCACCAGTTGTCCTTCTGTTACAGTTTTGAGAAGGATAACTCAAAGGCTGGACCGCTGATGAATTTTCAAGGCTCTGAATTTGAATGTGGTCAACACACAAAGTAACTGAAATGGTTGTGCACTCCTGCAAGAAACTTGTACCTCAGAATGGATGAAGTAGGATTACTGCTGAATGGGACAAACTGCTAAAGCTAGTAACAACAGGGACACAGTGATTGTCAGGCACACAAGTGTTATTCAGCTATAAGGAGTATTAACCTGCATAGAAACTTACTGGCACACATCTTGTTAGCATTGGAAAAAGAGAATTAAGAAGGATCCATTTCATTATATTAAAAGATCACTAAAATAAAAAACCCATTTATTTTTAAAGGATCACAAGGAAAAGTAGAAAAAACCCCGAAATCTTGAAAACAGCTTTGTTTTACATCAAGCTACGGAAGTGTTGGGTCCCTAGATAAGAAATGCAGATGAATCTGAAACATATTAAACACCTCCAAGGAAGAAGCTTCACCTTGATAGCTACATTAGAGAAGCTACTCTAAATGATACTGTTTGTAGTGGAAGGCTACTCAGCCATGTACGAGAGATGCACACAAAGAGGTGATGAAACAGAAGGAAGCAGGGGATTCAGAAATTAATGACTCTGAAACACAGGTTTGTCAGAATAATTTTCTTTGAGTTTTAGTATGCCTTCTCCATTCTTTAGGTCTTTCCCTGAATGGTTGTACTGCTGAGAGTGCTGCATTCCTATTGCAAGCCATGATGAAAGGGCAGATGATCAAACTGAGGAGGTGACAAGTCATTACCCTTATTCTGGAAAAGAATTCATTTCAAAAATGAGAGTTTTAGTATACACAAAGATGAAGAAAGATTTTTTTCCTACTTAAACAATGTTTCCTTCTTAAATGGTGACATATTTCTACGATTCAAAGAATAAAGAGATACCTACCTGCCAAAAACAAATCATAGCTGCTGTCAGAGGCTTCTGCCTCAGATGCCTTCATATCAAGTACATTTGGCACTCAAAAGCATGACATGGCATGAACCTTCGATGTGCATCAAATTGCACTGGAGCAGAAAGGCCTTGTGCTGGAAAGGGAATCTGGGGCTATGCTTCATGCATACTTTTCTGTCCATACCTTTGCAGAACGATGGCCTGAGAGCATACATTTTTATACCTACAGTGCCAATGTACACTATTTAAACAAGCAATTTAGATTTAAATGCTAGATTAACATTGAGATTTTATTGCTTGGACTGCTATTCAAGTCTGAAAAAGAAACTGTAAACAGAAGAAATGTTCAATGAACTGGAATGTTTTAAATAGCAAAGACTTAAAAAAAATCATATGGAACCACTTTGTGATGTCAGTAACATTTGTTGCAAAAAGCTGCAGCACTTCCAACACCTCACTTGAAGATAATCTGCTTTAGTTTAATGTGCTTCCTCATACATACAGTTGAGGGTAATCAAAGAAAACTGGGATTTTCTTTGCCTTCTCTGGTTTTCTGTCTCCCATTTCTACTGCCCTCTCAGACATAGGCTTAGGTGCGGCAGAGGGCATTTTCGAGACTACCTTGTCTGTCTCAGATTATTCTTATGATGTAAAATAATATCAGTCAATTGTTTCTTCTTGCTGCCTTCTTTTCCTAGAACTGCCAGACTTTGTTGCAGAGAACTACAACTTTTCAGGCAAATTATATGAAAATTACAGCCAAGAATGCTTTTGTATGTCATGAGAATACGCAGGATATTTGGGTGAATGTGCACCTACATACAGAATGGACCTGCAAATTATATGGACAAGTCATTTAGAAAACCAGGCTAAGTATCCAACATATCCCTTTATTTTATTTATAACTTAGAAGCCTTCAGCCAAGCTAGGTTAATTATGTAAATGGTACAACAAGATGATTTTGCTTCTGCTGGTTAATTTTCCTCAATGTTTCAGGTCAGTAAACAGTTTTGCTTTTGCTTTTTTTAATTTTAATGCATTAAAATCTTTAATTTAGTTATTATTTCCTGAGGTCTGACAGATACTCTAGAGGGTCTTAACATACTGCACCTGCACTGTTCTTTTTCACTGCTAAATTGCTATATTACAGCATGTTGCTAATAAAAGAATTTCTTAGTTCTCCTTGTCCTGTCACAAAATCAGTGGGTCCTGTCTGTTAATTAAAATATTCTATACTTACAAAGTTTTTCCTTGCATTCTTTAGATATGTTTTGCTAAACTAAACTTACATAATTAAAAAAAAAAAAAAGAAGTAACTAAGTTCAGTACCTATCCTTTTGTGTTTTATTCCTACAATATTTTTGACATGACTATCTTGGGATGAAAATAGTCCCATTTTTTATAAATGTCACGTATTGCCAAAACATTAGGGGGCTGAAAAGACAGAAAAAGCTTGTATTGCTGTTTGCTCTTCATTTTTCTTGAAGTGGATCTTCCTCTATAATGGACGCAGAGCTATGAATAGATATTTCCCATAAGACTTTCAAAACTTAAAAAAAAACAACTCCAAAACCTCATGGAGAAAATGTTGATGGTTGGAGTACATGCCCTACCTCTCCCGGGAGCATCTTGGCCAGATGCCCTTGTGCAGACTGTCAGCAGTTGTGACAGAGCAGGTTTAACACAAAGTAGAGCAGTGCTGGCTCATTTACTGCAGCCAACTCAATCATCTGAGGACATACCCATACAGGTGAGGCAGGTTTTCTCGCTGCCTCCTGTCTAGCATGGTACAGATGCTGCTTCTGTCTTTATGTCATACCATTTTAGTGAGGTGTGTCACATGAAATAATACAGCAAGACATATTGGTAGCAGCAATTATTTCAGGAAGGGCCCCCTTCTCGTAGGTCATGTTCTGTCGGTTACTAGCCATTATTGCAATACCAATAGGAAGCCATGTGGTTAATGACTGTGTACTCACCAGTTGCATTTACTAAAAGGTGAGAAGAAGTACAAATAGATACTAAGAAACACCGAAATTTTTCCTTTCCTTTTGCAAGACTCTGAGTTTCCTTAATTTGCCTTTGCAATTAAGAAAGTAATAATTGCAGACTGCTGTCTTTGTCAGCTGGAATATTTAAGAATTTTGATGAAAGCTCATTTAGTGCATCTTCCTGAGTTCAGGTTGCCTGTTCAGAAAAGCATTTCTCCTTAGAGAATCTCCACTACTGTTTAGCAGCATCACTGCTGAATGGCAGACTAACGGCAGGCTGTTCTCTGATCTGTCACCACCGAGCAGTGCAGCCCTGTGAATGCCCGTGTGTTTGTCACTGTGAGTATACCTACATACTCCACAATAGGTAGTGGGATAAAAAAGTCCAAGTTAACATGGAATGGGTGCATTAACTAATGAAATTACATTACATGAATGAAACCCCTGGTTGGGCCTTTAAGGTGTGCCTGATTTACATTATGCCTACAGCAAAAACCCTATTTGAAAATGAGGTAAGGATAGAAGCTTCATTTACAGGGAGCTTTATATATAGATATTTCTAGATGAACGTCAACTTATGCCTGAGTTAAATATCACACAGATACATTTTGTGCCTGCTGACCATTTTAGGAAGAAGATAAATGATGAGTATGTTCCTGAGGTTACATGATTAAATTGTGGGTGCACATGCATTGAAACAAACATTCCCAATGCAGTTTTCTACTGAGCTTTGTGATGATGCATAGGACAACTTGAGTGGAAAAATACTGTATGGAATATTTAGGATTCTATACATTTGGTATATTTTAATTTTGATTCTTAGCTCTACCACACTGAGAAACCAAGTTCATATCAACCCTTATGAAAAATGTTTTGTAAATTTTTAACATCGCCTAAGTGTATACTCGAAGCTAATTGTCGATTTTTTCTAGGGGAAGACAAGTGAAACTTTCTGTTTAAGCAAAAAATTTTTGGACAGTTTTTAGTCTTAATCATTTTGCTAGAGGCTGAACAACATAAACTCTCTCAGGCTTAGAAAAGCAAAACAAGCAAAAGATCCTCCGAGCAGTTTCAAGTTCTGTCCTAAATTTTTACCCTATAAAGTAACAGGTTTCCAAAAGATATATATAAAGGTGTCCTAAAGATATCCTAAGCGTAAAGTTAGATTCCTAACCTAAGCCTAAGTTTCCTTTTTTCCTTCTTTAGGACCATAACAGTAGATAGAGCTCATGACACTTTCTACGCAGCACAGCTCAATCGCAGGGGATTCAGATAGCTGATCTGGGATTGCACCATGTGTTTCTGATACGCAAATGGCACCCTAATGTCATCTTGTAATGTGCAGAGTCATATTTGCTTTATCTTTGTCTTAGCTTCCTAGCCCCAGACTGTGAGACAAGCACTTACTCATTGGTGCATTAACTGCTGATTCCTCAGGCATACCCTGGACATCTACATACAGCTGGGACGTGGATGATTAGCTACAGAAAAGCTACATAGCTTGCGTTTTTCTCTTACATTGCTGTTATCTGCATAAATCTATCACAAAAGCTGCCTTAGAGCTGGATGCTTCACAGTAGAGGGTCTGTGGCATCAGTTTGAGCCAGCAGACTAACAGCAACTGGAAGCAGCTGAGGGAAGCACCTGCACGCTGAAGCTCCCCATGAATCTTTGTCCACCCATAGATTGTTTCTTGCGTCATGCTTAAACAAAGTACAAAAATGAAGTAAGAACAATGGGTGCTGAATGCCAGTTAACACCAAAAGGAAGCGTGCTCTAACAGATGACACTCAAAAAGCTCTGTCCAGAAATGAAATGACCTGGTGCTTTTAACAGCCTGGCGTACTTTATTCAAAATACAATTTTCTGGTATTGGTGATTGAATGTTGTATTTCTTTGGGACAAAAAGGTGCCTCGGACAAAACTGGATCTGGAACCTGGACCCAATATATCTTTCTTGCCAAATGCTCTTTATCATTTCCCAGCTTGAAAAACTGGGTTCGGTAGAAGTTTCCTAAAGCTCAGTTAAGAACTGTCATAAGAGTGCTGTGATACTTAATCTGGACTGGCAGAGCAGCAGGGATATATCAGTGATTAAAATCACATATCTTTATTTGAAGCTGAGAAAGGAAGTTCTTGAACTTTATTGAAAATCTTTTTCTCCTTATTACCCAAACCATTTGGGATAGCCTATTACCTTAAAAAACCCCTCAATTCAGATTGCTACTAGACCCTCTTCAAGACTTCTAAGACTGCAGCAGGGGGTGGAGAGGTAGAGTCATCTGTTATAATGAATATGAGATTTATGAAATTGAATTATAGAAGAAGAAATAAAAAAAGTTTGGCTTCCTTGTAGGGAAGGACCTATTTCTGCTAATTATACAATGTCTTACAGAACATGGATGCTTAAGTTTAAAGAGTTTGTCTAAGAAATTAAGCTAAAAGTTCTGTGATAACAGTGGTAGGTTTCTAGACATAGTATGTGGGCATTTCTGTATTTTTCCCTTAATATCATATGAAATCAGATTAATGCTGATTTGTTTAATTTCATGGAACCATTCACTTGTCAGTTTATTCAAGTCATCATATTTTTGAGCATTTCACAGAATTTTTTAATTCTCTGTTTTCAAAATACAAAAATGCATTTTTAAGAATCATTGATCAGAATTGAGACTTTCAGGTTGTGCTTCAGAAGACCTTTGGTCAGCACCTTTCTAATCAAGGGTCAATCTTCTATTTTTTTCAAGGAACAACATCCATCTGTAATATTCGTGATAAATGAGAGAATTAAACCCACTAGACTTCACGAGCCCTCTTGATTAGTTGTTACCTACCCATCAGTGAACTGCTGCAGAAACAAAGGCCATGACTGTGTTAATCTGCTATCAAATTATGTCATTCATTTTTGTCATAGCTGCCTGTGTAAAGAGCTGTTTTAATAAAAGCAAATACTCTGTTTGGGCAGAATTTTTACAGCTTTGTTTAATTTCTTTATCATGGCCTGTTAATGCATCTTCTTACTAAGCAAGGCATAAAAACACCAAAGGAAATGCTAAATTAGAATCTTCTAATAACTAAATTTTTAAAACTGTTGAATTAAACATGGCAACATTTCTTTCCTGGATGAATTAATGCCCATCCGTGCAGAAAATCTTGAATGTAACATTATTTAAGCAATTTAAAAGTGAATTAAAGATTCATCCATTGTATCAGGTATCTGACTTCAGGGTAACATTTTAATCTCGATCATTGTTACAGTGTTTGCCATTCAAAAACTCTGAGAGATAAAGATGAAGGTTAATTCATGCAGAACGAAGACTCAGTTCCTTGTTGATAAGTATGGTTGGGTGTCAGGGAACTGCAAAATGTGCTAATGGAGTTATTGTTTACCTCAGCATATTAGGCATGAGTTACACTTGTTTGAATAATTGTTTTTTGCTTCTGCATTTCAGATTATTTTTTGGTTTATGTTGTTTTCATACTGCTATACTGACCACAGAAGGACTGCATTTTTTTCTGTTCTAAGGAGACCCACAGACTTTATTAGACCCATTTGTAAATATTTTTACAAACTCAACTGACAAACAGTTTTCTGGGGGGAGTTCGTTTTAAAAACAATAACTGGCACTCTTTAGCATTTTTCAGTTTGCTAAGTTATTGTCAGTCTTTGACATCTTTTCATCAGCAGACCTGATTCACCTCCCGGTTAAACAGGTGCAATTTCTTCATCTAAGCTACTCTTGAATTTTAACTAGCAACAGTTAACTAATGTTTGTTTAAACTAAACTAATCAGATTCATTACATCATGTACAAACACGCAGAATCATACTGAGAAATGCTCTTAACGGGGGGCTGACTTGGTCAAAAACATCTTTTTTCTTGGAACAGGCAAACAAAAATTGTCCATAACATGACCAGAGCATTTGTTATACATCAAATATGCTAAGAATATGTGACTAGGGTATATGTATAAAATACATCTAAGAATATGTAGTACAGTATGAAACTGCACCTGAAGGAAGCCCCTACAACCACAGAGCCTGTTTCAGCAGGTTGGAAGCAGAGGGTGAGAAACTGCTTCTTAGAGGAGAGTCTTCCTCCAAGAGGGATTTTCTTCTTGACTCTCATCACTGAGGTCAGGCACTGTTTGTAACACCAAGGTTAATCTTACATTGAAAACATTCATTCTATAGCTGTGGACATTTATGGAGTCTCTACAAATGACCAATCTCTTTGAACCTGCTCAGGCCTACAGCATCCCAGGCCAGTGGGATCCATGAACTATCTGCAGTGCAGCTATTTTGTTGTATCTCAGCAATACTTCAAAGCAGGTGTTCACTTCTCCCAGATTTCCTCTCATTTTGACGCCTTTTCTAAATAAAACAGCGCATTTTTGAAGTAGCAAAGAAATAGTACTGGTATAAATCACACACTTAAAAAATTAAATCTTACCACATTTTCGTGATGAACTTTCCTTTCCCTTGTTGAATACAGAAGTGAAATATTCTTTCCCTTATGTGAGCACTGGCAAGCCTGTTTCTCTACTCTTCTGCAATTATCAACAGAAAGTAACTGGCTCTCCTAAGAACTGAATGTAATGAGTATAGTTCTGCTTACTTTAATTAGATGACCAGGTTAGGAAGACAATTAGTCATTCCCTCCAGTGATAACTACAGGCAAATTTTATTGTATAATTGCATATTAATACACAGCTAGGTGTTTTCACCATGTTTTGTCAGGTTCTGAACTGTCAGATCCTGGTTATAATAGTCCAGATGTAGCCATTAGGTCCCTTTTGCTTGCTCATGAGGCAGAAGGAGCAAGGATTAGGGGGAACAGTATGAGAAATGAGCAAGCTAACAAAACTTCACAGAACTATCTTGATTCACTACCAACACCAGTTTTATGTCAGTAATTCTGTTAGTAGTCAGGTATCAGTGAAATCAGAATCATCAGATGACGAAGATATTGCTTAGCAGAAAAGCTGGTATAAAGTATTGTGACCATCTTAAATTGATCTAATGAAGTCAGGCTATATTCCAATGTGCAGTGATCAGGAAAAAAAACCCCAACATTTGGTTACATTTGATTATGAAATGGTTATAAATGCACTAAATTTTTATTATTTTTTTTTTTTATGAAACATTTATCAGAAAATAGCTGAATTTCAGTGTGTGGAGAATTACACAGAGCAGAAGCTACAGGGATGATTGACTGTTATCGGTAATTACATGTTCTGACTGAACACTTTCAGATTCCTAGTGTTACTGTTTCCTATATCCAAGTGATTTTATTTTAATCTCCTTAAAAAAAAAAAGGAACAAAATGTAACAATAGTAAGGGAAAAAACATCCAAAACCTTCTCACAAAGGCTCAAGCTTTTATGTTTTGGGGATTTTAAAGTTTGACTACAGTTATAGAAAAGCTTTAATTACTGATTGCTTATAGTACATAGAACTTGCAAGGAGAAAGGTCATTGAAGTTTCCTACTCCCTTGAGTGCTTCTCTATAATAGTCCTAACTTACAGAGGGGAACGTAAGTGGTTGTTCTTAACATTTACTGTTCTGATCTCACTCAAAATGAGTTCTGTACACTTTTCACATGATTGAAAGTAGACTTACAAAACCAGATGCTATCTCCTTTCAGCATCTGGAGAGGCCAGGCTACAGATGATCTCTTCTGTGAGGCTCGGGGGTGAGTATCACCATTTTGGTAAAATCTTTTCTTGCTCCCAGATACTATATGAACCCTTCATTAAGAATATAGGAGAGAAATGTATACCTATTAAGAACAGGATAAGAAGTGTCATTCATAGTTGTGATAGCACGGGGAGGGGGGGGCTGCGTCTCAATCCACATTCAGAATACAAGAAAACTTCTGGTCCAAAGAGGCAAAGACCACCAGCAGAAGACAGGGCTGATAACACACCTGTAAGTTAATAGCAACTCTGGTAGATGCTTGTGGCTTTATTTTATGATACAATGTAAATATTTTAGAGATACCTAAACATATGGTTAGATAATGGCAGCAATAATAGTGATGCATGTTTGGAATAGTTACTTAAAATACAAAATACATCTAATACAGAAACTGACTGGAACTTTTACCTCCCTCAACCTAGAGAATCTAGTACATTAATAACTTGCAGGGGCATTAGGAATCAGCACACAGACATATAATCTGAATAAACTATGCAACTAGCTGAGTCTGGCCAGTGAATACAAATACAATTGCATACATAAATTCAAAATGATTCAGAAAGTACTGAACTAAAAAATTAAATATTGGAAGTGAAGAAAATTTAAATAAATACTAAATAAACTGGTTTAGGATGAAACCTTTACTAAGTTACTTTAAAGAAAGGCAAAAGAAAATACAGGACTAGATTCACTGAATGTCTGGAGAAGTGATGGTGTTCGCCTGCCAACGCTGCCTCATCTAGTTCATCCAAACAATTGAATTTTCTCAGATGAAGATGAACTACTGGGGAATGGAAATGGTTTCTTCTCCCATAATGTCTTAAAACAATTCATACATTTGGTGCTCACCACATGTTTGCATTGAATTGTTCTCTTTTTGCAGCTCTCCACCTCTAACTTGCTGAACAGTATTTACTGCCATCACAGACCTTTAGAAGTTAACTAAAGATGTATTTAAAAACTCAATGTTATCTTGGATTTTGGATGTTTCTTTTTGTTTTGTTAAAAAATCAAAAGGATGAATACCTGCTAGCAGACTTTGCAGGGTTATCTAGGAGGTCTTACTTTCCTATAAATTTGAATTTTAGGCATCTACTATGAATTTAAGATGGTTCTTAACGACGATTAAATTCTTTTTTATTGCAAATATGGCTTTTTCCAGCACCTTTGGGAGCAAAAAGGCAGATGAAAGAGAACATGACGCAAGCACTGAAAAGAGGAGAAGCGCACAAAAAAATGTGAACTGCTGAATTTACTGTCTAGCTATAATGAGGTATTGCTTAACAATTAAGTTAAATTATGCAGCTGTTTCCTAGTCTATTGTGCTAATGCATCTGAGAAATTATAATTTTCTGATTGGAGAATGTTATGTGGAGGAAACTGTAGCATTCCCCACTCCTGCAACGATTCATTTCATGATTTAAAAAGGAAGCCAGTATTTTTGCAGCTGGCAGGAATAGGCAATAAAGGAAGACAATCCAAGGAGGCCTGTTAATCACTGACACAATAAAATAATCCCAAACAAAAGCTGCAGAAAGAAAAAAAAAACTTGAAAGGGTACCAGTGACACAAAGCCACATCTTACGGGTTTCTGCAGTGAAGTGACTTTATAGCCCGCTAGTAGCAGAAACAGGTTTGAGTGTTTCAAAGAGAAATGCTGTCACATGTTACTTCAAAGACAAGTGCTCAAAAATTTCAGGGAACTGTTAACTCAGATCTTTAAAGAAAAAATTGCGTGTTCATCAGGGATATGCATCAGCTTTAAAAAATAAAACTAAATCCAACTTTGCTAACCAATAAGTCTTAATAATCTTCAATGTTTTAAAAAAGTTTGCTTGAATGAGAATTAAGTGAAAGTTGAAGGTGTGGAAAAAACTAAATAGTATCAACAAAGTAAAATAAAGGAAATATGCTGGCATTCCAAATTTTGCCTGTGGAATGTGCTCATGGGAAAAAAAAAGCAGAGAAGAAATTAGGTATGTTAATTGGAGCAGGTGGCTTGTTTTTTATTATTTCATTTTTGACCATCTCGAATACTTGAGACTATTTAAAATTCCAGTCTAACAAATTAATAAATAAATCCATATTGCCCATTGTTTAAACTTATTTATGCAAAAAAAAAAAAATCACAAAACCAAAAACTCTAGATGAAAACACATAATAGCTTTTGAGAAAAAATTAAAGCTTTTCAATTAGCATCCTTACTTCAGATGATCCTTTTATTCTAATCATCTGTTTTGCATGATTCTCTTGTTTTAGTCAGCATTTCCTTTTAAAAAAGGTTGAATTGGGGAAAAACATAATTTTATTTCACATTTTATGACTCTGAATAACATAAAATGAGGTTGTGCCATGCTTCATGACCATGCATATTTAAACATTTTCTATAAATACATTTACTTAATTTTGGTTTAATCTTCGGACAAAGCACTGCCTGGAAATGATAATGAAGAAACTTAAGAAAATACCATTTGGAATAATTCCTGCTTTTGTTTCTACCAGTTGTTCCATAAAGGCAAAGCAGATTTGGCCTTTTAATTTCCTTGAGTGATCTAATTCTTTAAGCTACTTCTGTACTGACTTTTTTATATTGAGTTACAGTATTATTCATCAGAAAAAAACTTAGTCTATGATCAAGTGAGTTTCAAGATCTTTTTTTCAATCTTGTCCACTACGTAGCTAAGCTGAAATTCCCTCTAAGCAGAGGAAAAGACTTTCATGCAAGAAGTAGTTCTGTTTCCCCGTTTCTCAAGGAATGATTAAAGCGTTTTTACCCATAGAACAAAATAACATATTTTTCTGTTTGAAAAGGATGCAAATCTGGGAAATCCTTCAGAATATAAAAATTATTCTTCAGAAACAACCTTGAAGGGACTTAAAGAAAAAATAAAATCATTAAAACAGGACACATTAGTCCATTCTTAGTTAACTAGTTAATTTGGCAGCTGGTTTGAATTGGTTAATAATGTCCACAGCTGCTCAGCCACCTTACCCTTGCAGAGTGGTGCTCTCTTACATCTGTTCTTGTCCCTTATGAAGTAACTGGTAATTTTTGAGATGCTCAGATGTTATGGACCCTTCCTTCTATCTGTCTTGTGTTTCTTGAGGCTGTGAAGAGCCACGGGCTTTCTACCTTTCCAAGGGAATACCCGAGTAAAGTACCTTTATCTGATGGAGAAAAAGTATTTGGTCTGCTCTGAAACATTCAATATACTTCTCCTTTGGAGGACCATAACCCACTTTGAACAATTCACCCTTCTCCAGAAGTTTTCAGTTCTGAGATGCAGCTTGTCTCTTTCTTCCTGCATGTCTCTGTAAGCTGAGTAACGGTACCATAGGCAGCGGATTGTAAACTTAAGCTTGAGCACCAAAACTGTAATTCAACGTAAAGCATTTCTTTTGGACGTGTCTATTTACTTTGTAAATTTCTTGAGCTGTACATTCATTTTGTGCACTTTTTCATGAGCACACAAGCCAGGTTTGTTCTTTTTTTTTGTGTGTGTCCACCTACATCTGCTGCAGAGATGGAAGAGGCCTGGGCTTTGCAAGAGCGTGCACTAGCCAAACAGGGAAGAGCTGAGGGGGAATATACTGAATCAAGCCAGATACTGATGCTCTTGGGCCTATTGTGTGGACTCTAATTAAAAAAAAATCAGGAGGGAAAAAACCACCCTATAGACAATAAAAAAAAATAAATCAGCTACTACTACAGGAAGAAACCAGGAAAACGTTAAATTAGTGTGCAATTTCCAAAGTTCCTTTTCTTGTCAAAACTTTTTCTCTCCCTTCTACTAAACAGGGAACTTGGAGTTAATTTCTGAGAATAGATTCATAGAATAGAGTGTGGGGATGCCACATTAGACAGGGAAAGAAACCACCATTTTTGCTCCCACAGCCTTTACATAAATAAATAAATATACTTCTAGTGACACATTTAGTCGGTATTGCCTGGTTGGTTCTGACCAGTATTTAGACCATTGCCTGTATGCTAAAGTCTCCTGACTTGAGCTGCCTGTCTGCTATAAATAATGTCTTTTGTCTGTGAGGAAGGTGTGTTGCCTCTAGGAAGCCAGGTCCTTTGAAATGATGGATTTGAATGAAGTGAATAATTACACAAGGTGCACTTGACTGTAGAAAGTGACTAGAAAAAGAATGTTATCACTGCACTTAATGTTATCAATGCCCTTAAATACAATGATAATAGTATGTATACAACCATACATACGTGACATACAGTGTCTCTAGTATAAATGTATGTTTTTATTTAGATGAGTGAATAGATACAAATGTCTATAGCATGTTCAAAATCAGTTTCTAAAAGTAAAGCAGTTTGTGTGTTGATAGTATGAAAACTATAAAGACAACTGATTATTAAGTTCAATTCTGAATCTTAAAAATATTATAATATTTTGCAAATTACTGGTGTTGTGGCCATGTAATAAACACATGTACACTTCTTAAAATGGAATATTACCACAAAAGTTGTCGCAGTCTCTTAACTAGTGTTGTAAATATTCCACTGTAATCCATACAATACAATACAAAATCTTTCATTGCCTCTTCCCTGAAGGTATATTCTTCAATTTTCATAGTTATAGTACAAGAATAAATTAGAGCTTAGTGCTGTTGTGCCACTCAGCTACCCTAGACTTTTTATAAGCAACTATCCAAATGTTACAAAGTACAAAAAGCATTCACATGTGTGCAGCGCAATGGTTTTTACTTTCCCAGAAGCACGAAAACGATTGACCCTTTGCTCTAGTAAATCACTGGTAAAAAAAAAAAAAGATGGATTTTAACTTCTTTCTTCCTCACATTACCTTGTTTTTTTCTCTTATATCAAATAGACCAATTAAAAGTTTTTATACTTAATACAATTTATCAACCTACATCATCCGAGTTTCTCAAGCGGTATTTGTGGAAATTACCTGTGCCTTAGGCTATAAGGCTCTGTGCAATTTTACAGTGAACACAATATTTTAAGGAAACTCACTATACGTAACAGCTTTTTGACAGAGATTAGTGTATAAGTGATATTGTGCCATAATCTAGGAGACAAAGCCCTTGAAATAGGTTTCATTTCAAGTCAAGTAGGCAAAGTACCAATCTGAGAAACAGTGCTGTTAATAACAAGGATAAAAGTCAATATTAAAAAAAAGAGACTGTAATATAAAAGGACACATAGAAACTAGAGACATACAGCACTTACCTGTATGTATAGAGGTAGACCAAATGTAGCCATTTTTTGTGAGGGGCTAATTAATTTTATTAGAGAGTAAGTAAATTCAGCTGTGAATGTTTGAGAATCTAATGACTTCCAGAGATTCAGAATGAATTCAGCAATAAAAGCTAATTAGAAGGGAAATGGATGCCTAAAATATCCCTGGTGTGCATAAAGAAAGAGTATAAAGACCATTAATTGAAATTAAAATTTAACAGTAGCCTAATGCTGCATGACATAAAATTCCATCTGTTGTGCAGAGCCACTAAACAAAGATACATGGGGAATAGTGTGTGGTGTCTCAGCTTTGCAGCTAGTCAATGAATGTATTTTAATGTCAAACCACTCCACACAATGGGAAGTCTGATGTTCAGAAGAGTCAGTTTAGGGCGTGATGATTCCTGTAATTACTAAATTAGAGAGAAAAAACTAAAAGTAATGCTGCATTAGTAAGACATTTTATTTTTAATTAAGTAGGTGGGGTTTCTTCCTGCTTTTTTTTATCCCTGCAAGTGTAGAACAGGTACCAATGCATTTTAGTGGAACAGACGTAAAATCCGTGTCCAAACCATTTCCTAGAGGTGCCTGTGTGACTCAGGTATCCGAGCACCTTGCAGGCTTCAAACAGAATTCAGGAGAAAAGTCAGTGTCCTTTCTCGCAGCAGCTCATATGAAATGTCATGGAAGTTTCTGCAGAACATGTGTAAGGAAGTAAATGACAGCTCTGAATAATTTATCCTAGATTATCTGGCTTCTTGTGCTGTTCACAAATGTCTGTGAATGTCTTTTTTTTTTTCTTTCTTTTTCTTTTTTTTTTTTTTCAGTGACTGATTAACAGTGATTGCTGTAACCAGTTTCAGCACACACATCTCTGGCACGAATTCCCCTGAAACAGTTCTCAAGAAGTGGAATGATGTATTGATGAAAGGCAGTTATATTATACTTGCATTTCCATATTAGATGAATGCAGCTATAATAGTTGCATTTTGATGACTAGAGTTATGCAGCAATCAAAAAGGATCTTGCTTGTTAAATGACATATCTATTAGTTTATTTCTAGAGGATTTATAATTATTGAGAAATTTCCGACACAATGATTTTACTTTTAGGCTTATGTGTTATACTGCAACAACAGCTTTTCCGAAAGCGTATCTAACAAAGGGATTGTACAATTCTTAGCACAACATGACTGTGGACTGTGATTGTTACCTAAGGCTAACTGCATGCTGAATAGGCCATAATGTCAAATTAGATGCTATTTGAGATTCATATAGCACATTTCCTGAATGCCTACATGGGCATTAGTAATTCACCACCTCCATTCTGGGACATCTCTCAATGTACAGTTAACAGCTACTACAGAACACACACAGTGAAAGAAAATAACAAGTTGCACAGAGAAGAGTCACCATCATGTTGTTCAGACTGAGAGAGCAACAGTCCTTTAGGAAAAAAAGTTAACTAAACACAGATCAAAACAAAGACGTGACTTGTTTACAATAGCAAATTCAGTGAGTTAGTAGATAAAGACAAAAGCAAAGATAAAAACAAATTCATATTCAGCAGTTTTAGGGATATTTAGCTGAAGATAATTAACCCTTGGAAAAAGCAGCAACAAAATGTATGGGGATGACCTCTTTTTTTAGTCTAAGATCAAGGTTCAGTGCCTTTCTGGACAATCCTTTCAATCACTAAGAATATGCAAAATATAAATGTAAACGGGTTGCTAATGAGGATATTTCTAACTTCAGTTTGCAAATTTACCCAAAAGATGAGCAGGGAGGTTTTTACACAGACTAGAAAAATACAAATACAGATCTAACTATGCATATTTCTTGAGGCAGCCAGTAGTATATGCAACAGTAATAGTAAATAATGGCATTAAAATGTGAAGAAAAAACAGGTTTAACAAGCTACTACCAGATTCCAGCCACCCTCTTTGTCAAGCAGAAACCAGGCAATTCAACTGGAATACCTTCTGTGAGGTACAGAAGCAATCAACTGGCAGATGGGGCAGGCATGGCAGGAGGTGTGACAAAATTGCCTTTCTTGTATCTACCCACTCCATGTCTTGCAATCCATTCTGCATACTCTTGCTGGTCCATCAGCTTGTTAATTTCCTCTCATTGATCTCACTCTGTGTATTTATGAGCTACAAAGTACTACAGTAACTTTACAATTAATTTGTTAAGAAGAAATGGTGCATCTCAAGTCACTGGTAGCTCAGCACTTTAGCCCAGATCTTTCACTAAGCATACCTGTAAGAACAGTTCTCTTGACGGGCAGCTGTTCCCAATATTCCCTAAAGTTCTTGTCACTGCAAACCTTGGACTTGGCATTTGCTGAAATATTTATTTAGTTTTTACTGTTTTGATATCAGTACTTGATTCAAAGTACCTGTCATAGTACTTGTACTATTCCCAAAACATTAATGTGGGATGAAAGAGACAAGTGAGTGGATATGCATTTGTAGCAGCAAAGTATGTACCCACACTGCATTTACTGACTTTTCAAATTGTGATTAGGTAGTTCAACGCATCTATATGAAGCCTGTCAGACTATGCTGAACCAACTGTCTATTATTCCTCTCCCAGTAGTAATATTCAGTTACAATTAATTGTAAGGTGTGTGTATACATATATGTATAAAATATTGTCCATTAGAGAGATACCTGACAGCTTCGATATGCAAATGTCCCTCTCCTCCAGCCAAGATATAATGATTATGTACGTAATATTTATAAACATATGGTAAATCATTTTGTAGAATGCATTTTAGTATTGCAGGATACTTGGGAAAAATATTGTGAAAGCCATCTGTACACAAGTAAGATAATGAGGGGTGTGACAGGCAGGCTGCTGTGAAAATGCTAATATCTGCTGTATTGTTATTGCACTTGTCCTTTTTCATCATGGAGGCAATGACAAAATGTGAACCTGTTGCTCCTAAAGCTTCAGCTTTTGAATGCCAGACATTTTTCTATCAGAAGCCTTTAAAGATGCTTCTCAGGATTGTTAATAATGAATCATGTCTTGTAAAAGTTTCATATATCCTAAAGCAATGTATTGAAATTGTGTTGATTTTTCTTCATCTGTTTAATGAAAAAGATGTTTCACCTTCTATGATGGTTTCATCCACTCTAATCTGTTCAGTTGCATACTTCCTTGCTGCGGAAAGTGTAATAAACTTACTACTCAAAAGTTAAATAGTGAACCCTGCATAAATCCTGCATTCAAACTTCTGTCTCTGAAATTGGACGCCTATGATATGCTTCCATTAGTGGCCTATATGACAGGATAAAACACCCTCGTGTGAAGTGTGTGGATGATTTGAAAATGGAGGGGGATAGTCTGTACAATGGATGGCAAAGACTGACCTTCACAGGCACATCAGCAAACTTAGAGCGTGGTAACAGGAACTTCCTGAAGTTCAACAAAAGCAAACGCCCCCATCAACACAGCTTTGGGGTAGGGTGGCTGCAGGACATCTCTACGGGAAGGCACCTGGGGAGGAGAAGCTGGACATAAGGCAGCAGTACACTCTGGAGGCAAACAAGTCTGGCACCACAGGCTCACTGAGCTTGTAATGTGTGAGGAATATGGTGTTCAACTATTATCAACATAAAATGAACATGTAGGTAAAGATAATAATGTTTATTTTTCTATTTACTTTGGGTCTAAAACATAATAATAGATTTAAGTGCTTATAAAGTTAAAGAAAAATGAGATATTGCTTTAAAATTTGACAGCAGACAGTTAACATATTTGTTGCATCTCTCTAAAAGATTAGTTTGCATGCTGGAAATATTTTCTACATCATTCTCCAGAAGCAGAACTGCAAAAAAGATACCAGTTGCCATCATTATTTTTTCCAAATACCTTGTATAAAATCACAACATATTGAGACATAAACCACTTAATTATCAAACAAAATTCAGAGAATTATCAAATTCTCTAAGAATGAACATGGGTAGCATAGTAACTCACCCAAAAAAGCTGTAAACATGATCTGCACACGCTTCTTGAGATGTTGGGGAATTAGTGGCTATGTGAACCTAGACACAACAGTTTTGTTTACAAATAGTTTTATGTCCCAAATGTTTGTTGGATCCTTTATGTCCAATTTAAGTCCGTCATATCCAGAACGATGGCAACAGTCCAGGTTTAACATCACATCTAAACTTCCAGCATTCATCAGAGCACCACCTCAAGGACATTTTTGTTCAACTTCTTAATGAAGTGGATCTCACCATTTTCAAATCCATTTTTTTACTGTTTTTGTATACACTGCCCTGATGAGAGAGCACTATTGTCTGTGGCTGTGTAATGAAAACAATGAGACATTTCACAAAAGAACCTCAAACATCCAAAGCACCAGGGAGAGTTAACATTTTTTTTTTCCCCTCAGAAAAAGTAGTCTTTATGAAGTCAGTGAGCTAGGCTGTTCTGAAGATTTATTCAAAAAAATGTCTCCCTTTCTAAACTTATTTTCTCCAGCTACATCTATGGCTGTATTTGGTATACTCCTACAGAGAGTTAGATTTTATGCCCATGTTTTAAGGCAACTGAGAGACCCAGGGCTTAATATTTTTTAATGTTATTTCCTCAAGCTATTGTGCTTGACTGTTCTTCCAGGAATCAATTTTCGGGGATACAGAGTCAACTCATTTTTATTGCAACCCATTCTAGCCATTAAGCAGCATAATTCCAGCTACCATGGAAATGCTGATTAAATCTACAGGTTTTATTTTGCCATTTTAGCTGTGCCTTGGCAACTAATTGCTAGTTTGGTTAGGTGTCAAAGGGGCATTGAATTTTTTTGGAATAAAAATGCAGTGAGATGACATTCCAGAAAGGCTCTCTCTCAGGATCGCTCTCATCCACACTTACACTAATATCCATGGCTCCTTCCTCCTCTGAGCACTGCCGTGGCCAGCAACCTTGGGATCATGTCCAGGGCTTCAGTTTGAAGCGAGGAAGGCCCCAACTACGTAGAAAGCGTTAATGCCATGATTTAAGAGCAGCTTCTGTGGAAGTTTAGGCCGAGGCGCTGCTCGCTGGTGCGGCGGGAGGACGGGAGAGGGAACCTCCCACCTTCTGCGGGCGCCCTGGAAAAGGCGGCTCTGCCTGGGACCGCTTGTTCACATGAGGGCCCCCCCCCGGTTTTAAAACGATGAAGATTGTCGGTGGGTTTAGAGTTAGCGGTTCAGGTTTATGCCATGGTCCTCCTGGTCTGTACTGCATACACGTGTGAGGCGCTGCCGGTGGGAGGCGCTGCAGGGTGGCCTCTGTGCGGAGGGGCCGGGGCTGCCCCACAGCGGACACGGCCGGGCCCAACCGGCCCCAAGGGCCTCCCCGCAGGGCAGGGCTGGGCCCCTCAACCACCTGTGTGGCACCTCCGGAGAATTGCATTTAACTAAGGGCAAAACCCACCCTTCAGGCAGTGAGGAGGGCAGCTGAAAGGGTGAGAAGGAAGCCCTGTGAGCACCTGGCTGAGAGAAGAAGGGGGTACTGCAGCAGGGATTCCCCTGAGGTGAGGAGGAGGTGCGGGAGCAGGCTCCTGGCAGGAGCTGTGCCCCATGGAGAGGAGCCTGCGCCGGAGCAGGTTTATCCTGAAGGAGCTGTGGCCTGGAGAGGACCCACCCTGGAGCAGAGGAAAAGCGTGAGGAGAAAGGAGCGGCAGAGAGGTACTGCTGTGTGCTGCCCCTCACCCCAATGTGCCTGCACCGCCCCGGGAGGGGAGGGAGAGGAGTTGGGAACGAGGGACTGAAATTGACCCTGGGATAAAGCGGGAGGGAAAGGCGTTTTAAACTTTATCTGTGCTTCTTACTTTCCAACTCTAGTTTAATTGGCAACAAATTCGGTCATTTTTCCCCCAGTTGAGTATGTTTTGCCTGTGACAGTAATATGTAAGGAATTCCCCTGTCTTTGTCTTCGCCCATAAGCTTTCTCATCTTGTTTTCTCCCCCTTGCCCTGTTGAGGAAGGGAGCGAATGGGTGGGTGGGTGCCTGCCAGCCAGCCAAGGTCAGCCCACCCCAGGTTTGTACCAGAGACAAGGTGGTGTCACCCCCTCAGCTCTGCCAGCCCGTGGCTGGAGTCCTGCAACCTGAGCATCCCTCAGGGCAGGAGCCAATAGAGTGCAATGAATACTGTTTTGAGTACTTTTTTTAATTTTTTTTTTTTTTTTTACTGCATAATTAGGGTGTTTTGTGTAGTTTTGAAGCAAGTGTTGTTTTCCCTTCTTGAAAAGGGTGTACGTGTATTTTGTCTCCCAGATACTGTCGTGAAACTGGCTCTTACATTTCAAAAGCTGTATTTCTGTTAAAAATGTCACTTGAAGGTTTTGGAGTTTTCGTTTATATATTTTTACTTGTGACTAAATGTAGGTGGGATGCAAAACTAGATCAGTAGTAATTTCTCTATTGTGGTGATAGAAGAATATCTTTTAAATTATTTAGAAAAGCTTTCTACTTAGCTCTACTTCTCACTCTTCCTCCTGAAAGTGTGTGTTATTCAACTCAGTGACGCTTCTGAGAACAGCGCAGCTCTATCAAATATTTCATTTTTCTCTAAATTTTTATCACTTCAGGACCAGATTATAATCTCAGATAAGCAGAACATATTGCTTCACTGCTAATATAGTAAGAGATGAGGAGGCATAAAGCTTTTTCTTGCTTTAAGCAGGTCTCTTCAAAAGTTTGATTAGTTGCATGGTGTCAGGAATTTAAACAGATCCACAGTCAAATTCCTTTTATTAGTTGCATGGTGTCAGGAATTTAAACAGATCCACAGTCAAATTCCTTTTTTTTTTTTTTTCTTTTATTTACTTGGATGCTTTCAGAGTCTCTCTCTAAGACATCTCTATGTTAGTCAGCACTGGAGTGCTATGGGTATAAATATACTTGGGGATGCATCTGAGATGACTAGGGCTTAAGTTAGTAAAATATTTTGCTGGATTCTTGTTGAAGCCAAAACTGAAAGTATGATAACTCTTCTTATATCCTACATTTTCTCTCATTTCTGTATCTTTTCCTGCCTGCTACTGTAAGTTTGTTACCTCATGTTTGATATGACTGCAACTTTGTGTCTAATCTTTAGTGTATCAGTTGTATGACCTAAGAAAATGGTTTGCATTTTTATATTACTCTCTTCTGATGCTCTCAAATAGTGAACAATCAATAGTTAGACCTCACATCCATCAGAGGCAAACTGAGAATTACTGTTGAGTTACATGTCCAAGCCTATATAAAATTAGCAACCAATATAAAGAAATAATGTAGCAATACTGGCTTCCTGTCATAATTTAATTCTTCAAAGCAAGATGTAAACATTTTATGTGTTTAATACAATGGCTTAGGCATTTTAAAGCACTGAGATGTTGCTGATGTTATTTGTTTCTTTGTACTGCATGATTTTTTGCAAGTTCTAATACAGGGGAATGTCTCTTGGCCCTCATATGTGGAATAAAAGACATGATTTCTTAGTTGAACACAGCAAACACAAGTGAGTAAGACCAAACATTTTGATGTCCTTATAAATGTTATCTGATGGAGACTGCTGCTGACTGAAATCTCCTTCAGCTGTGCTTCAGACCTTCATGGCATGCTGCAGTCATGGTGCTTGTATCATTAGGTAATCATAAGTACTGTGTACAATGCTCTTATAACACCCACTCATTTTTGAAATGGAACCTGCATATTACAGTAAAGTTGAAAGGCATATAGTCTGTTCTGAAACATGCAAATAATACCCTTTAGTGCTGAGAGGAATTAAGCACATGTATCAAGAGGAGGATATGTCCTGAAGTCTAATCTCTGTCTAGCTATTTTCTCAACAATAAATTACATTTTACCCAAATCAATGTTATTATATTTGACAATAGGTATCCTGAAATTTGTCACTATGGAAGTTCAGGGCAAGAGAAATTAAAGCTCTTTTGCAGAGTGAAACTTTGAATTTCTAAGAGCCTCACAGATTTCTAAATAACATCATGTGGTAGAACTGTTCCTTAAGCCAATACATTTATGGATTAACTGAGTACTGCTTTCTGTGTTTACACATAGAAACTCCCTTCAGAAATTTAATTTACTAAAAATTATAGCCAAGAAAATATTATATGAAAATGGTAGCTGGTTGTTTGTCATTATCTTTTGTTGAGTTCTGGATAAATTTTCTTCTCCTTGTCCCATTTGCTATACAAGCCCTCTGACCACTTCGGGTGGTGATTTTTCTTCTTAAAAGATCCTCAGTATGTATCAAGGAATGGCATGTAGATGGTGGGAAAGATGAGATTCAAAACAATAGCACAGGTGCTGGTGGTTTTTTTTTTAAACTGTGCTAGCAAATACAGTTACTGCTGCAGCACCGCAGACCATCTGTGCACAACAATCCCTTACTATTGAAATGCAACTTTGTATATTTCTGGTTTATAAATAAATATAGCTCCAAGCTTAATTTGTTGTTAACTGGAAAGGCTTGTTTATGTTTGGCTTTGCTTGTCAGTTGTAAGGTTTACCTCTGACAGATCATTTCTGTTCTACAATGATCCTTTCATGAGGCAGCTAAAACTGTTTTCTGGATGGCTTACATACTCTAAAAAAGACCCAAGACTTTGGATTTTACATGTTTCTTAAACCTCTGAGTCTTTCTGGCTTCTGTATTTAATACTTGCTGTGGTCCTAGAAAGCAACTACTTCTCTTGAAATACAGAATGGCACAACTCTACCATTTATTCCCATAACTTAACTGTCCTCCACTGTCTATACCATCTGTACAGAGTTTCTGCCTTGCAGGAGAATATCTGATTTGTAATTTAATCCACTGAATGATGTGGTGTGATGGGTCTACAAACTTTGGACACTATATTCACCTTACTTATTTAAAAAAGGACAACAAACCCACAACAAAAAAGCCCCAGCATATATTTTCATTGTTTTCTCAACATGTTTTCATTGCCTTTATTCTCTGCTTCCCAGTCCACGTGTAAATGTTTACTTGCTAGGTTTTTAATGGGAAACAATACTGGAAGGGACTTTAAAAAGTACTATGGCAGGTTCCATTATACCTTCTTTATTCCTAGCAGCCATTTCTTTTATCTGTTTTTAAAGATTTTATGTTAGACGTGATGTCCAAGTCACTCCTGTTGGTAAGGAAACTGAAGGGCATAAGTAGAGGCTTGTTTTCTGGAGAGGAAATTGTATTTTTATTATTTCAGTTTAAGTTTTTCTTATCCTATAGACCACAGATACAGACACATTAATCACTTCTGTTTTACAAAATACTTTTGCATACTTAGACTATCATAATTTTCCTTATTCTTTTCTTTGAGCTAAACAATTCCAAATATTTCTGTATTTCTTCATAGGTAATAAAACTTGGCTGTTTCATTGCCCTTGTTTTGTTCTATCCAGTTTGTCCATGTTTCTTGGAAATCAAAGCTAAGAGCTGGACAGCATGCTGCAGCCAAAGCTTTATCAGTTCTGTCTATAGTGAAAGATTTCCTGATGAATCCTGAATCTCTTTCATTTTCAGCTGAGCGGGCTATTTGGCTTTTACTTAACAGTATAATGTTGTTGACTCATGTTCATCATTGATGCATAACAAACCTCACATCTTTTTCTGTAAAACTGCTAACTACTTGTTCCACGTCCTACATTTGCATACCTAATTATTCATACTTAGGTGCAGAACCTTGCCTTTGTCCCCACTGAATAAACATCCTATGCTTTTCATCTCCTTTCCCATTTGTGAACTTAACATTTGAATTCCTAGATTGTCCTCCGGCTTATTTGTAGTTCTTGCAAGCTTTGTTATCTGCAGATTTAAAAACTCATTGAGATTTCACAAGTCTATACTGAAGACAAAGGTCTTAATACTTGGTACTCATCCAAATCTTGAAAGACAGTGTAATCAAGAAATGCTCTCAATCCTTAAACAATGGACTTCCTCATTGTGAAATTTTGAGCTGTCTGTTCCCAAGTGATGGGAGCATTTGGGGCCTATGTGAGTTTAAGGAGATGAAAGAAGAATGCCCATGTGTTCCATAATTTACATTAAAAGATATCTATGTGAAATAATTGGTAGCTTGAGACCAGTTCCTTGAAAGAGCAAGAAAAATGATAACAGATTTTACCAAAATAAGAGGTCATGTTTTAGACAGGTGAAAAATCTGTTAATTAATTTTCAAAATTATATGCATTTGACTATTTGAATTTTAGGATGTTTCTGTAATTCAAAAGTTTTGAGTTGGCTGTCTCTGTGCAAAGCATCTATGTTACTAGTGGCAAAGACAAGCTCTTGAGGATACCTTTTAAAAGGTTATTGCCATCAAAGATTTGTTACTATTTCCTATTGGAAATTATCTCTCCCAAGGAATGTTACTAGAGTACCTCTGCTGCCTTAGTGCTGAGTCAGCTGAGCTGGCTTTATGAGCTTCCTTTTTTTGAATTATGAGTTCTAGTACCAGGATGGCTACTGTTTTCATCTGGTCTTAAATGAAAGGACATGGTTTTTTTGGTGTGTGTGTTTTCTTTTTTTTTTTTTAAAGACCCTGACAGCTTATGGAGCCTTTTTATTCATATTTTTAAAGAATAGCTCAGGCTGAACTTGAGCTGAACATTAGAAATGCTTTCAGAGTTCAGCTTTGCCTCTGTATCTTGTCATGTGGTGCTTCTGTAATGTTTAGAGTGGATTTCCAGGAGCCCAGGCCTGGGTACAACTGAAAGACTCTGAAGAGAGTCCTGTCCCTGGAACGTGGGACCCTTACACCTTATTCTTACAAGGCTTT
>JAOXNO010000078.1:26702780-26718457 GCA_028565335.1 Limnodromus scolopaceus | reverse complement strand
CTTTGGTTTCCTATGGGTTGAATTTTAACACTCAGCAGAGGTACATGTGCAACAATCAGGAAAAGGCTAGAGGCTACAAGAGTTAAAGGTCAACCATGCCATTAGCCAGAAAAATCTACATTTTGCATACAGCGACTTTTGTTTTTTTATTTTTTTTACAACTGTCAGTAAAGTCATCAACACCGTAGGGGACAGTCTAAAGTGCTCCTGAGATGACAGTTAGAAGATACTGCATTGAGCAATTCTCCCAGCACTCATGTGACAAAATGGCAGGGATGGGTTCATCATAAGATTTAATGAAGTTCAAAGTAATTGTCACTAGCAGTAATGTTTTTTAATAATTCTGAGACAGTGAATAAGGCCATTAGCTAGACTTGGTATTGCAGGAATTTTGCATCACTTAGTAAATTGCTTTGTGGTATTTTTGTTCTGGAAAATATATCTGTGCACATGCTGAGGGGAAAGAAATTATATTCCAAATTGTATATTTTGTCCCATTCTAAATTCTTGAATGTCAGTGCCTTCTCTAGTTTTGAAAGCTTTTTAAAAAAATGGATTGTAATTTAGAGCCAGAGTATGTATCCACACCATCATACAGAATGACTGTACTTCAAGAGCACTCAGAGGAAGGTACCGTGGCCCCAAGGAACTTGGTTTATTCATGTAAATGTTAATATGTGTACAGACTACGTAAGATGCAAAATTCTCATGGTTCCTGGACAAGACCCACTAACTAAACATTCCTGGAGTACATGGAAAAAATATCAAAGCCACTCACCACATTCCAGTTCCAAAGCACATGTTGATGCATTGCCTCAAACCAGAGTATGGACAATTCTAGCAGGAAGGTCAAACCTGTCCAGTGAGAATTGAAATCTATATTTGAAAAAATCTGCAAGAAAATTAATTTCCACTTTAATCATATGCAATAAAGACAAACATTTGAAATATTTTAAAATGTGGGGTGTCAATACCTAGCCATATTCCTCCCAGGAATAAGGTAGGAGGGGGTGTATCGTCACCAACTATTGGGATGTAAGAAAAAATAATCACAAAATGTGCATCAGAGAGGCAGTCCATACTTTATATGCACACTGTCAATCCACCAAAAACATAAACAGAACAACTTGCTTTATTAATTTCAGTATTAATTTTTATAAAATTTCAGTAATTTGCTTTAGAAGAAGGAAGTCCTTGCATCACTAAGGTTATGGCGGTGAATACATGTAATTAAAGAACTCAAGTTAGTTAAAAATTTGTTGAATTACACTGTTCCACAACTGGCAACTTGTTACAGTTTAATTCCTACAGGGAAAAGTCATACACACAGGAGGGGGGGGGAAAAAAAGGCTTGTCATGAATGCTGCTGCATTCTGTTTCCCTCATTTTGTATACACCTTAAAAATTTTAATCGTGCTTTTGTAGAAGGGATCTTCAAAGGAAAATGAATTGTCACTTTAAAATGATACAATGGCTTTCAGTATCTACAAATATAAGCAGAGTTATAATAGTGTCTGTTTCAAGTCTTAGTAATATCATTAAACATAGTGAGTAAGGCTTACAATAATTAAAATTATGATAGTAGTGGTGCACAGATAAATATGTAAGAATAATAGAATCCTCTTTCTCATCTTGACTAAATGTATTTAAGGTTTCATTAACGGTGAGGGTTAAAGGTCAGTCATCAATCTCTTAACTGTTCCAAATAAAACCAGACTGGATATCCCAGAGGAGGCTTAGCAGGGCTGGAAAATGATCTAGGACTTCTGTAAGGAGACCAGAGAGCAATAACGGTTTTTAGGGATGTTCCTGTGTCTTTGGTATTTTCACTGCTTCTGTTGTGTATGTGAACCATGAAGTTCTTTTCTTTTCAAAAGGGAAAAAAAAAATATTAGGGGAACCATTAACAGCAGACTTGAAGGATGAAGGGCTTTGCTTGAAAAAGAAGGGAAATACAGATGATGTGTGGTGATGTTTAACATTTACCTGGAAGGATGAATCTGTAATGGGAGTTCTTGGGCCTGGGTTCAGTGTCTGAAACTAGTAGAAGACAAGGAGTGTGAATAGTGCTTAGCCATAATCAAGAAAGAATTAACTTCATTATTGTATTAGTCATTGGAAATGTATTTTTCTCTCTTGCTTGCCTCTCTCTCTTTGGAAGTAGATGACAGAAACTTTCTTTTAGAAGTATTTACATTTTGTAATACGGAGCAGCCCATTTCAAACTTTAACAGCTTTTTACTGCTTGGTACTTTTCTAAACACTCATTCAGCTACCTTAATAAGATGATCTTATTATGCCCTCAGTTCAATTGTGAATTGCTGTTGGTCACCCAACCCATTAGCTGAGGCAAAACACACAGCAATTCAGCTTGACATACTTAATGAGAATTCCAAGGCTGCTTAATTTATCAGCCTTTAACATTAGGATACTTCAGCAAAGCTTCAGTGTTACAAATGTTATGTGCTGAATCTTTTGACAATACATAATGATCCTCATCATTGTGAAGCCTGTGAATAGAATAATCTGATCAGTTCATTAAGACCAGAGAGGTCTCAACACACTAATAATGACATTGTTTATGCTGCAAACACTGAAGACAAAATTAATTTCTGGTGTAATTCCATAAACTTTAATACAGTGGCTCCATAGATACTTTCAGCCTAAGAAAAAGAAGTCCTTCCCTTAGAAAAATAGTGGGAGTTATTCATGTTTGTCGAAGAAATACAAGTTTTGTCTTTAAGGCTGTTTCATAGAAGAGCATTTTAAACAAACTTCTCCATTTAGTGTGTTGAAATTACATTTTTCTACAAGCAGAGGTCAGTGGAGCTCTGCCAGTTTCTGTGTCACTGTAGAGAAATAAAGTTCTGAAGTCTGGTGGTCCATGGTGGAGGGAATTTCCTTTTGGCACTTCTACTAGTTACAGTATGGGTCCTGGACTATTCACTTCAACACTCATTCAGCTAGAATTGACTTTATGAGAATTTACTCCAGAGCTGGAGCCAGGCCTGTGATAACTTTTTTTTTTTCTTCTCTGGTGATCAGAAATACAATTTAGCAAGGATTTGGAAACCTTTGATTTTGGAGGAATAACTATTTGTCTGTCTGGCTATTCATGTCTACATCAGTAACCAGCTTCTTCATCAAATCACTAATTTTGCAGCCTATCTTAGTGATTGGATTAAGAAACTCAACTTTTCCAATAAGCTAATACAAAATCTCCCATATTTCCCAGTGGTGAAATGTGTTTGGGGCAGACTGCACTTGACACTATAAATGTACAAGAAGTACCATGATTTTATGCAAGAATATACAGCAATGAATTCATGATTCTATTGCTCGTCTATTGTCATTGCTAACTTCTCCAGAAATTATCTTCTTCCTTATCTGCAAGGAATCACAATTTGAAAAACTTTTCTTTAAAAAAGCACTGATTATTATACTTTTACTGGCCACACCTGATCATGAAATACCTTTGCAATGATGTCAAACTTAACTACCTCCAAATAGTCTAGCTTTATTGGCTCACAAATAGTACTTCCATGACACACAGCTGTAGGGTGTTTTTTTTAAATCCTAATACTTAACCACAATGATATGCATAGTTGGGATTAATACCCAGTAAATCTGAAAACCTAGAGTTCTTAGCTTTTTTTTTTTTAAGCTGAACTAAATACTTCAAATGCACTTGGGCTTTTAAGAGGTCTGTTTACTGTGTTGTTGTGCCCTTCTTTCATATATTGCTGCTAAATGGCAAGATGATTTTTACTTCCAACTCTCAAATTCCCTTGCTAGTTTCTTCATGCTTCCTAACAAGCATTTGTTACCATTTTTTTTCCTCCGCCCGGTCCATTTGTAGAAAGGGCAATTGTGGGGTTTTATTCTCTGTAGTTTTTATGAAAAAAAAATATTTTTATTCATCCTGCTTTTATTAAAAAAGTACAGATGGTAAATATGCAAGGAAGAAATAAATTTTATTAAGAGGTCAACAAATCCTCAAAGAGTGACAGGTGATGATAGAAGATGATATACAATATTGAAGTAAATATTCTTTCTCTATTGTCATAAGAGACAGAGGTTCCAGATACTTGATTTACAGTCCAAATATGTCTTATCACTCTGTAAAAATAGCAAGATGTGTCTTCTTGACTTTATTCATAAACAGATGTTTTTGTATTTTCAAGGGTAGCATTTTTGAGGAAACATATTAAAGATCTATGGAGAAATAGAAGTTTATTTGATATTGGGAAAACCTGGCTTGATTCTGGCATAATCAGCATTAAGTAGCCCAGGAATAACTTATTTTGTTCTCACTTACACTTTTGAATTTACTAATCTTATGCAGAAGTAAGATGTCCACTCAAAGTAAAATACAGTTTTTTCTCAGTGTGGATTGTTAGAGACTTTGTCTGATTCCTCTGTCCTCACCTGAATCTAGTGTGAAGATCTTAGTCAAGTTTCCCTTGCCCTGTTAGAGTGTGTGCTCATTCAGATATTTCTTTCTTGACAGATAGAAATTAAAATGTCAATCTCTACAGTTATTTCCCTCTTCCCCAAAAAAATGACATAGATGGAAGGCTAACCACAATTCAGATGAAATATGTAAGGGAGGTTTTTTTTTTTTTGTGAAACAAAAAAGAAATAGCTCAGAGGATGAGATTTTTTTTTTAAGAGGTAAGGATGAGATTGTTCAGATCCTTTTTTCTTATTTTTCCCCTTAGAAATAGTGTTGTAGCAGGCTTTGCCCAAGACAGTATGACTGCTGCCCACAAGTAAAATGGGAGTATTAAAACAATGAAGCTGACACATTGCTTCCTCATCACACAAGGTTACAAATAAAGATAAAAGCTGTTACCTGAAATTGAATCCTTTGCATGAGAGATCCTTGCTTTCATACTAAGACCGCAATCAAATCATGTATTCAAGAAACAGATGTTAAATTTTCTCTGTTCTGTATAAATTAGCACTTTCCCCTATTTTATTAGCGTTTTCATTAAAAGGCACATACTTTTTCCAGTGAAGCAGCATTCTAACAGGGTATGAACATTTTCATTCCTAGTGAAATAAATTATTTTTTTTCTGAAGAAAGGTAGTCTCTTTTCTCCTACTGTGCAATGTCTGCTTCTTTTTAGCAAAGACTTTCTCCCTGGGAAATGTATTTTAGACACTTTAATATGTTAAAGGTGGCATTTTAAACACACTGTATGAGGTTTTTCCAGTGCAATATGCTAGATGAATGCATATTTAATTTATATAATACCCGGAGCAGATTATGATAAAATTTTTCATATAAGATGTGATAAAAATGTCACCTATTGCTCATTTGTATTGTTTGTCATTGTAGGCTGCATATTTAGGTCAGATTAAATTGCAAGGAAAATAATGACTCATATCAGTAAGCAGAGTGTTCTATACCAAATGAGACTTCTGTTCCTAACTAGAAAAATTTTAAATACAGGAAGAGTTTGAAGTTGCAATTTTGCAAAAGGAAAAAATTAAGAATAAAACTATTAAAGCTTTGGTTCTGATTTAAAATAACTGTTCTTGTCATAGAGCCACTGAATGAGTGGCTCTATGGCAAGAGCTCTACTCATCTATTGGATGTTGCTTACAAGCGTGTAACAATATGGGATTTTTACCATGCCATCCTTTCTCTATAGAATTGTACAATGTTACAGGTTGGAAATGATATGAAGTGGTCACCTGGTCCATCCTACATGATTTATCTGTTGGAGGCTTAATAATAACAAATTTATCCAACAACATGCTCCACTGAAAAAGACTCTACATAGAAGGGGGAATGTCTCTTTATTTTGTTCCTTAAAGAGTTTTTCTCATTTGTAGAATATTTCTTAATAACACTGAGATTATATGCTGCCCAGGTTGGCTCTCATACTCCATAATGCATTGACACCAGCAAAAAAAAAGTAGAAAATTTGCAGTACTTTTGGAGAACAGTTAATCCCAACTGCTGAGTCTTATGGTGGTGGTAGGATGAATTTAATAGCCTTATCTTCCCTTGAAAGCCAACATTAGAGAGAATTCATTTCAGCTAATTACTATGAGTTATATATACTAGATTATTTATTTATTTATTTATATGCTTAGTTATAGCAGTGGAATATCCAGAAGTTACAAAGGATAAATAAATCAGGGCAAATATTTGGCCTATTGGCTTCATGTTTATGGTGAAGATGAAGATGTATTTTCCTTCAGTGTAAGTATTGACTTACTCTTTGTTTTGGTCAATACTTAGTTCTTGACTCAATCTCAATAGATTACCAAACAAAGATCAATATATATTTATTGAAATCAGTGGGAATTGCGTATATGTGGGGAGCAAGTAATAGGTTTCCAAAAACTTTCTGTTAATGGCTTACTTAAACTTCTAAAAACAACCCTTTTCCGTAGAAGAAGTATCATCTTTAGCCTTACCAGTGATATTGAAGTACCTGAAAATTTCCATATTCTTTTCTTTAAAAGTTACCATATGTTTGGCCTTTGGGTATTCTAAGAAATACGTTACGAATGGAAGAACTCATAGGACAAGAGAAGAAGAGGTCTTGAAATTAACATGTTCCCAGCATAGTCATGAATTTCCCTTGTATTCCTTCCCCTTTTACCAAGTGCGGGAAAGAAAAGCTCTAGTACCATGCAAGACCTGGAAGATGCCTCCTTCACTTCTCTTGTGACCCTGCACAGGGCATGCCATACTTTGTGTGGTTGGTTGGTGTTTCTTTCACAGGTTAATCGGAGGCCTTCTGAAAGATCAGTCTGCCTAATACTGAATATTGCCGGTATATGTCTCTGTTATTTTTGTGTTCTCTTCTAAAGATGAATGCTTATTTTTTTTGTCTTGCGCTTTCAGTAGAAATGGTGGGAAAGAGAATAAATGAACTGAAATAGTGTCTACTAATAATGGCACGCATTTATCTCCATTACTTCCATACACATTAAATATGGATAGAATCAGATTAATATCTTTAAAAAATGTAGAAAAAATATTAATAATATTTGGGGGCTGAATGTTGGTCAGGTTTGCAGCCTTTTTCAATTCGGTATTCCTAATTCTCTAATAAAAAAGGATTCTTATCTGCACTGTTTTCCAAATTTACTTTTAAGGCACTTCTTCAGCTACGTGTTGGTTCTTTCTCTTTGTAGCTCTTTGGCCTACCTATGGAGAGGGAGGCAGAAAGAAAAACCAACCCCAAAACAAAACCCCTATCACCCAACAGAAAAGATGACTGCAACTTCAGCTGTTAAGAAACAGATAAAGTGCAATTACAGAGACCCATCACTTGAATGACTTGCAAGTAATAAATATTGAATGAAAGCTGAAAGCAAACGGCTTGTGGAAAAGTTCACTAACTAAATTTATTCACCAAAATATGAGAAATGCCTAAAAACGTATTTTTTTCCTGCTAACAGGCTGAATTCATTGTTAAATTATTTGTTGCCAAATAAATGTGTTGCTTAATGATCTGCAGAGAAATTAACCTGTCACTTTGCACACTAATTTACTAAATCCTTTCCAATCTCCTTTTGTATTAAGGCCTCATTGTTAATTTGAAGAGACTAGATATTTATTTAAATACATTCAATGTTTTCTGATAAAATGTTTAAAATAAATCTGCTTCAGAAACTCACTGATACCAAAGAAATTACTCTGATATTACTATTGAAATTATTCTTAGACTATAAGGCCCTTTTCCCAATGATATTTATTACTGTAATGATACAGGCAGGAAATTCAGGGTCTCTCTCTACTTACTGCTAACTTTTGTAGATTTACAGATTAATTGAAGTTAGCAAAGGAATCTTTGGAGATCATCTAGTCCACCTCCCTGCTCAGACCAAGGTCAGCTAGAGTAGGGGTTTCCCAGGACCATGTCCAGCTGGGTTTTCAGTATCTCCAAGGCTGGAGACTCCACAGCCTCTCTCGGTAATCTGTGCTGGTATTTAATCACCCTCACAGTAAAACAAAAAGATTGTGGCTTTTTTTTTTGTTTCCTTTCTTAAAATGATGTTTTAAATATTTCAGTTTGTGCTCATTTTCTTTACTTTTACTCTTGCCAGTGTTAATGCACATTGAGATTCCCCTGAACCTTTTCTTCTCAAGGCTGATCAGTCCCAGCTTTCTCAGCCTTTCCTTTTACTTCAGATGCTTCAATTGTTTCAGCATCTTTGCAGCCTTTTGCTGGACTTGCTCCAGCATGTCCTTGTCTCTCTTGTACTGGGCAGCTGATAGCTGGGTGCAGCACTCCAGGTGTGTCTTGGCAGTGCCGAGTCAAGGGGAAGGCTCACCTCCCTTGATCTTCTAGCAGTACTTTTCTGAATGCAGCCCATGATGCCGTTGGGAGCTTTACTTTTCAACCTCTTTGATTCTGGAATTTTTTTCATCAAAATTAAGAATAACACACAAAACCCTATATTTTGTTGTGCCACTTTTACTGTGTGGATGTATACATGTATTTATTGGTTCTGTATTAGATCACTTACGTATGAGTCTTGTATGCAACCACAAACAGCAATGCAACAATAAGTGACAGTTAGAATTTTCCTCAACTTTGGTACAGAGCCTATAATGTTGGATAAATATAAAAGAGAACAGAGTTTTCTCACCAGGTAATGTACACTGTCAAGCAGGGAATCTCTTAATGCTTTTCAGGCAGAACCAAATTTCTTCAAAGTGGGTAGTGTGCTTGCTTATTATATCTGAGCCATTAGCTACAGTTTAAATATTATATTTGAAAGAAATCATACTTGGCATTTTAATAAAGAGAAAGAGGTTGATAGGAAGAAAAAAAAATAGTTGTGTAGCCTTGCTTTATCTTCCACACAATATTTGGGACTTTTAGAATCAGTAGTGATGCCTGCTTGTAAAAGAAACACATACCAGCCTGAATTTCAAATGACATTGCAGATAAAAATAATAAAAACCTTCTGATGTGATAAAGGTGCCTATTCTTTAAATAGAGATATCGTTTCTGAAAGCTGGATGATAAAAGGTTTAAGATAAGATTCTGTCATTCCTGTTTACCCAACTAACCAGTCAGGCTTTAGTATTACTGCTGCTAAACACAGTTGCAACGCCATGAGGACATTTCTGACTTAATGTGGATGGTGGTCATGCTTTTGAAGCAAATCTCTGTGCCGTGCCCACTTAGTGTTCCCAGATTCACATTACAGAACTCTCAGAGTATGACCCGGATTCCTTTCAGCTGAAACAAAACTGGAAAATACATCCTCAGAGAATGCTTAATACACTCCAGCTCTAAAAGATATTCAGTCTCTGGGACCAAATCAGAGGTCGTCCATGTTTTTAAGAAACAAGCAGACTGTCACTGAGGCAGTCTGGTTGTCAGATATTTCTTGCTCGTGGCTAGATAGTGGAAGATCTAAGTTTGGAAATCAGAAATCCTTGGACTCTCTGCTTTGCTCTAAATACATGGAAATTAACAGCAGCATTATAAACCCCAAAGTATTACAAGATTTAACAACTAGTAAATTATCTCTTTTTAAATAATACACTTTGGTTTTATTCTCTTAAGGAGCTATAATATAATAGAGATGTACAAAAACATTGCAGTCCCAAGTAAATACATGCGAAGCATATTACCTTTCTTTAGATGGTTGATTTTGAATTGATCTGTTTAAATTCTCTTCAGACAGCAATTAGTCATAGACTGTCAACAAGTAAAAACAAGACTGTAATTATTAACTCACAGGGATATGTTGCTGTTCATAATCAGATATAGATATGATATCCAATTTTATAATTTCATAAAAATGTTCAAGCAAATTACAGCCTTGTAATAACTCGATGGCAGTTTTATCTTTGATATTATCTTTGTTGCTAGTTAATATTGGCATAAAATCTTCTTGTAAAAATGGTTGTCTTTCTAATCAAATGTAGTACATGGTAGGGATAAAATGTGTGCTAATGAAGAAGCAATGCATACTGGAAATGTTTAAAGAGTTTTACTTTCAATTTTTCAATTTAAAAAAAAAAAAAGCAAAACCAAAAAACCCCAAATGCTAAAAGAAACCAAAACCACCCACTGCACCCATTATTAATCTGAAACTATTTGTGGACAAGCATCTGGCCACCTACGTACTAGTCATCTCTCAGCATTTATTTCTGATGCTGAATAACTACACTGTTACAATGGGATTTTTTTTTATCCAAGCTACTGATATCACAGGTACTGGATGTTCCCATAGCGCTGTGACTTTTAAGCAGATGGTGGGAGTACAGCAAGAGAAAGTGGAATGAAAATCCCGTTGAGATAGTGGGCTGGGACACTGCTTAGGGCTAGTGCCAGGCTTGTCTGTTTTAGAGGAGGCTGAGGCCTGGCCTAAAGGTATTCACCAGGTTGGTTTTTTTTTCAGTCTGGGGTACCAGTTGTGGTTTTTTTTTTTTCTGTGATACCCAGATTCTGGTACAATATTTTGTACTGTGCACTTTGCTACAATATCCTTTTTTGCTGCATTTTTAAAAATTGTTGACTGTTACTGTCAGACAGTTGAGTCTGGTTCCCAGAACGGCCACCCCTTCCTCTGGGTGCCAGAAACAGCAGTATCACTCCTATGTTCTGGACAGGCTATGCACAGATATCTTTGCTGCATGAAAGGATATTGAGAAGCATGGTCCTAATTTTTGTTTGGATCATTTAAATAACTATGTTCAAGTGGCGGGTCTGATGGAAAGGCTTAGGCAATTCTGAAAAGACAGTGTTCGGTATGACTCTGCTGGTTTTTCTGGTTTTGCTTCAGTTGGATTGCTGTGGAGTGGTGTCAGAAGGAAAAAAACAGAGTTTGTTCCAAATCTTGACTAATTACACCAAACAAAAAGCATGTAATATTAAGGATAACATTACAAGTTCTTTTTAAGTCATTTCTTCCCCAGTTAAATTATTTTGAGGTACATTGCAAATGACAGTTTCAGTAGGTCTATAAGGGGATGGCATTAGAAGAAGAGCCTAGAGAACGTACTAAGGACAGTAGTCCAGCTAACAGTCCAGAGGAGGAAAGCTGAAGATCACAGAGCAAATGTAGCAATTCAAAAGTTGAAAAATACCCATTAAATGAGATGTGATTGCACCATTGACTTTTCCCTCATTCTTGTGATTATTCAGCTTTTCTTCTGCAACCTTATCTTCTCACACACATACGAACAGTAGTGGGGCTAATAGGGTCTCCTAACTCTTTATTTCTGTGGTTCAAAATTCACCATGGGTGTTTGCATCTGAACTCCAATAACTTGAACTTTCAGCTGGGATTCCAACCAAGCTCTTCGTGGCCTCAGTTTCTAGAGTTGAGTAAGGCTAGATATGTACAACACAGCTGTGTCAGACAATGCATATGCATTTCAGTCATTATAAAACTGGCTGCAATGGCAAAGAATAACAGTGCTAAGATCTCCAACTGTTGATCATTGACGGATCCGTTTAGCTCTTATTACTGCTGTACTGAAGCCACGATCATCAATGTTGGATGCATTGGTAAGAACAGAAATACGGAAAAAATAGTCTGGGAAGAAGCCAGTTGAATTAAATTTACTGGCATGATTATAGCAGATGATGACTTAAATTTGTATAACCTGTGACTGAGTAAGAGAAGGTAATTACTATTCCAGCCAGCAAAAATAAATAAGCATTCAGCAATATTTTTCAGACCCTCATACTGAAAGACCCATTGTGTGGCCACCACAGAAAAATCTGAATAAATATTGTCCCATTCTGTTAAAAATGAAAGAGGGTAATATGCTCTAAAATGTGGGAACAACACAGCATTGAGAGAAGGAAAGAAAGAGACAGCAGATGCTGTTTTCCAGACTAAATCTCCTCTGATGCACTCCAGGGACCTCATTTAATCAAGCATTATTCTCACACTTCATCACGTATATTATTCAGAAATGATGAAGAATTCTGGGAATAAATTAGTCATTTAATTCAGGATAAATGGTTTTTAAAATATATTATTATTCAAGCTATTTTGAAAAATTTAGTTTTTCCTTTATTCCTCCCAGAGGCTCCCAGCTCAGCTTAATCAGAAACCACTACTTGTAGGGTCCCAAAGATCAGCACCCTGACTCTCTTTGTAAAAGTCATTTTTCTGGGACATACCTCTGTTATTGCATTCTCTCTACCTCTGATTATCAGATTTAAAAATGCTTCCTTCAGTGCACTCTGACTTAGGGGAATGTCTATAACAATCCTACATTTAAAAAAAAAGAATAATACTTTTTTCTGACTGTGTGCATTAAAGTGGCTTAACATAAGAAGGACTTTCCACCAAAATCCTTTTGTTTTTTTCTTATGTCTTGTTGACTCTTGGTTTTCCCTGCCCTTTTACATTATCTGCTGCTATTTACCTTTAGCATGTTACTTGTCAATTTTATAATAACAGTGCAGCATAACTCCATGCTGTCCAGGTAAATATATTCAGCGCTTTCTTGAAGAGCTAATGCAAGCTGCTACTTCTTCTGGAAGGATTCTGTTGTATTTAATCACCCAGAGTGTTGCCTTATCTCACATGTTAGGGGGACAACCATGAGCTGCTGCCCAGCTGCTGTGAAGTATGAGAGTACAGCTTTCATGGCTAGATCACATATTTGTAAATAGTAGCTCTCTTGTTCAATTATTTTTGATAGAGGGATTTCAATTAGGTTAATATAATTTATACACCCCCATACTTGGTGACATCTGAGTGATAAATTGGACAGCTATATGGTGAACTGCATTTATCCTGTACAGTGTCTCTTCACTCTGTTCATCTACCCCAGGGCACTTCAGGCCCTTGCCAAGTGTTATATAGTCAGGGAAGAAAGCATGCACTACAAGTATTAAATTATGTTAGATCCAACTTGAAAATGTGAGGGGTAAAGAAAGGTTATTATAGGAAGAATTATCCTTCTGTATGTGTATGTATCTTGTGTATGTCTGTATTTATGTATTTTTTTCATTCAAATGTCAATGTTTTTTGCCAAAAACTACCTAGCCTTTACTAAAATACAAGGAGCATTGCCACTAAAATTATTCTATTTTTTGTCAAAAATTATTTTATTTTAAAGGGGAATAAATACTGACTTTTGGAAAGAGAAAGCAAAGAAAAATTTCGATGGATTTCCTATTAACAGAAGAAAACATTCTTCCACAAAAATTAAAATAGGAAATTATATGGATGATTTTCAGTCAAGTCATTGAATCTTGATGGAAATTGTAGCAATGTATTACAAGTTACTCAGTCAAGCAACAGGTGTTGGCTCTGTGACCTTTCCTTCGGATTGCAAAGGTGATTTGCATCCCACCTTCATTGTCATCCAAACAAACAGCTGAATGTTCATCTCATGACAATTTCTCTGAGAGGTGCCATGGGTCCCCTGCAGCCCGTCAGCCCTGGTTTCTTTCCTGCAGAAAGGAAGGAGCTGGAATGAGGAATTTAGTAATTATTTGTTTTCAGGCTTTTTCCCAGCAGCACTGAAGTGGGATGTGGCTAAAGCAGGCATCTTACCCTGACAACAAAAATTGGATGAAAAAATTCTTAATCCTTTATATTTGCAATGTCAGGTATATTTGTGCACATGAATAATAAACTTCAGAGTGTTCTGCCTCTGTTATGTGCTTAGGATGCTTGTCGTCCATTTAACAACTGTATGAAGTAGTGAGATAATCAGAAATTCTAAAGAGCCAACAAGAAGATAATTAAAAAGAAAATCTGTATTGAAAACCTTTGTAGAATTGTAGAACTAATTGCTTTCAAATGCTCAACTATTGCAAAAACCATGATCTATTCCTAGAGAGCCCTGGAAGGGACTAATAGAACAATTTCATCTTCCATTTCATGTAAATTTCCTCTCTTTATCTTGGGATGTATGTTTTCTCATCCTTTCATTCCCTCTGTTCTCCTCTTCTGTACAACAGAAACATCTCAGCATGCCAGACTTTGACCAAATGCAGTAAACTTTGTTATTTGTTTACAATATTGGATGAACAGGAACTTCAGAGCAAAATGATGAACTTCACATGGTATAGTGTGATCGCTCACCATGAAACAAGTTCCATTCCTTAAAAATAAAAATGGATCTTTTAAATGGGCTTTCTCATGAAAGTCTTTGAAAAGCACTCAGTGCGATAACCCAATGGGGACTGCATCACAGAGATGTGGGAGAACTCTGTATTACTTTGCAGTTACTCATGTGTGCTGTGATTCACTGCAATGAACTTCACGAACAAGAGATTTGTGTAGGTGATAGTGTTTTAATGAACTAAATGATCACAGTTCAAATCCTCATTAAACCTACATTTTACAAGCAAAATGAGAAGGTATTTAACAATATGTGCTGTGATACTGTAAAAGTTCATTCCAACTGGAGGTCTATCTAGGCGTAGAAAATATTAACACCAATTTGTATAGTGCATGATGAGACATTTAATGGCTTTATACAGCATATTTCTCCAGCAAGCATCTACTATCTAATGAAATGCAAAATGTAGGGTAGTCTGAAAGCCCTCCAGCTGCCAGACTTTTCATGTCTGGAATCTAAAGCACAAAGACATGTGAGGTGGCATTCTTTAAACAATATCTTAGTGCTTCTAGGCAGAAAGATTAATTTGGTCCCCTTTCCAGACCCAAGAGATTCAATCTTCATTTTCAACCAATAAGCCAACTGCTTAGTCGTAGTACAAGGCTCTAGAGAAGTATCTTCCATTCCTCCTGTGAAACTGTGCCACTAGGAAGGACAGTTAAAATACCATTGAGTAGGGGAAAAAAAATCCCAGGACTGGACACAGCTGTACTACCTGTATCAAGAGAGAACATCTAGCTGGGAGGCACCAGTCTCTTCCAAATACTCTGTTCATATATTTGCGCATAAACTGATGTTTGTGGGTTGAGAAACTTGTAGGTTAGGATTCTGAACTTCTACGTTAGGATTCCGAACTAAGACTGTTGTGTTCTCAATGCTGTTCATCTACTGTTAGGTGAACATCTACGTAACAGATACTGTTAGTATCTAACAGACAAATATTATTGTTAAAAAACAGTGAAAACATTCTGGGTTAAATTAGTTAAGTGCATTTCACATAATGCAACTTCTCCTCTTGTATAAGATTTTCCTCTTCATCTTTCTCTCAACACAGCACTTATCAAAGTTAGTTCTTGTTTTTCTTGGTTTTACCACATTTTTAATGATTAAAACATTTATATTTCTGAACCTTGTCCTCTCTAAAAAAAACCATAAATGGATTAAATTAAAAAGAAAAAATTCTAAAAATAGAAAACTAAATTTAATACAATGAATGTGGCATTAAACTGAAACTGCTATTAAATGATAACATCTTAGAGGTATTTGTAACACCATTCTGGTGAATTATGAGATTTCATAAATACATCTTTCTACTGTGTACAGCAACTATAAAAAGAAGAAGCGTAAGCAAAAATCTGAACTTTCACACATTAAACCTAAATCCTTCTTCTTTTAGGATGAAAGTCAAACTAAGTTTTGGTTTTATTGCACTTTACCTGATCGGATTCCAGTCTCAATTTGTAAAATACCCAAAACAATATGGCTATTGCTCTTTGTTCTTGCCTAGATAGGTGTTGATCTTAGGAAATTACAGCTGCATGTTAAGATAAAAAGGGTAGGGATACAGATGTCAGAAGCGGAAACACTG
>JAOXNO010000078.1:26565507-26700788 GCA_028565335.1 Limnodromus scolopaceus | reverse complement strand
ATCTTTGGTCCAGCTCCAAAGAAAACATACTACCTCACTGATAATATTAATATTTGGAAATTGTGAGAAAATAAAATAGGCATGTTCTCAAAGCAGGACCATTTATGTGCAGAGATCCTCTTGCTTATCACTGCCCACTCAAACATACCATCACGTGCTATATTTAAAATCCTGTATGACAGTTTTGTGGGTGTCCAAAAGTACTTTTTTGCTGTTCCCAATGATGTGTCATGCTGAGTGTAGTGATTAAATATAAGAATTATTAGCACTGCATACACCTAATGCTCTTTCACTTAACAGATGGCTTATGAATATCTGGGACAACTTAGTAGCCCTGAAATGATTCATACCTCAGCTATCTGAACACATGGCTACCTTTCATCACTTGTGCTGAATCTATGAGCTGGTTTAATAACCCAGTTTTTAAAATGTTTTCTGTTCTTTAAACAGCATATGCCACCAGCATATTTTTTAGTTAGGTATGAAAACCACAAATGTAAACTGTACTTTGAGCTTCCAGTGGCCAGACTTTTTTTTTCTTTTAATGTTATTACCTCAAGCCTTTGTATAACTTCACTTACAATATTGATCCAACAAGCAATGTTCATCTGATGAAGAATGACATCCTATCATAAGTCTATAAAATCTGTCAGAATTTCCAAAATGCGGGTCCATTTGTGCCTAGCATTCCCATGCCGGTCATTTTATTTGCATGTTTGGATTACTTCTTGCTTTCTTTTTCTTGCTTCCTCACTCATTTTCTCACCTTCTCTCACTTCCTTTTGCTTTCCTGCCCTTACTCTCTCTTTCCTTCTTCCCTCCTCTCCTGTTCTTAAATAGTCAAACAACCTGCTGCTTTATCATCTTCTTGATAAAGAAGATGATACCTCACACAGTACTAATGTCTACACGATTTGTTTCTCTTCAGCAAATTTTAGCTTCTATGGGTTGCTTCATAATAATAACCCTTTTATCAGAGAGTGTGTGAGTTCTGTAAGTTTTAAAACCTGTGGGGTATTGATCCATTATGTCAAACAGCTCTGGCCACAAATGAAGCAATGATGCGTTTCATACAAAGAAAATCACAGCCAAATTAGGTTTTCTAAAAGGTGAATGTATTCTAAGTCATCAATGCCTTTTTTTCTTGCATGTGCTGGAACAATTGAGATGATCAGTAAGTCAGAAAAAAAGTATTCCTTATACTGTAGCAACATTTTCCATGGAGTTTGAGTGTATACCTCTGATCACTAATCAGGGACAAAGCAATGATGAGTACTAGTTAATTTAGAAACTCAGCTGCAACCTGTTGTAGGAAGGTAGTATACAGAACAAAAAAATGGCAAAATAACCCCCAAACTTATGCTTGCAAATGGCAGAAATCAAGATTCAAATTTTCTGGCATAATTTATAGTTGTTCAAGAATTTACATATTGACAGACCTATCCTTTATTGAGCACAAACATATACCAAAGTGTGAATAGGAAAAAAAAAAAAAACCCAAAGTGAAACAATTTGTGGAAGCACACTTGAGGGAGGGCATTGGTGACAAGACCAAGAACTAGATCACACTTTCATTTCCTGAAGTTTTTGTGAAGCTCTGCACAACTGACTTACTGGCAGTTTTGTTATTAATTTTCAGTCCTAACTGGGTCTTTTTTATGCAGCATTTTTGTTTCACAATAGTACTGTAATATTGTAGCAATCAGGGAAAACTATACCACAGTATTTAGGATTACACAGAAAATAAAAATGCTTTGAAAATGCTGAAGAATTTTCTCTCCATTAGCTAGTGTTGGATACACATGGATTCTTTGTTAATTAGCAATATTTAACACAGTTGGGCAACTGAAAATAGAAGCAAAGAAAAGCACATGGGGATCAATCTTCAGGTGGTGTAAACTTGCACAGTTTAATAGGAATTCAACAGGTTTGCCCAAATTTACAGTGGCCAAAGGTCTGGCTCCCTATTTACGATCTCATAGCTTGGAGCTTATGCCAAAACAGATTCCAAGAACTCAGCAATGAGGGCATGGGAACTCCAGAAATGCTTGGTAAGTCTGGATGTAATTTTGTTTTTGAATTCCACACAGAAATTCCTGGGTGTTTTCTTTTGCTTTCCTCCCTCTCATGATGATCAGGTAAGATGTCAGAAGAGAGATTTTACTGTGCCTCTTCCTTTGGAAGGAGAAAGCATTATTCACAGAGCAGGGAAGAATAATTATATCTTAGAAGCAACTTGCTGAGCTAGTTGTGGTTTTCAGTCCTGCATATCATTATTAGAGGCAGCACTGATTGTGTTCTTTTAACACCTTGTGTATTCACCAGTCACAAACATCAGTATTTGCTCCCATGTGCCTTAATAGTTTCAGGGTTATACATGCTTAAAACACTGTCAACTTAAGTTAGTTTTGCAGTTGCTACGTTTTCTGCACCTTTCCTCTTCTGAGGCAGGTTCCTCTGAGCCTTCAACACCCACCTCTGTCTGCAGAAGTCAGGGATGCTGTTAGTCTATCTGGTCTTTGCCCTTGGCTTTTTTAAAAAAAAAAACTTAATCTGTGCAAGGTTTTGTCCAGAGAGCAAAGAACCACACTAGTTAATATGGCTCTTGGCAGAAGTACAGTAGTATAAGAACATCCCCAAAACTCTGAATGTTTCACCCAAATATTTTGCATGAGCTCTGCATGCAGCTCTATAAGGTCTTTATCGCAGCCAGGTCCACATCACTGTGGTCACAGTGATGCTGCTTTACACATGGCTCTATGTTGGAGTAGACTTCCATTTCTACAGTCACGCTATTTCTCTACTATCCTGCATAAAATCATCCATGCTACAGGTCCATTCCTGCTCTTTCACAGAGCAAAAAACACTTGCTACTAGCATAGATTAATAATCCAAATTTTTATTTTCCTTAAAAAAAAAACCCCCACACGTGCAATTCCATGGGTATCTTGTAAACTTCTTTTTGTAAGCTAGTTTTCTCATTTTACATATTGAAAGCCTATCATATTGCCGTTAGTGCAAGAATAGAAGCCCAAAAATAAGACACTAAAAGGAAGATAATTTTGGTTTAGCTATAGGTATCAAAAAAGAAAAAAAAAGGGTACGTGTGTTTCTAATAGTATTTGCTCACATATGCTGCAGATCTGTTATTACGATGTGTTCTAATGTTTCTCTGGAGAGATCAATTATTTACTCTACTTACCTATGTTAATGGTGTGTCAGTGTAATTTATGACATCCAAGCACCAAATTGCAGGAAAGTGTGGTAATGCACTGTAAGTTGTCTGAAATTGCCAAGTGATACCGGAGATATTATCCACATTTCAATTGTAATCCCAGTTCCCTTCTGAGGCATGAATACTCATGGGAATCTCTAGCTTCATCAGTCAGATGTTTCTGGCTACGATCAAGAGTGGTAAATTAGGTTTCTGCAATCTGTGTTTTTGAAAAATAGAGGCGCAGAGCCTTAGATGGTGTAAATTGTTATACATCGAGCCTTAGATGGTGTAAATTGTTATGCATCCACTGATTTCTACAAACCTATTCTGTATGGTATTGATCAAAACATCCTCTTAAAGGCAAATTATGACTAAGTATGAAGGAGCCAGGCTAGTAACTAAAAATCTGAGTTGAAACATTCAAAATCTGATGAAAGCTTAGATCTGAACGCAACCTGTCTTCTTCAGACCTCTCTCTATCCAGTTTCAACCCTTATTTGCATCTAGCACAGTTTTTATTCCAGGATCATTCAGATGACAAGTGTTTAGGAGACAATCTCTTTAGAATCTTGTTTGGCTTGAAATTGTTGCTGCTTTTCTCAGGTCTGAGTTGTGTATTGCTCCTAAGTTTGGCAGACTTTTGTTTGTACCTTTCTTAGCGTGAAAATGCTGTATGTTGGATTTTGGCCAGGTTAGTGACAGTAAGAAGTCTTGTTACTTATTTTTTCATCATTCAGCATTATGCTTTTAAAGTCTTTGCCCAGTTCTTAGTAAACACGTGCATGTCTCCATAAACCGTTACAGTACACTTAGCATTCATTGGTGATCACTGTGATGGTGGAGCAAAATTAAAGTTTCAACAACCACTTTTACCTTCAGTATAAATATGTTCTTTGTAAGTTTTAATACCGGCACTAATATTTACATATTTACTCTTTTTTGTAGCTGTAGTGCTTAGTAACTTTTGTCAGAGAGAAAGAGTCTTCTTGGCAGCTCTCCCAGACTTTGCCAAGAAAAAATTATTGCAATTATTCATGCAACTTTCACAATTTCTTAACACAACCTCTTTCTATTTAATGCATCACATTAGAACATTTCATTCAAACTGATCACACAATTCCAATGATTTTTAAAGTAATTTTTATACAGAAATGTGATTGAAGTTCTAGGGTTTCCAAAATTAGAAAGAAAAAGTAGTAAAAAATTGCTGGCTTAAAAGGAAAAAAAAATTTAGAGTTTGACAGCCAAATTTAAGGCATTTTACCAAAATATGAAGAGCGATAGATGCTGATTTTCCTTTTTTCTTATCAAAGGCTGTATCTTGTTCCCAGAAAACATTTTTTCACATTTAAAAATCAGGCTGTAGAATAATACTTCACTGAAAAGCCATGACATTTAATTAGAAAAATTTGAAAAAGTAGAATATCACAGAATTTGAGACAAGATCATGGTTTTGCATGTAAACTTTGTCTTGGTCCCATACAATTTTCCATTAGCACCTCAGTGAATTTAACTGGTTCATATCTCCAGGCTCCTTAAGTTGAATAACACAATTACTTGAATGTGAAATCTCTCTCTGTTTGACTTAACGATTAAAATTTCCTTCATTACAAAAAAAACTTGGACAAAATATCAATACTGAATTTTAACTATCTAGCAGCTAGGAAATTCAATTGTCTGTGTTTTACACAAATTATCCAGTGTGTTGCGATATCATCAGCGTGGAACCAGGCAAGTCTAGCAGATTAAGTAATAAACAATGAGAGGCTCATTGACTCTGGAGAGATTGAAACACAGTCTCTTCAGGAACAATACAGAACAAATTTCCTGTCACTTGACATCTCAGCAGTGTTACTATATTTATATTTATAATATTATAAAAAAATGGTTTACATAACTATTTATATACTTGAGAGTGCCTGTCCTTTAACATCAGTAGGAAAGCTTCTTTCATTTCTTTAGTTCTTCATTTCTATTCTCAAAGATTGTAATGGGTAAATATCAGCTATAGCTTGGTGTCTTCATAAACCTTCCTTAGTGAAAAGATAGGAGAAAATTTGGCAATACTTAACAGCTGTCTCATAATTCATAGCTCTTATTATTCGCCAATTCCCAGACAAATTTTAACTAATTAGTTTTGTCTGTTTGTTTATCCTTAGCATACATGCTTGACACCCCATTTAATTGCTGCATTTGCCCGTATCTCAACATGGTACTTCTGTAGATTTTCTGCTCTGAAAGGACCTGCCTGTTTCGTCCTCATCACATTACTAGCACAAGCGCTAGAAAAGATGATAAAAGCCTGTGCATTCTGCCTGTGTTACACTGTCAGTCTGCATATGTGTAATTCCCAAATGGGAGTTGCATCCATATTTCCAAAGATCTCATTCTATTGTATGCCATAAGATAGGTAGACAGTAATTAAAAATTTGTGACAAGAAAAATCAAATCACCAATGACATACCTTTTCAAATCCATGCAGAATACAAGGTGGTGTGTCCAGATAAATGAAAAATGAAAAGGATCATGGATAATTTGACTAGGATGAAAGTAGCATAAGAAAAGAAGGAAGTTTAAAAAAGATGGTGCATGAAAGAAAAATAAGTAACCACAGCACTCAAAATACAAAAATATTTTATTCTTAGTACTTTTATGAGCTGTTGGGATCACAGTAAAGCACAGATCCACACTTTCATTTGGTGTGTGTCTACATTGAGCGTCAGAGCGTGGTACCTTGAGCCAGATGAACGTGAATTGAATGCACAACACAGCTTTGTACCTTCACACCTTCCCACACTGGCTGCCCTAGGACTGTTAAATACACGGGCCAGGGTGTGGAGCTGAGCGTGACCCCACGGTACCACGCTCTAGCCCCTTCCCTAGCAGGATGTTGACTGTAGTGCCAAGCTGCCTCCCCAGAAGGCAGCACAGGGCAGAAACCACTTTCCACTCGTAAGGGCCAGCTTTTCATCTGTGTTTGAGGGAGGAAAGGATTTCAGCCTGTGGGTTGTCCGCATGGCCCTTGGGCACGAGCATGGGACAGACCTGACAGCTGCGCCATAAGGGAGCGCTGCCGTCTGCCGTGTGAGTGTGGCAAGGGCAGATCCTGGCATCAGCATGCTCTGTCCTGTTTCTAGCTCGTGTGGATATATCTGCAATGCATTCCCTCCAGCTGTTGTCTCTGGGTGAGCACAGGTACAGTTGGATCAGATTTAGCTAACTCCTCTCTCTCCCTGGTGTTCAGAGGTGAAATCATATTTGCTTGAAATGGATTGGAGGGACAGTCACTCGCTGTCATGTTTCATAGAGTACATAACAAGCCTAGATCTCTTGTCAAGAAAATGAAATGAACTTACTATGTCTGGATGACCTTGAGGAAAATGAATAACTGTTTTGTAAGCTTTTCATGACATATACCTAATATTGAAGAATAGTGGATATTCCATCAAAAAAACCCACCCCAGACATGCAGTTATCACTCACATTTTGCTCCATATTCTCCTTAGCTTTTGGATCATTTGAAACACATGTGCCTACATATTCCTCTGACTTTCTGTTTAAATTCTGTAACTCGCGTTTGTTGGATAATTGGTGAAATTACATATTCTAATGGACAGAAAGTAAGATTGGTATTTGTAGTAGTTGAACTGCGTGGAATATAATGTCCACAGTTCACTATTATACAACAAACATATGTCTTATAGCATGATTTGCAGGAAAGTATGTTTTTTTTAAATAAGGATGTTTTATCATCACTAGCACCTTGTGTTCCCAAGAAATTGTTACAATGTTCCTGATAGTAATACTAAAATTAGATGAATGAGACCTGACAGAACTGCAGCACAGGGAGTGCTACATTAATTTCAACTACTCCTTTGCTGTCTGGTCTGCCAAAAAAAAAAAAAGAGCAAAATAAAAAACACCCCACCCTTCCTGAACATTTTAAAGAGGGAGGGGGCAAAGGGGGGGGAGCAGAAAACAAGAGAACAATGAGACAATAAAAATTCAATAATAACAGAATCTGTCAACCTTAAAACAATGAAAAGATTCAGAGTTTGGAAAGCCATTGTCTGCCATTTGTACAGAAGGAAAGAGGGAAATCAATATTTATTTCTTGGAGAGTGCCAGCCCCAGCATGTGGTATTGATATTTTCAACAGGATAGAAAGGCTTTTCACAACAAACCTTTCATTTTCTGCCATTAGAGAAGGTCTGTGCATCAGCTTGAATATTACCTGGTAACACCACTCTTGTTTAATGCTTTCTTTTGGGGAGTTTGACATTATTTTTATGGGCATTACCAGTAAAACTTTTTGCATTGCTATCGCTGTTTTAATACAAACGAATGCATAAATGAAAGGCTAACATTGCTGCACCACACAGGTGACTGCCCATGAAAATATTTGCAACCAAAGGATGCTGCAGCAAAGCCACACTTGCCATGGGTGACAGGAGCTGCTTTGTCTGCACCAAAAACCTGAGGCATTTGCTAAGTGCAGCGCATTCTGATGGGCCCTTTTTATGATTTTCTGATCTCATCGCTGTCCTGCAACCCCCAGAGACACATCTGTGGATTACAGAGACATGTCCAGGGATGACTGTAGTTGTTAGTCAACCTTGACACAGCTGGGACCTCTCTAATGGCACCTTGTTTTCTCAGCTCCAACTCTGAATGGACGGAATTCAGCCAAGAATGAAATGCATCCTGAACTAGTACTATACCTGCCTTTCAAAAATGCAATCTGTGTTTCTTTGACCTCTGTTTTCTATGTATTGTATGACCTGATTGCTTTCATACAGCTTCTGTCTCGTCACTCAAACGCTGCTCTGAGGGGATGCTATCACCCCTCTCAAGAGAGAGGGGAAATAAAAGACTCCTTACTTCTGTTCACAGGAGGAAAAATAACCAGCCTCTCTTAGAGCAGGGTGAATAGGAAAGGATATGCTGATGTAAACCGTGCTAGAAATAAACTCTTACCTATTAGCACTGAAGCCTTATCCACCTTTCCAGAGTAAACTTTTACAAAAATCAGCAAGGTCTTGGGGTTGCTTTTCAGACAGGGAGACTCTTGCAGCCTCTCCAGCAGGTCTGAGCCCTGCTGATCACTCTCTGGCTCTCTTGTCCTCCCCAAGGGGGTTGTAAATTGGGCTACTGGAGCACACAGCACATTTCAGTATCTGGTAGCACGGCAAATCTACCTGTCCTCCTCCCACAGCTTCAAGCATTCTGTTTTTATACACTATTGTTTTATTGGGTTTGTGCCTCCCAGTGTGCTTCAGGCACTCTTGAACATCCTCTGATTTGGGAAGATTTTTTTCCATTGCTGCAGGCTTGCAAGATGAACTGTGAGTTATTTTATCTTTTCTCTGGAGAGCTAGGACTGCTCTGGGTTGGACTGGCAAAATATTTCTGTTTAAAATCCAAAGAGTGTATTCCAGTTACTGTCATTGTAGTCTGTGCCAGGTAGCACCAGGTGAATTAGTGGAATTTAAGCATATATCTTCCCTGAAAAATATTCAGATCAACCAGAAATAAACATTCTTTTTTCTTTCAAAGAAGTAAACAAGCAAACAAGAAAAATTAAAGGGAGTCTCCTTGTGACACCAGGTTTGACCTGCATTAGATTGTTTTCATTTCAGGGAGAGATTCACACAGAAGTGGACTTTTATTACAACTTTTCTAAAATTGTTTTTTCCTTCAGCAGAAATCATTCAGTGAATACTAGAATTAAAAAAGAATTCCAACTGCCTCAAGATGGAATTATTAATGAATAAGTGGTCTTCTGGGCGAAAAACTAATTCTTCCTTCCTGGTCAAATATTTAAGCTACAGGAGTTTTTAGCTGAAAAATGATTGTCCTAGGATATGATTTCAGATGCATCTCAAATGCAGGCACAGAACTATGTGAATTTGGAACATGTGAGTAACACTGAAACCAAGACTTTACACAAAGCATTTAAAAAGTGACCTAGAGAAAGTTATTAGATTTGTGTGAATTAAATGGTCAACATAATCACTAGAACTTAACATCCGTCTTCGTTCCTAAAGTTCGATTTCCTTGTCAGAGAGACATAAAAATAAATCCCCTAATTGTTAGGGATGGTATTGTTAACAATTTCACCCAACAAAGGGTGACTCTAATCTGAAAAAACTGGTCGTTGACATTTTGAGATTAGAATTAGGTGCCAGAAAGATGTTTCTGACCTAAATTAAACTAAGATACCAAAAATGATTGACTGTTTTACCCCAGAAATAGAAGCAAGAGTAAAATCACCTGAAGGAAAAATGTGCCATACTTTTATAAGGCTGAACATCCAACCACCCATAGGCCATCCATGTGAAACTGGTGGGAAAAGTTCCAGCAGTCCTGGGATGTTATTCTCAGATTCTTGTGCTATAATGCATTTGTGGGGGTGATCTGTAGGAGCTTTATTTCTCTTTTCTCTTTTTGAAATACAAATGCATTAAGATCTCTGGAAATCTGGCCCTCAAAACTTGAGGGGTCTGAATTCCCTATAAAAAAATCTTGGTTGTTATCTTACTGAAGTTCACATCAATCTTTCAAACCCAAATGCTGAATTCATATTGTCATTTGCCTTGCTAGAAATACTAATTTCCTGATACTGTATGTCTATTGATTATGTGCAGAACTGATTACATGCATGCTCAGTTCCCACCCCTAGGGTTCCCTGTAGGACTACCAGTTAAGGGACTGGAGGGGGGGAGAAAGCAAAAACGGCTTTTTAGGAAATCCATCCATGTTAAACAATTTCCTTCACCGATCCCCAAAAGAAAAATGCCTTAGGAAGTACTCCCTCATTGTCTCTGATCAAAATGCATCTGCTGGCAGCCGATCTTCAAACGCTTTGCACAACAGACACAGGTTGCTTGTTGTTTTTGTGCTGCTTCCTACAAGCGGCAGCCACAGGACACCTACCACTGCCTGTTCTCTCATCAAAGGACACAAAGAATCGCCACCTGCAGCATCTTCAGAGGAAAAACCAGCTGGAATGAAAGCACAACCGAATTTGCATGAAAAGCTTCCCACCAACTGTAGAAAGATGGTCTTTAGGGGATCAGGCGTAATTCTTTCAGGCTCGCCTTACTGAAAAACTGAGGATGAAGGAAACCTCCTCTCTCTTGCTGATGTAATAACTAAGATTTTCCACTGCTACCGAGTTCCCTGGTTTAATCCTTAGATTTCCATTCTCAAGGACTTTGTCATTACATCAATATCTTATCCATATCATACAAGTATATCTACAGCCTGTTTACAGCCTACGAGATGCTGACTGTGGATGGGAAGATGCAGCCACACCTCAGCAGATGGCTATGCGCCCAGCTCCTCTCTCAGCGCAGAAAAAGTGGTTTCTGCCCTACCTCAAGCACTCAGAGAACCAGACTGCATGGAGCTTCCTGGTGTTAAGTTGATGCCTTGATCTAGTGACATTTTAAAATTGCCATCAAACCAGCAGTTTTTCCGAATGAAAATTCACCTCACAAAGTCTCCAGTGGGTGACCCGGCCAAAAAAGGAGAGTAATTCACGAGCGTGGTTCTGGCCACTGCCCTTGTTGAGGTAGCCAGGGTGATTGTTTATGCCTGCAAAGTCAGAAGAGGATTGGAGTAGTGTTAGTGGCGATCAGGACCTATGAACTAATATTACCCTAGAAGCTTTGCAGGACATCAGAATTACACATAGTGGTTTTATGCAGATCCTGGGCTCCAAAAGAGCTGTTTATACAGGTCCACTGCTAAAACTCACACTGCACACCCTTGCTGCCAGGGTGCAGACCAGCTGGCTACTCTGCAAGGGCCCGGGAGCCAGGAACCAAGCGTGAGTGTGTGGCAGGCGGGAGTTGTGACCTCTAGCAAGGAGCCATGCAGTGTGGCAAGCCTGGGTCAGGATCAAGGCTGGAGTCAGAGGTCAGGGTCAGAAACAGACCGGTGGTGCAGTGCATCTTAAAAGCTGGTCACAAGGGAAAATTGAGGCCAGACCTCGCTTCTAGCTCTCTTCACAATGAGTTTTAACTGCAGAGGAGCTGACCTTGGGCTTGGCCAGCTCAGCAGCCCAGGCTGACATGCGCTGCACGCTGCTGCCCTGAGCTGGCATACCGGTGCATGCAATGTTGAGCAGGGGGACAGCTGGCAACAGCAGAGCATGTGGAAACACCCCCAAATTTCAGGTAATTTAATGCTAAACTAATGGTTTAAATCTAGGATTTTTTTTCCCCTCTCTACCGTTTTGGAAGTGTAACCAGTTGTCTGAAATGCAATCAATGCACACTTGACTTTTGAGAATGATACATATAAAAGTGTTACAGAACATAATTCACTGAAGTCAAGTATTCTTGAATGACATTTTAGATAATTGGTTAGATTAAATAAAAACTGACTATAATTACAAAAGTATGGTCTGATTTTGATTCTGCTCTGCAATTTATCCAGTTTTTGAGCTCGATTCTTTGTGGCCGACCTCATTGAGGTGCTTTACATTTCTCTTTGCTTCTTTCTTTTTTTCTTAACATTTGGTGTTTCCTTTCAGGAAACCTCTTTCTTCAGTTTTCAGTATGTTATTAATAAATTCTCTTGTCTCCCCAGCTTGCTTTCCCTCAGTTCATTCTTCTCTTGCCTATTACTTTTGGGTTTATTTATTCTTAATGGCCCCAATTAGAAAACAGGAATAAACAGGAATCATCAACACTTATTTAAGCCTGGCTTAACCATGTGTTGAGTCATTGATTCAACATGCTTAAACTTATTAATTTACTTGAAGAATGGAGACAACAATGATTCATGCAAGGACTCTATTATGCTCTTCAAATTAACGACATTTTGTTTGCGATAAATGGCTTATTTTCCACAGTGGAAAAGTTGCCAGGTGAAATTTAGTCAGTGTAAGGCACTGTGGCTGAGTGGAATAAAAAATACGAATGACAGGACAATTTACAGCTAGCCCATGCAACTGAAATTGCGTGTTAGCAGCTCAGTGTCACAACACCCACTTAGTGAAGGTAAATGGAGGGGAAGCAAAGGCAAAATAAAAAAATACTCCAGCTGTTGCAAATATTTGAACCAGCACATTAGATGCTCACTCATCGTACCATCTTCCATATGCCAGATTACCAAGGAGTATGCACAATATGGGCTTTGGATGCATATTTGCGGTATATCCCAGTAGCGTTATAAGGCTCTGAATGAGCTCCCTGCAGATGCGTCATCATTACCTATTTGAATGTCTTACTGTTACATTTGTCTGCCTCACATCTTTGAATACTTCTGAGGCTTCAGCATCTATGCAGTATTAGATGCCACTCAAAGATCTTTCTAAGGCTGAGAATTGGAAATAACCAAAGATCCATTTCCTGATCTTATCTTATGACTAACTGTATCTCAGGATCTTTATCCTTAATAGTTTGGATATGAATAATTAAATATTTAAATGTACACTTCTGCATACAATTGCTCTGGGGATCTGTTACACTTTATTTGTATTCCTGATCAGTAACTGTGTTACTGAATTCATTTTGGTAGTACAAAATTTTTTCCAAAGACTTTCAGTGGCCTCAAGTATTGTATTCACATCATTCTCACGCATATTATATGCTTGTCAAAGCAACCTCAAGCAAGGAAAGCTAATGTTTAAAACACATGGGAATATTAAAAGACTTTAGGATGAATAGGAGTGCTTCTCAACCAGCAAACTGCTTGCCTAAGGGAATATGGGTATACAACTTCCCTCATGGCTAGCTTTGGTTAACAAATAATTTGATACAGAGTAATTGGAAGGACTGGGTGTTATAATAAATGTTATGGTGAATAAGAAATGCTAACATGTATAAGTGCATTAGCATAAAATTTAGGACCAGCTCCTTAGTGGAAATAAACTAGATGGTGCTTTCTTCCTACATATTGACTTAGACATTCCAATTCAAAATATATTGAGCTCCACGTGGGGGGCTTTCTGACTATTTCTTGATTTCAAATGGTATTTATCAGGATAATTCTGTCATTTGACATTTAAGCAAATGAGAGTGTTCTGCACTTTCTGAAGTATGTAAATTGGAAGCATCTATGAATGGGTACAGAATACTCATTCATTGACTAGAATTTAGACTGCAATTAACTAAACTAACATTTATACATTTTTAGGTGCATACCTTCTAATGGGATGCTTCACACATAAGTAATTAAACTTAACATTATGTCACAGGGACAAATGCAAATATATGTGATTCATTTCTTGCCACAGATTTTTCTAGTGACAAAAAATATGGTTTGTCTCTGCCTGTCTCTATTAGAGTTCCCATTTTCTATACTCTGTTTACAGTTTGTTGCAAATTAAACAATGTCAAACTGACAAGCTGCAGGTTTTTTTCTAAATTTAATGGCTTGTTAGGGGTGAAAAAACTTCTTTTGGGAAAAAAATGAATGTGCTTTTTCTGCAGCAAGACTTAAATGAAAGCAATTCTCCATGCTGTTAGCATAAATGAATTTGGCTCAAGTGAAATGCAAATTAAAGCTATTGTATACACTTCTTTTATTAAAGGCAAAATCTGTGTTTCTATAAGTTGTTGACGGTGTTTCCACATATTTATGTTCATTTTACTCTCCAACAGATTACATTTCAATGGCCTAATTCTGACCCCTCTTGCATCAGTTCTGTATTCATTCAAATCTACTGGGTCAGATATCAGCTTACAGTAAAGTGCACTGAAGCTTTTCTCATTAGCCTAAAATCCAAGGGACGGGACAACACAGAGAAGCCATTCTTCTGTTTAAGGCTTGTATTTTGGGATTCCAGTGGTATGTTAATGCTGTATTTTGTGCATATATATATATATACACAAATCTAGTTTTCCAGTATTCTGACTTGAAAATAAAAATACGTGACCGTGTTAATGAGGTAACCTATGTGAGTCATGGGAGGAGAGGGAGGAGAAAATATTCATTGCCATTGCCGTTGGGACTTTTAATGCTTTAGGAGTTGATTCAGGATAATTGAATTGCTGTGTTAATAAATCTTGCAAGAAGCTACAGATATTTCAAAACACTTCCTACCAGGATAGTCTTACCTGAGATAGCAATATCTATCTGAGATTGTAAGTCAATTGCCTGACATTCAGGTGTTCTCCGATTATTTTGGTAGCCTCACCCCCCATACATATATCTTGTCTGCTCTAACATGCTCTAGGCAATCCTGCTTCAGCAGGGGAGTTGGACTAGATGATCTCTATGGTCCCTTCCAACTCTAAAAATTCAGTGAAATTCAGTGAAATTTCCGCTGGTGCATTCAGGACCAACTCCACTCCTCTCACCTAGGGCATATCCTTTCCCCTGTGTCACTGTTCAAATTAGTGCACATTATATACCCTGTTGGTCAGGGGCTTTTAAAGCACCCAGGATTAAGCAACTGTCAGGCACACCATCCTCTAGCTGGAATGTAGCTCCAACTGCTCTTTGTTTTTGTTCTGAGGGGCTTTTTTTTCACCTTGTAAGCAAATTTTTGTTTGACCCTCTGACGTGCTGATTGATTCATTTAGTCCTCTATTTATGGATTACGCACATTTGCATTTGTAATGGCAACTGCTCCTTCCAGCAGCATAAGGAGCACTAATGTGAACATTTTCCCATGTAAAATGCATTGAGTGGTGACTGTTGAGCTGGATACCTCTTCCTTGATGATGTAGTCCCAATTCATTTTATTGAGAGAGGTAATCGGATTCAGTCAGTAAAAGCATTTTGTAGATGCTACAAAATCGAAGCTGTAACAAACACATTATCAAGTGGATGGGAGGGGGTGTTAGTTCTTCCTTCCCAAAGGAGAAAGGCCAGTTTACTAATGCCCTGTAGGATGTGGCTGTTCCATGATAAAACTTCTCAGTTATAACAAATTTTATTGACATCTATATGAAATACTTCTTCTGAATTTTCATTTCTCTCAAACATTAATCATCAAAATTCTCATTGTGATTAGATGGGAACCAATGTCAAAATGACAGAATTTTTCTGCCAGTCCAAGTACAGGAATTTGCCTAAGTGAAGTCAGAGTTAAGTTTGGTGCAAAGCTAGACAGGTCTATGTAGAAAAGGAAAAGGTGCCAATTCACTATTCCTGTGCAATACTGAGAAAAAATAGTGTATGACCACATCCCATAATGTGACATACCATGTTTATTAAACTGTAGTGTTAAATACTGGTTTTTTTTCTATTAAAATGTCATTGATGGGTACCTGAAAGAAAATGCATAGTGTTAACGAGACAAAACAAGATAGTTAAACAAAATATTTGGATATTTTTCTGACAAGAATTTTTAAGATTCAGAGGTAAATACAATCATCTTGAACAAGAAGTTGATGAAATTGCATTTTGCTACAGAAGGCTGTTTAGCCAGACTATCTGATTATCTCTGTCTAGTGATTTCTAGATAATTAGTGCTGGTTCAAATAAACTAGCTTTTTCCAGATGTAGTGTATGGAAACTATGAGAGTGATAAAAAGTGAAATAGCATTTGCAGATCCTGAAATCTGATTTACTGGGGCATTTAGCCATGTGCATAAGCACATGAACTGCAGTGATCTGTGGCAGCATTCATTTGACTAAAGGATTGAGCTTAAATGGGAATATACAATTTGGAAAAAATTGCATGAATATGGGTAATTGAAATAAGCTTTAAAAATATGACAACTGCAGAGAACTAGTGATAAAGTTTATTCAGAAACCAGTAGAGAATTTGCTTTTTTCTAAAATTAGAAAAGCATATTTGTTTGTGCCTAACCTCTGCCTAAGGCTTTCTTATTTGCAGCCTGGGGAATCATCTTCAGTCAAATCCAGATGCAGATGAATCTTTCAGATAATCACACCTCATCCCCTCTAGTCCTCTGATTCAGTGAGCTGAGAGAAGGAGTTGTTCCAACCTGACTTGTTTGCCTTTGGGAAACCATTCCAGATTTTTAATCCTATGGCTATGTTTGACAAAGGGTGTGTGCTTGGTATCCTGCCATGGCTTCTGTGACATGGCCAAGCTCAGGATCCATCTCCTTTTACCTCTATATTTTGTCTTACTCAGCTGTGAAAAAGTAGATATGGGCATATGCATATGCTTGATTGTACAGGCCTGTGAGCAGATGATTCATCTTGTTCATTGTGAAGGCAGGTGTGAAAAAAAATTGAAGAAAAAAGACATCTTTTATACAAAAAATCAATACTAATTTCATATAAAATCACTAAAGAGCTGATTAATGAGGAAGATCACATAACTCTTCCTAATTAGATTGATGGAATTTACCCTGTGCCCTTAATCTGTTGTGTATTAAGGAAAAATGGCTAAATTTTTTATTTGAATGCTTTTTTTATTCCCAGTCCTTAATTTCAAGGTTGTCATCTGTGCAGTGTTTTTCTTTCTTTGCGTTAAATAGTTCAGTGTAAATAACTCGTCTGCGTAAAACCAAAGTAGAAAGAAGTCTCCAATGGTATTATGATAGAAATCTATGGGCAGAAATGTAATTAAGCAAGCAGGAAAAGAGAAAACAGCATTGTTTAAGGGTTGTAGTGTTGTAAATCTAAAAACAAGGGAATGGGAATGATGGCATTCAAAAGTGGCCAGTGTGATTTGATGATTATGTAATTGCTGGAACCTACACGGACATTGCAAGAGGTGAGAAAAATCTTAAAGACATAGATTAAATGCCTCTGGATCTGAATCCTGATTTCCCCAATGTATAGCTGCTTACAGCCTCTATTCTAATTTCCATCCATCTACAACAAAAGATGAAATTACCAGAATGGCTTTCCTTCCAGCCTGATTAAATGGAGCAGGAAAACAGACAACATAAATGGTAATACATTATAATTAGGAACTTGTTTCAGTGTAATAATCTAAGGCATAATTTGTGGCATAAATCCTATTTCAAAAAAGCACTTAAGTCCATCTATATTGACATAAGGCATTTAAACATATGCTTCAGTGGAAATGTGGACTTAAAGTCAAATTAAATATAATATTGAAGTATATAGCAAGATTCAACATAGACAGTTATCTATGGTATTTTATTTCCATCTTTCTGGAAAACTGGATGGACCAGTATAGGACTTTTTTTTTCCCTTTGCTTTCAGTGCTACAGAATTTTATAGTGCCGTCTTTTAAACAGAAGAGCTTCTTTGCTCCTTGATGATCACAGTGCACAACAGTCACATTTTAGTAGGCCAATAGTAGGAGGAAATAAACTTTTCAAAAGATTCATATTAGTGTATTTCAAAACAAATAATTTACAGCTGTGTGCAAATTGGTAATTTTTTTTTTCCTGTTGATTTCTACACATTTTCACTGTAATTGGACATGAGTTTTGAAGGTATGTGTTGCTGAAAATTTATGATTCCAGATAGGTAGGTGTTTTGTGGTGTCAGGTTAAGGGGCAAAAGATTTTGCTGTTGCTTGTCAAATGTCTTCCTCTGAAAGGATAGAATAAAGTGTAAGATATTTATGTTAGTTATAAATCAGTGCCAAAGACACTGACAAACTAACCCTGACAAAGGTTAGTTTGTGGAGATGTCCATGGAGGAAATGTCTGATTTCTAGTTTCTTAGCACTTTATAAAATAAGCATTTGCATGGCACATCACCAGTAGCAGCTTGTGCTTACAAGTCCGTATCAAATAGCTCCAAATGCAGGTCTTTTCCATGGGTCCTTGTTCCCCTTCTATCAGACCTTTATTCTGTAACTATATTTCCTCAAGTTTTCCTTCCTGTAAAAATGTTTTAGAAGACAATTGCTTAAATGAATAAGGCATATAGTAATCAAAACAATGCCCCCAATCAAAGTTGGTTTTCTTTCAAGAGACTGATAATTTCTTTTCTTTTCAAATCACGTCACATCACAAATCACATCAGAGGAAAAGTCATGAAGTATATGCCACTAGAACTTACTGTAATTTGTATATAATTCTCTGGAAGATGTGGTATATTATAAATCTGTGTTTTGACAAATCATTGTCTAATTCACTCATTTCTCTTGTATTTGTTTCCTTTCTGATTCCACTTCTTCAATCGTCCAAGTAGAAGTGAGAGAGGAACAACCTCTGATGATAAAAAGAAAAATAAACTTAAATGAATCAATCTAGCATAAAATAAAATTAATATTATAAATATTGATTATTTTAATTTTCAAAAAATACTCTGCTTGTAAATAGAGACACTACTTACCAAATAGAAATATGTGAAAATATTGCTTGTATATAGAAGAGCTACACAATTATAGTTATAAAGGTGCTTTGGAATTTATTTTCTTTGCAATTTTCATACGCAACTATAGAATGTTTTTGCACATAGCTGTTATTAGCATTTGAGCATCTCGTCATTTTTTTTTTTCCTCCTTTTTGTATTATCTTCAACTTGAAGTGTTAGGAAAACTAACTCAAAAAGTGAAGAAACTAAAACACTGCTGATAACGATCTCTTTAAAAATAGTTATAGAAAAGCATGAGCTGAGCATCTCAAATGTTACTTTGAAGTGTTTTTTACTAATGTAGTAGCCAGTGGGTATGACAGGAAAAGAATGGAAGCTTATATACAGCACTTTAAAATTTCCCCACTCATTTTAATTGAACTTCTCTATGGCTTTTGTGCTATTAGAACTTCGAAAAAATCTTTCCCTATCCAAAAGTAGAGCATTTATTGTACATATAAAAACCCTGCATATATTTGTAGGGGTTTTCCTGTATAAAAAGTATGTATGCATATACATATACATGTACACATATACATATACACATGTACAAATATGTATATGCATACATACTTTTTATATACATATACATGTGTAATATGATTATCTATATACACACAAATATATGTGTGTATGGATATATATATGAAAGATTATATACATTTAATGTTTCCCTCTGTGTTCAAGTATTTCTGATGTAGAAACGAAGCAGCAGTTTGAAAACTGTTCTGACTGTTCCTGCCTGAGGTTGCAGTGCTGTGGCAGTGGGAGGGCACACAGGAGGGCTGTCATGACCATGCAGGCCGTGAAAAGCTGGTCCCAGAACATCTGTACCAAACCTCAGAAATACCAAACCAGGTGGAAAAATGCCATCCCTGTGAGGGTCTCTTGAGTTACATTCCCTATGACCTGTTAACACAGCTGACTTGCATACCCCTGGCTCCCTACTGCCTGTTTCTGATTAATTTAATAGATGTTGAGAGCGTGGCAAGGTAAGTCTCATGGACAAACCAATTCTATTTGATTTGATATAAAAGGATCACTGTTTCTGCCAGCATCGAGCCATACCCTGTATCTAGTTCTAGTTATTGTAGATGAGCTGAAGTTACTGAACTTTACTTACTTAAGGAACTAACTTAGTAGTTAGTTAGTAGTTAACTAAACTAACTACTTACTTAACACTTAAGTGCCTGTTTCAGAAACGGTTTTCATTCTTCTTGCTTTTGATACAGCTTGTGAATGTCCCTCCTTAGCAGAAATACAGGTAAAGAATTAGGGGACATTAAACAAAAGCTACTAGTAAAGTCTTATTTTTACTTACAAATAATATGCTCTTAAAACACTCTCAAAGAGCAAGCAGTGTGAAGGACACATTCAGAGAACAATTTCTGTTAGGAACTGATCTAAAAGACATAAATGAGCTTGCTTTTTAAAAATGTTGTACATAATTTAACTTATTTTAATTATTCTCAGGAAATAATTTGAAAGTCTCTACTATGAAGATAACACATATAGGACTTTTGTTTTTAAAATATCAAACAGATTTAAAGTGATACTTCAAAAGTCTTCTCTTCAGCAGCAATCAATGTAGTGTGAACTAAATAGTTCACTTGTGCTCCTGTGAACATAAAAGCATAGTTTGTAAGCCTGTCTCACAGCAGCAGCTAAACATCAAAACAATGTAGAAGTTTAAAAGTAAAAATAATCATGAAAAGAAGTGATCTGTTCTTTATCAGATACCAAAAATATTTTGAAGTTTTATATAAATATATTTGCTTCCTTGCAAACATATGTTCATGTGTCCGTATAAAGCAAGGAGCCAGAACACTTCAAATGCAACAAATATATGTTTTGTGCTTGTTGGAATCTAGCCTTGCTAAACTGAAGAGAGTTCCACCATTGATTTCAATAGTACCTGGCTTAGGTACTATTGAATTTAAGATTTAAGTCTTTCATAAAACTCAGACTTTAATAACTTTAATTCCCTGATGGCTGCAGAGTTGCTAAGGAAGCAGCATTTGACTTTATGCTATGAACTGCCTCATGATCAGCCATGGAACCTGATGGGTTCTGCACTGAGAGCACCAGGGCTGCTACCTATATATATATATACTTGCCCCATCTTGTGTCATACCAGCTGGCCTCATCTACAGTGAGTCACAAATTTCAGGATCAAATGTTTTCTTGCCAGCGTACCAACATGAAGAACATTGTGACAAAATGCTAATTTTAATAATAAGGCCTTTAACCACTATTCAAATTTCAATTTCCATTTGCGAGAAAGGGGCTATGAGCCAAGTGGTTTGTGTATTACTTAGAATGCTTATAAAGAAAGGCTCTAATCTGCTGTCTAGAGGCTAAAGAGCCAGTCTTGTTCTTGCACTTACTTCTGTTGGAGCTGTTTAAGTTTCTATAAATAATTCTTCATTCTCAATAAAAGAGAAAGGATTTGGGGACCCTGTGGTTAGAAAACTTACCTGGCATGTAGGTGGCAGATTGAGGATCACATCATTGCTCTAATGGGAATGAAATTGCTTATAGAGCCTGGAACAGCTCCAAGATAAATGAGGTGGTCTGCGATTAAAGCAGTTATCTGGAATGTGGAAGGAGCAGCTTAAACTGTCAGAGTGTCAGGGGCTCATTTCTTCTTCTGAGCCATAGTGAGCCACAGCCACTGGATCTCTGATGTTCTGGGATGGGGATCAATCTCCTGCTGTCTCAGCTGTAAGAATGTAGAAGCCTCTTTTCATTTCAGACTGGATAACAGAGGGTTTTTTTCATATAACATTTTTTCCCTAGTATTTTCCTCCTATCTCGAAACTGCTAACTCTGCCTTTCTAATCCTTGGCCTTTCTGAAATGTGAGGCGAGACCTGTATTGGAATCAGATCAGCCATCTCTAATCACACAACTATAAGAAAAACTTAATTGTGAACCAGAGTGACATTATAACACTCATGCTCTGCTTGAGATGCTGTATGATTAGTTTTCTATCTGGGCTATAATCATTTGGCAGACACCTCTAACATTGTAATCAGTTCAAAACTTAATGGTGTATTAGCTAAAATTTACTGCAATCAACTCAAAACAGAAAATGCTCAGAAATAAAGAAAAAAAAAAAAGAGGTGGTTCTGTGTTTCAGAAAGTAACGTTATTAGAAACAGCAGGGAAGATGCACTGTGGGAAGAAACTGTTCATAGGATCTATCCAGAATTTTTCCCATCCTGTTGCTACTGACTTTTGTCATTCTGGTTTCACCACTTCTCAGGGTCCATGTTTGCATTCTTAGTTTCTAGTCATAAATGGTCCTAAGAGTGTAAGGTAGACTCTGTTTAAATCCTGATGTGTCACTCACTGGGCTATTTGGATTCAGAGCAAAGCAGAATCCACACTGTTTTTTTCTGTGTCATTTTTCTAAAGCAGCTAAAAGGAGGGAATTGGAACACTTCAAAATGCATAGCTGAAGTAAAATATACACACACTTTCAGCAAGTATGAAATTGTTATTTGCAACCAGAAGATGGCTCTGCAATCAAGCTGGGCAAGCTGAAATTCAAATTTTTTTCTTATGTCCTTTCAACTTCCTTCTTCCTCAATGGAAACACTTCAGTTCCTGTAAGCAGTGTTTTTACAAAAACATATATTTTTTTTCCCATGGGAAAGACTCACCTTCCCCAAAGTCATCTTTTTTTTTTTTCATTAGGATGGGACACAAAGACAGAAGAAGAGTCTGATGGCTTTAACTGGCTTCTGCTGAAGTCAGTTGGTATCTCACTGCTGGTGTCAGTGGGAACTGATTAAAGCCAAGCGTAAGCTGCCTGGAATATCTTCTCCCGAATTCCCCATGGGTGGTGTTGATGGCAGGTTCCTACACAAGTCAGTCTGTTGTGAGCTGATTTTCTTTTTAATGATTTCGTTTTAATGATCAATGGCTGGTCTTTGATGTTACACAGGATGTTCAGAAATGTTGCTGAAGATGACATGGCATAATTTTCTTGTTTAGAATAGGGTACCTGTCTGCTGGTGGTTTACCGTTTTGTAACACTATGAAGGGTCTATATTACAAAGTGTGTCTTGTATCTGTCTTTGCCCCTTTGATAAGTTACCAACAGCTGTAGCACTACTTTAAAAGGATGCACAGAGTAACTTCTCACATCCTTGACATAAACCTCTGCCCACATTTGGAAAAGTTAAAATTTTTTTCCTAAACAGAAGTATTAAGTGACAAGAAATGCAGTGAAATCAATGAAGTAACTCCATTGTGAGCCTCTGGTTAAATCAAAACAAGGTCTTCCTTGTGGATACAATCTTTTCTTGGCATTTGCATTGAATTACTACCTAAAACAACAAGAAAGAACTTATAGATGCTCTATGAGAATTTTAAAATGTGGAAACAAATTGCATGTTGTATGCATTCTGCTGTGCAAATTGTTTTAAAATTTCAAAATATTGATCATGGGGAACTGCTGAGTGTTTTACATTCTTTAGGAGAAGGCTATACAGGCAAGAATAAAAACCCTTAGCAATTGTTTGGGTTTACATTAATATAATAATCAACACATAGCTAGTTTTGTCCGCTTACCCTGTTTTTAAATACCAAGATATGGGCCTAGTTAAACACTGTTGTTCTATTTTCCTGCTAGTTGAAATCCATTTCAATGTCACTTCTGTGGAGTTATAATGTAATGAAGTAATGCAGCAGTGAATGAGGTCAATTCACTTTTCCACACATGGAGCCTCACACAGAAAGATAATGCTTTTATTTTGTTTTCTGCCTTTTTTTTTTTAACCTGTGCTCTGTGTAATTAAATGGAATTTATCCTGACATGTTTGTCCTAAAGGACAGGTGGAACTTTCAGGATCTCAAACTGCTTCCTTGTAATTTATTCATTTCATTATGAACCTGCAACCCTCCAGGGGGTGTGACATAATATTATAATACATAACGTTCCCGAGTACTAGATTTTCATTTGGCTCTCTGATTTATCTGACAGATGCAGGGGGAAAAAAACTCACATGTAGCTGGAAAAGTCCCCACTGACTACACATATGCAACTGCTAAAATGCACAGGTTATTTCAAGTTAACACTGACATTAACTTATGTTGGGAATGTTCCCTTCTGATTTGACTTCCTCTGGTGAAATAAGATGGTTTACTGTTTTATTTCTGAGTCTGCTTCCTGTAATTTTGCTCTCCCAAAACAAATGTATCTCAGATCTCAGTATCAACTGCTTTCACAAAAGATGTGTGCAATAACTCTTTCATGAGTGGGTTGCCTTTGCTCTTGCAGAAGTTAGAAAAACATAGAGTCTACAAAAGATATCATTTATTTGTAATCCCAGAATAGATGCAGGATAATAGGTGCCTCCCCCCCAAAAATGGAATTGAATTTAAACCTCTGCTACTGTTATGTCAATGCTTTTCAAAACCCCTTGAGGTTAAGCCCTTTTCAGACAGCGTTAGGTGAAGACAGTAAGGTTCTTCATTCTACACTTCCTCAAGTGTCACTGGAAAGCTCATGTTAATTGAACTAGTTATTTTGACAGTCTTTTACTAGAGGAAAGCAGGAACTGGCTCACCTAATATCTTTTTCAATAATATTTACATATAATAAATATTACATATAATAATAATGTATTCATACATAAAGAGTAATTGCTGCAAGTCTCTGCCTTTTAAAATGTGCATCAGCAATTCTCCCTTTTGGTTACTGCAGTATCTTGGATGGTGTGAAGTCAAAACTGCCCCCAGTAAGATTCTCTGTCATAAAGTGCCACTTAATACCAGTGTATTTTTCATAATACAAAATCAAGCTGTGGGTGCTAGCTTGAGATAATTTAATTTTCTGTTCCTCCTTGTTCCCTTTGTAATTTATATTACGCCATTTTCTCGTGACAGAAAAGAAAATCACTGATTGTAAAATTAGAAGTATACGAGGGTATTGGTTCCCCGCTCATGTTAGAGTTACTGTTATACAGGTCTAGCAAATTCAGTGGACTAAGTCTTAATTTACATTAAAAGTTGCTTATATGTAACTTGTTTTACAAAGATACAGAAAATTGATGAATGGACGTAAGATGAGCTTCAGCCAGTCAGAGGACAGAAAAATGCCATATTAACCTCTCAAAAATTCCCTCAAATCATCACTGATAGCAATTGACATGTTCAGTCTGATCCACAGAAGCAACAGCCTTACAGAACACATTAATTTCTTCCTCTAAAAGGACCAAGTTAATTTTTTGTCAAACTGGAACACAGTTTAGGTAGAATATTACACCTGCTGCCAGGGTCAAATGTGGTGTCTTAAGCCTCATGAGTTACTGAGTAGTTTTTTTACACAGACTGCAGGTAAGCAGTTTATTGATGGCTCTTTATGTGGAAAAGTGCTTATGTAGAGCAGAGAAAATTGCAAAAAGCAGATGTTATGGTTATTAAACACCTTAAATATAAATTCGAAGTAATATGGAGTATACTACCCACCGCAAAAGCTGAGGCCTCTGTAAACAAGGTATACCATAGGAACATGTACAATAACTGCTAATACTTGTTTTCTTCTTGAAACACCTACTCAGAAATATACCAGATAGCTAACTCGTATCAGGAATAGCAATTGCCATTTTTCTCCCTGCTTAGGCAGCTTTATAGCCTAATTGGAAGCATTTAGGTTCTAAAGTTGTTGCCATTACTACGAAATCATTCTGGAAGCTTTGCCATCTCCATGGCAACTGGCCTACATATATTAAACGTTTTGATACAACACCAATGTTTGATGGTATTCTCAATTTGAGATACTAATTTAATATATCGGTGCTTTACACTGGAGTTTACATGTTTTATCTTTTTGCTATAATCATGAGAAAACTTTGATGCTGAACAATGGCTTGCTAAAGCATAGCTCACACAGTGAAGCAACTATCCACAGAATGAATTAGCGTGGACTAAGGAACACACTGTGTCACATTAAACAAACAGGATATGAAAGCACGAACTTTCTTAGCTCATGTAGTATAAAGCTCTTGTGGCTCTAGGTAAGCTCTTCTAAGAGAAATGGGTAGAATCTTTTCCAGTTATATAACTGTTGCAAGGAGAATTCACCCTGCTCAGGCAGACTCCATAGAAATCAGCAGCTGGGATTACTTAAACCAGAAGGTGTTTTTTCCTAGCAAAATATTCAGAGAAGGGTTTGAGGTAGGACCAAACCCTGCTGCCAGCACTAAATACTGCAGAGCAAACTCTGGTGTGTGCAGGAGGACCTTGACTTGGGTCTGGTGAGAGGGTGTCCAGGCAGTGCTCTAAGCCTTATGATGGGACCAAGAGGTGGGACTCAGGTGAACATTTCTCACGTTTCAGACAGATCATTTGTCTTTCTAACGATCCCTGGACAAAAGTCAGATCTAACAGACTGGCGCAAAGATGGCTGTTTTCCCTAGAAAAACTCATTTCAACCACATACGCATGTGGGTGAAAGTAGAGCCTGTGTTACATCCATGGAGCTAAACCAGAGAAATGAACTGTACCAGGTAACAGCCCAATACAGATCATCTTCCAGGGACAGGGAGGGCCTGGGAGCCAGCTACAGCCACCAGGCTTTTCCTGGAACAAAACCATTATGCTCTTGCTCAGGGCTATGGAAAAGCCCCATTGATCTCAAAATTCCAAATACTTATTTTATCCATATCTTTCCGAATGAACTTGCAAATAATGTGCAGTGTAGTGGAAATGTGAAATATTACCCTGCTTCAAAGTGTATTAATCTTTCCTGATCTTTTCAGTGTATGTGTTGTGAATGCCATTGTAGAGCAAAGGCTTTGTGCTGGGATAGGGGTGGAGGTGAAGAGAAAATGCAGCAGTATTTACAAATAGATTCTGCAAATTGTAGTTCAAAAAAGATGACATCTTCTGTAATTGCAGATGAGTATTTTCTTATTTGTTTTCTGCCAGAAATATATTAAATTATACTCACTGCCCCTAGCTAGTCTGTAAGCCTTTTTTCTTACTGGCCATAGTCCCATTCCCAGCAATCCTTTAAATTCCTAATTTTTCATGCAACTACCTTTATTATCTATGCTGTTAGTGTGCTCCGTGGCTTTTCATTGGTGGAGCGGATCCCAAGAGTATCATTCTTTTTATTACATTTCACCAGTGTGTGGATAGTATAGTCCTTCCTCTTTGGAGGTCAGGGAGAATGATCTATTTACTTCCTTCTAAATGGAGGATAATTCTGTTTTTGCTTGGCACTGAAACTTTTCTATCAGACACCTTCCTGGAGACAATACTATAAAAGCCAGATTTTTAGCAGATTTGAACACTTTCTGCAGTTCCCCATTGAAATATCAAATTAGATCTGAAATGATTTTCTTCTGCCCTTGTGTCATTTTGAGATTGCTTTATGCCAGGGCCTTTGATGCCAAATTTCATCCTATGGTGAATTCTTACATGTAAACTCTCAAAAGCAAATTTTACAATAGACTTACTAACTGGCCCTTGGTTCCAGTAGTGCTGCTTGTGGGCTCAGTTAAAAAGCAGGCTCGATGGGTATGAGACCATAAGCACAGACTCTTTTTAGAATACAAACCTTAAAGCTCCTCTGTAATTTCTACTCCCCCTCTGCTCTTGCCAAATGTATATGTTAAGAGGATGAGTATACCTCTTATCAGGAAATGTGAATGAAATGAGGAGTGAATTGTGCTGATTAAAACACAGGCATACATTTCTGTATACTGTGGCTGGTAAACTAAAATTACTTCGTGAGCTGGGGATTGGGAATGGATGAATACAACTGCCTAATTGAGATATTTTTTTTTAATCAGTTTGAAAATATTTGTGACTCCCTCCTTTTGCCTCCTCTGAGCCTTCATGCTTTTAAAAGGGAACCAGTTTTGACTTGATACAATCTCACTGAAATCAGTGGAGAATTTTCATTAAGTATAATAGTGTTTAGAACAGGATCCAAATGCTTACTATTGGGAAAAAAAAATAGAATTCTTTGTGTAGTTTTCAAATGAGTTTTCATTCCAGAAATGCACAGAAACTCTGAAACTGTGGGTGATCTGATAAATGTATAAATGGCGTCATATGACCTCAGTGACCAAACTCAGGCAAATGCACAGCTCATTCTGAACAGTGGACAATGAAGGCAATAGTTGATCCAATAGGTAGATCCTGAGCTTCCTATGACATAAACCAGATTTGAATAAACCACTCATTCAAGAGTTTCATTTTCCTTTAAAAGATATAATATTTCACAGACTTTTTTAAATCTAGGTTTCTTTATGAAAAATTCATAGTTAATAAAAAAGTGTGAATTTGCAAGGTATGTTGTTTGCTTCAGTTCATTTTTTCAGGTATGAGAAAAGAAAAACAAAAAACTAAAAGCTTTTACTTTTTCACCTAAGATACACCCTTCAAGTTTTATTTCTCCTTTCCCAGTAGATGCGTGTATATAAAGTTTAAGATAAAAGTTTAGAAATTCAATACCAACTTTTTAGATCAAGTGAGTAGAAACATACTAAATAAATAATGTATAAAAAAATTGCAGCATATTTGTCATGGGATTGTGAGGCAGGTTAATCTATAATATGAAAGATGGGTCTCTTGTCCAGTTCCAGTAAGGCCAAACTAACTGCCCTTGCTTACAGTAACCAGTAAAGTGTAGGATATAAATGGTTAGGATACATCAGGATGATGTACGGTATAGCTATGCAGCAGCTTATAGTATTGCAGCCTTTATCTCTGCTGCATACATTCTGTGGCTTAAAAATTATGTTTAGTATTAATACCATTTCCATGGGGAATAGAAATAGAATGCTATAACTAAGTAATGCAAATATATTTATGAACTCATTTTCTTTCCAACATGTCAGATTAATAATGACCATCTTTCTTTCATTTAATATTTAAAAACCATGAAAAAGTATAAGTAGAATTTACACCTATTAAAAATTACTTTTAGCTATACCCAAAACCAGTCCGCAGTGTTACTTCATTGTTTTTTTCTGTTGAAAAGACACAAATCTGAAATCTAGCAAGATCGTTTCTTAACTTTTTAACAGTTACTTGAAAGTCCTGAAGGGAGACGTGGTCACAGAAAGAGGGGGCCATATTCACATTTCGTAGCAGTATCACAAAATCATACTGTTTATGTATTTCTTGGTGTTTAGAATTTACATGTTTTTCTCATTAGGGATAAAGGTACAGCATCAGTGTTACACTTCATCTGTGCCACTGTGGGACACCACTGATAGATGTAGTCCTGCTCAGCTTGCTCCTACTCCTGCCATTTATTTTCAGAAGGGTTAGTAGAAATGCAACCGCAAGAGCAGTTGGGTTCAGCGTGCTGAACTGTTGGAAAAATATTTCCTTTTGAAAAAATGGTAGGTTTTTGATAGATGGACAAGGCGGGGGAAGAGGAGGGAAGAGCTCAGACACCCTTGGTGTTTGACTGCTGTTGCACCAAATCCAGTGAGTGTAAAACCAAATCCTAAGATGAAAACAAAATGACCTAATGTTGTGAAAATGTTGTGTTATAGAAAACACAACCCTATATTTAACTTAAAAAAGAGTGCTTCTACAGCATTTTTTCTACAAAATGGATGAAAAATCTTCCTCTGAAGTGAGTCATTGTTATCTGATCTTTCCAGTATGGTTCATTTTAATACCTAGTACCTAGTGAAACAAAGCAGGAAACTTTACTTTGCAAAAAAATATTGATCTTTCAAACTTATTATTTTGTTGCACATGTAAGAACTTTCAGATATTTGACAGAAAAAAGAGAGCCATCAATAGCTCTGAGTTAAAGAGATCGGGAGAGATAATGGACTTCGTTATGTTTGATTCTGCCATAATAATTCATTATCAAATTGCAAAACTATCTTCTGCAATGCGATATTCTAATATGGAGGGTGAAACACTCTGAAAAAAAGAATGAGGACATGACCGCTAAGTCCTAGTATGAAAAATGAAGGGGAATTTTGTAGATGTTTGATAATACTGTTTGGCTTACTGTTTGGCACAAAATACTGGTCTTTTAAAATCATTTGTGCTATTGAAAGTCAAATTTAGATATGCCAACATTAGGAACATACACAAAGTGCATATTGGCAAGCAGAATGTCTGATAGCTAAGAATCCACAAAATAAATGAAAAAGTGTTTGTGAAAAACAAATAAAGAAAATCAACATAGAAAAATTTATAGGAATGTTTAATTTGGAACTGATCCTTGAAGCAACAACTGCTTATTAAGTACAGCAATGCTCAGGACTATTTTTTGTTGTTGTTTTTAATGCTGAATATTGATATTCATTGTGCATGTTTTACTAAAGTGCTGAAGGGAATCAGAACCCTGTTTTCCAAGGTACTGAACAGGTATGTAGAGAATTTCCAACCCTGAGCAGATGTTATTAATCATATATATATATAAAAAAAACCTACATCCCAAACCCAAACTTGAGCTAGTGTAATTACTTGGAAGTGTTTAGGAGACAGATTTCACCTTTTGCAATGTAGGGTAGCACCTCTGAATGGAGAGTTTGTTCATTTACTTCTGTCTTCAGAGCTGTGCGATGAAAGTTCTTGTGAAAGTTATTGAGCTTACTGCTCATCAAGAGACCACCTCTCATCTGTTTCTTGGAGTGTGAGACTGTGTTAGGAAAATACCTAAACATGTCACTTCATTGGCATTGCTTGCATACTTAACTGATAGGTGGACTCAAATGAGGAAAATTAAGCTCCCAATGGAGAAAATAACTAGGAATATATAGTAAGATTTCCAGTAAGAACACTGATTTGCAAGAATGCTACTGTCTGTAAAAGGACGACAGTCAGCTTGGATGAGAGATTCCTCCGTCCTACATTTGATTAGCAACTGCAAGTAGCAATGTGACCGTGGTTCCTACTACGACCTTTTACAGAATTTACCTTCCCTCTTGTTTTAAGTACCGAATAGCTAGTTTCTGCTTGCCGTTTAGGAAATCTTAGAAAATTTATTACGGGTTAAAGCAAAAGCAGTGAGTACAAACCTAAGAGTAAATCATAATTCTGACAGTGAGCTTCCTTTGGAAAATAGCATATCATTTCATTTTATGACTTGTTCCATCAAATAACATGGAAGACGTTAATACAAGGTGATATTTGTCACAGTACATCATCCTGGAGATTGACAAGAATCAGAAAGGAAAACAGCAAAGCAAACTAAGCCCCTGAACTTATAAGGGGATCTGCATGAGCAGAGAGAGAGTGATGTCAGACTACAAACAAATAGATGAACAACAGCGTTGATCCTTTTTCCAGACTGGGACAAAAGCATCTTGAAATTACATGAACCTAAGAAACTAAATACAAAAAGACATGCTTACAGTAAAATGTGAACTATTTCTACTGCTCACCCTGAAAACAATGAGTCCTTTATAACTTCTTTTATGTAGGTAGCCCACAAAACATGAAATACTTTCTAGTGATCTAGCTAATACTATAAATATTTATACTCAGAATGAATTTCAGAAGACAGGGAGATAATACATTATAAAATATGAATACCAGTTTCATTTTTTTCATGGTAATAATAGATGAAAAATTCCATCATAAAAAAGAGAATTGATCAATGAAACTCTTTGCATATTCTTGAGCGGAATTCTTTGGAGATGCAAAGTCAATGCAGTTTCCCTTTATTTCTTTGTCTTTTAACTCTGTGATGATTCCCACTTTATCAATGGTCATGGCAACACACAGCTGAGGCAGATTTTTGTTATAAATAGCTGACTTTGAAAAAGAAGCTTAGTGGATACCATATCCACTGAGAGAGCTGGAGTGGCTGTTAGTGAACTGGTGCAACTATAGAGCAGTTATATTTATTGTGGTTAGAGGGGTCTATCCTCTCGTCTCATCTCTTTTTCAATCCCTTTGCACTTTGGTCCTTCACAGGAAATTATAGAATTCAGATATTTGTTAAATGAAAACAATGTCTATTGCTTTAAGCTAGCAACTCAACCTTTAAGTTAGATCTTAGAGATGCTGTTAGATCTTGCACTGTGAGATAATATCTGCGTTTGAAATTTTGGTACCATTCCGGCAACCTTTCTTCATTGTGAACATTGATGGCCTATTACTCTCATTTACTGTTTATAGCAAACAATTACTTTGCTAGAGGATACTCTCTTTTATTGCCTGTAAGGAGAGATCTTGTCAGAAAATACAAGAATTGACTGAATCACTTTATTCATGCCTTTGTGGACTCCGTCAAAAATTGCAAGCGCTGACTTGGAGAAGAGGGAAGAAAGTAATAGCTGTTTTACTATGTAATATGTAAAACACTCTCCTGCAGAAATCCAACCGCATCCTGGGCTACACCAAAAGAAGAGTGGCCAGCTGGTTGAGGGAGGTGATACTCCCCCTCTATTCTGCTCTGGTAAGACTCCACCTGGAGTACTGCATCCAGCTCTGGGGCCCCCAGTTTAAGAAGGGCATAGACCTGTTGGAGCAAGTCCAGAGGAGGGCCATGAAGGTAATCAGAGGCCTGGAGCACCGATCCTGAGAGAGTTGAGGTTGTTCAACCTGGAGAAGAGAAGGCTCTGGGGAGACCTTATTTTGGCCTCCCAGTACTTACAGGGGCCTAGAGGAAAGGTGGGGAGGGATTTTTTATCAGGGAGTGTAGCAATAGGGTGAGGAGTAACAGTTTTGAACTGAAAGAGGGGAGATTCAGATTAGATATTAGGAAGAAATTCTTTACTGTGAGGGTGGTGAGACACTGGAACAAGTTTCCCAGGGAAGTTGTGGATGGCCCATCCCTGGAAGTGTTCGAGGCCAGGTTGGATGGGGCTTTGAGCAACCTGGTCTAGTGGGAGTCTAGCAACCTGCCCATGGCAGGAGGGTTGGACCTAGATGCTCTTCAAGGTCCCTTCCAACTCTAAATTAATTTCAGTGTCCTGCAATGGCCTTTGGTTATTTCCTTTTTTGGTTCTTTTACACTTTTAGTCTCTATCGGTCACCCTCAGGATTGTGAGCATATTTTGTATACCTGGAGGTTTAGCTGCCAGGGTTGAAGGCCTGCTCAGATAGGGTGCAGGTGTGCAGTGGTGAGACGTCTCAGTGAAGGCCAATGCTGCCTCTGCTCCCCATCTGCTTTAAGTTTAGGCTTTCACCCTTGCTTTCTACCTGCGTTGCAGCTATCCCTGTACCTTCTATCCCCTGATACTGATCTGCCAACTCTGCTTCCCTGTGTTACCCCAGATCAGCCCCCTTACTACAGACTTCCAGATGATACCTGGACACCTGGTTGCCCTCCCCATCCTTGTCCCTGCCCTGCTTGCATCCTGCAGGGCTACACTCTTGCTGGGGAGAACCTTGTTCAGTCAACATGGCTGTGATGCTAGGCGCTTGGTGTGCATTTTATGAATTTAGCAGGATGTTTCTCAAAATATTTTTTTCAGACTTCTAATTCTTCTAATAATTCTCCATGATCTGCATTTGACACATGCAGCATTTGAGAGGGGATCTTTAATAGACTCTGCTTTGATTACTGCTCTATGATTATTTTCATGCAATTTCTTTACTGAAGACCAATACAGAAACTTGGAAGTTAGGTTAAAATCTTATAAAAAAGTGTGTGTGTGTATACATATATTAAAAAATGTAACCTGTCAATATTGGCATGATAATTACTTTAGTATTTTTAACACAGATTTCATGCAATGTACTGTATTTTATGCTACATGTTTTAAGTATATTTGTAGGTTAACAAAGATACTGTAATTACATATAGCAAAGATATAGATTACTGCCATAAAATTTGTTTATTCTTTTTTGATACTATGAATCATACCATTTGTGGGACTTAAAAATGAATTTTGAGGAATGCCTCATTGCTTATAATTATTTGTCTAATAATTATATTTTTCTCTTAGTTTCCAGATCTAAGGAAAAATTCCAGCCTGTTTCATTTCAAAGACACTTGCCTGAAGAAACAACTGTAAAGACCATGAGTGAAATTGTCATTACTCTGCAGTTCAGAGCTGTGTTTCTGCCACCCACACTCACATGGATAGCAGCTAACTCTGCAGGTAGATCCATTTTTTTATGACCCTATAAATGTTTAAAAATATTTATTAGTTTCCTATCTCATAAAACTTGATTTTTGGGCATATTAGCCTATAAATATCCCAGTAATAATAATAAATCTCCCACATTTATTTAGCACCTTTCCTCTTAATGCAAAATACATTAAAATTTAGTCCTTAATGATCTAACACATTATTTATTGCATCTTGAATTTCTGTGATAACTCTGAAATGCCTTAAGTCACTACTAGATTTTGAATTAAATTACCCAGTTAATATCTTTATGTTGTTCTGAGGTAAGTGTCCAGTAAGAATAATTTACCCACAGTGTCTGTAGTGGAGAAAGAGCATCATCCTGTTCTAGTCCATGCTTTGGTGCGTACTTTAAATTTTGATTAGAATCAAAAGTGCTCAAAACATGTTTATCTGCAGGTAGATCTGTGCGTCTTTTGCGTGTTTTATTAACAGGGCCTAGACACTTAAATCATTGCAGAATACTTTCTGCAACTCACGCTTTGGTCTGGATTAATTGCGTTTCAGAACCTGAAAGTGCATGTACAGATGGTTCTGGAGGAGGTTGGTAACAAGCTTAAAGCTAGTGCCAGGTTACATGGGAAATTTTGGTACAGATGGTATGTATCCATGTATTTGTGATTGAAGAGGCAAATCTGTTGTTTCATGTGGCTTTCATAAGAGTGTTCTTTTAGAGCATTCAGGAATGGTCATTTTCTTCTGCTATAAAAATCTGATCCATTGGGCAGAACAAGCAGGCTTTAGATAGTTGGCGTTTTTTCTTTTTTTTTTTTTTTTTTTTTTTTTTGTTTAATTATTCAGAACTGTCTAGGACCTGTGGAAAAAAAAAAAAAGGATGTATTTCCCAGCTTCCTGAGGCCCCCACCCCCATTGGTATTCTGCCTAAAATAAGAGCAATTTGATAGGTGAAAGAGATCAGATAGCTATAGGATATACCCGTAATATCACATCCTTCCTGTCCCTTCCCATCATTTATTCTCTTCCAGAAGGTGTTCTCACAGACTACGGTTATGCTTCCATTTGATTGTGCACTGGGCTGATATTGTGTCTATGGATTTTAATGATACCTGGTTATTTTGACCCACTACCATATATTTGTTGTCAGAGGACACAAAGTTGATGTGTCATCAGTTAGATGATAGTGCTGGGATTGGGGTGACTCAATAATTTCTTGCTGCAGCTGGATAGGAACAAATTTGGAAAACTGCAAGCTGCAAGCCTAAGTAATTAAGGTATTATTAAGCGGTATTGCAATAAACTTCACTGCACTTCTTGCACTGTCAAGTTAGGCTGTTCAAGGCTGTCTGAAGTTTGTGATGAGGATATATGAAAAAATTAATTATTATCTGTCAAGAATGGCAATTTGTATAGGAACATAAGGCTATGCACAGAGGTATGCACTGTCCATCGGAAGAGCTGCTTCAAGGTGATTTATGTCTCTATTGAACATAGGGGCTGATCATAAAAAAAAGCACAGTTTAAAATTAAAAAGCAACAAGAAACTCATAGAGTACAGGTTGTATGGAGAGGTATGCCCAATTCCCTAATAATCAGGTTAGTGCAGAGGACTAAAGATAGCAGTAAGTGAAGAAAACATTTGAGAAATGATGAGAGGCTTACCTTTTAGCTCAGAGCCAACAAATAAATTCTGAGCTTCTGAAAATCTGGACCTAGACTTTCCACTTTTATGGACCCTGTCTTCTGACACTTAATCTAAGACTGTTCTTAGCTAGATATAGCAGTCTGGATATGTTTTTGTTGTCATGGTACAGATGGAAATCATATACCTATATTCCTTCCATACTAATAAAAGTTTAGTCATATACCGGATAATAAAAAGCTGTCATTTGGGATTTTGTCCTATCACCATGTCTGTGACTCTTACCTGTGTGGCAGTTACTGAAATGCTGATCTCACTGCAACCACAGAACTCAACTTTTGCTCTGTGGCAGGGCACTTTGAAACTTTTTTCTTATTATGGGTAATTAACAAAATACTAAAGATGTTGAAAACCCAGTTCTTGAACAATTATGCTTCAGTTAAAACCAGAAAAGTAAACTCAGATAATTATCTTAATGTGACATAGACAGTTGACTTTGTATGTTAGATCTCATACAGCCTTAAAACAATTGGGAGAATACACTAATGCCAAACCAAGAGAGTAGTTGTTGTGGTTTAATTGTCTTCAAGAGCAGCATGCTCATCCAAAAGTCAAATATGTTGCTTGCATTTTGGCCTTTTGGGGAAGGGTACATTTTGCAGTCAGACGGCCCTTTTACACAGAAATAATTGTCTGGTTTTGATGCTGCATAAAGGCTAGAGTTTTTTCAGTGATAATATATTCCTGATCTTTGAATGCTGGACTTCAGCCTATAGTAGTCAACTGATAATTATTTTCAAACCCAAAAGGTCAACATGCTTATGTATATTTTGATAGTAGCTACAGACAAAAAAAATTTATAAAAAATTGCTTTTCTCTTCGAATGAGTTGGTGTATTTTGCAAAGGAAGAATGTTATACAATAACTGCTCATTTAAGAAGTAATTAACCTTCTTATGCTATTTGCATTATTAATGTACTAGAGTTATAATGTCCTAACGTATCTGAATTTCTATTAATGTTTTCTTAACTAACTAAATAAAAGTGAATCAAGTAAAGAGATCACATTTGTTTAATTGTTCATCGGGATTCTTTTTTTCCCCTCATCCCAAGACCTGCTAGCTTGTTAAATAGAAACCCTTAAAGGGATGGCATTTCATGATAGGTTTTGAACCTAATTATATCAAATGTCATAACATTATTTATTTAAAAGGCTTTTCAAGATTACTGTACAAGGAAAAAATGTGTTTTCTTCTTTTTAAAGTGCTTATAATTTTCTATTAAGTTCTTCTAATTTGTTTAGCACTTTCATACATGCCCTCAATCAAGTTTACATTTAGAATCCTTTAAGAATGTTTTCTTTAAAGGGAGTTGGTGTTGTTTACTGCTACTGCTTCATCCCTTTCTGAAAAGATCTCCTAGAAATGGAATCAGTCTAATGCTATGCTTGCTCTGAAAGCCTTGGCATGTTTTCCAAGTACTGGAGAGAATAAATATTGTCACATAAAAGAAGTAATGACCAAAGTAATCTATGTAATTTAATAGGTTTCTCTTCAAGTAAAAGACACTAGGTAAATAGAAAAATGTAGGCTCTGTGTAAAGCATGTATACTTTGGTGAGGGAAGAAACTAATTCTTAATATATTAGTATGTGCATTGGCTGTAACTTGGGGCTTCTACAGATTTGTAGTGTACCAAGAGAAAGAGTAGCTGAAGAACTACTGAGCTTTTGCTATGTAGAAATAGCAAGACTGTTGCATCAACAGAACTGTGTGACAGGAGCAAGCAAGTAGGACTACCAATTTAATGTTCTTATTTCACAGCATTTTAATAACTCTAGCAAGAAATGAAGTATTCAACTATGACTTAACAAAAAATAGAAAAAAAAATAGGAGAAAAATTATAATTAAAAATTTTTAACAATTTTTCTTTAAAGCCAAGAAGCGTTTAGTTTTGAGAAGTTAAAACTAATGATTAAAACAACTATTGAAAAATACAATGCAAAAAGTGTTTTCAACAGCACACACCCCCACTCCCAAATTATGATTTAAATTTTTCTACAAAAATGGGTTAGTAGTATGGTCATTCTCCTTTAAAGAGACTGATGGAGACTTCAGCCAGCTTTACTGGCACTGCCTAACACTTAATTTTGTATTAATCCATTGGGTTTCCAAAGGAGGTAAGCAAAGAGAATTTGGTTGTCTTTAATCATTCTATAGCATCCTGCTCTGTATTTCAGCCCTGGAAAAACTCAATTAACTCTAAACCGTAGAAGCATAGCATTGGTTTTTTGTGGCTGGCTGTTTGTTTGTTTGAAATGGACTTCTTACACCATTACAGAAATGCTTTTATGCATGACCAGCCTTCTCTTTGGGATACTATAGCGTTTAATGAACCCTGTTCAATATGTCTGACTTAAACAAAACCCCCAACAATTTCAGAGGCTTCCATCTTTAGATCTTCAGGTGACTTTTATAGTTCAACCCAGGCCATTTCTTTTTTATTGCTTTATCCCTGGAGTATCTTCAGAGAGCTAGTCTCTCACTGATTTTTCTCAGGTTCTTCCTCAAAGCTCATACGTTGAAATTGGAGAAGCTTTGCTGATTTATGCCTGTTAAGTCGTCCTTTCAGAATGATACACATTATGCCACAGTAGACCAATACTGTTGTGGTAAGCTACAAACATAATGGTGAAAGTTGGATGAAATAATGTATTTTTTTTCTTAATATTCTGAGTCCTTGCTTTCTTTGTTATATTTCTCACACTAGTGCTTGTAAAAAACACATTTAAGATCATATTCTTCAGAACTCTTAGTTTGTGCATAATATCTTCTTTGCAACTATGAAATGCAGCTGGAGGGTCCCAGTTGTAGGGAATCCAACACAGAAATGAATGTGTATCTGTGTATTTTTTTAGAAGTATTTTAACATTAATGATAAGAAATAGGTCAAATAAAATCTAAATGTCCAAATCTGTCTGTTAAATTGCTCAAATTATTTGAACTCTAGTAGGTGTGTGCATCAGAACATTTTATTTTTAAAGTTATGAGTCTTTCCATTTTTAGTTGCCATATTGCCTATAAAGTTAAGTTTATTTTGTTAGGATTCTCTAGTCCTTCAAGTTTTGAGCAAATGCCACCCCCCAGAAGATTTGAACTACAAGCTGATGCTCTATGTTGCCATGTTTGAATGCTACACTGTTGGGGAAAAGACAGCAGGTTTCTTAAATAACCTTAGCTACCCTTTACCTTTCAGCTTTAAACACTTACATATAAAAGCATTGAATTCTTCACCAGGGGAAAGATTATCTTTCCAACTCTGTCTCACATGAATCTGCTTGTCAGCTGATATTAGAAATATGCCAGTACTAAAATACTATTCAAAACTACACGTTGAGTATCATTATAACAATTGTTGGTATCAGTTTAAATCTCTGTGGCTAGGAATGGACAAATTATTTGGGAAGAGGTGTTATTTGAATTCTTGCTAAATATCACTTAAAAGGTTCTGCAGTGATCAGTGATTGTTTCCCTGCTTTCCTTCCCAACTTTCTCCAGTTGTCTTTTAGTTTCATACCTTTACTGTTTTCCAGATCACACCAGAATCAAAAGTCTGTTACATCCTCAGAACATCTGTTCTTGTAGTATTTTTACCTTGTCTATAAGATCTCAATTATCGTCTAAAACTGCTATTAAACTAACCTGCATATGTTGCAAGTGTCATAAAGATCTTTTAAAATATATTGCTAGATTTACAGGCATACTCTAGTGTCTAGGGTTAAAAATAACTAAAAATAATTTATGTATTAAAGTAGTCTGAATGGATCTAAATTCCATTTAGCCAGTTACTGGTGTATTGTCTTTTGTAGGTTAGTATTGAGATAATGCAGAGAAATACAATCTCCCTAACTCTTTGTGGAAGAAATCCTACCTGCAGGAGAGAAAGCAATGGCTGGGGTATCCCAAAGCCTCCTAATACCAAATATTTGTTAGATGACGTGGGCCTTGCCTAATTTATGATGAAGCCACACCTAAATATGCACTGCTTCTGCTGCCTTGACCTCTTAGCCACAACTCTGGATCTAGCTTCAAGGTACCTGTGACAATTTGTCCAATTCTTCACAGGGCTAGCTTTACAATTCAAAGAGGCCCGCAGAGAAATGCAGAGATAGGAACTAGATCTGTTTGCAAACAGGTTGGTAATCAATATATCTGACCAACGTATTTCTGACCATGGCATAATTCTCCACACCATTTGATCTTAGGCTTGTTAGATCTCCATTGGAGAGAGCCACAGGGAAAAAGCTCACAGACTTTTTTACCTCCCATGATTTTGCCCTTCCTTTTTCAAATCTTACTGGCAATCTGTGAGGAATGTGAATTTTATTTTATTTTTTTTCCTCCAGTCACAACCACACTGAAAATTGCTTGGTCCTAAATAATTGATTTATTCCCATTTATATAATTCCCACCAATTTAATTTGGTGGGAGTTCCTATAAGAATGAAAGGCTGGAATTTTACAGTAAAAGAGAATTGCAGAATTGACAGTGGCCTGAACTTTAAAAGCATACCAATATTCCATAGTTTCTATGAAAACTTTTCAGACCTTTCCAGCACCGTTCATAAATCCTGACATCTCATCTTAACTACACCATAAATGAAACTGATTTTTAACTCGCCACATAATTTCCTTTCCCTGAAATCCAATAATTTTGAGATTTACAACTGGCAAAATATCTGTGTAACATCTGAATTATAACAAGTATTTCTACATGACAGTTTTCTCAGGGTTGTAGATGACAGTGTTATTCCTTACTTAACAGAACTGAGATGCAAGTCCAAAGAATTAATTTCCAGTACTTCTAGATCAATGTTTTTAGTTCTAAACCTCATCTGCAGATACTCTGTCTTTCAGAATCAGCACCTTTAAGAATAACAGTAAGAGCGATAACACAAATACCAACTACTAGCACCACTGCGGAATAAACCCAAACCATCTGTATTTGATCAGATTCTTTCTTCCGTTGTATATAACACAAAAATCTCTATGATCTGAGGCACCCATTACTAATGGAAGAAATGAGGTAGAAGATCTTTTTGAACTACTTAAATAGCTCAGTCAAAACACATCTTTTGGATTTACTTTATCAGGCATGAAACTGTGAGAACTGTTTTTACAATGGAGCTCATCATCACACCAGGAGTATCAAATTTATACTATGAAGGCCCAAGCGTTTGATGAAATGTCGATATCATCCTGATTCATTAGGGATGAGTATGGTTATCAGTAAAGAGCCTTCCCTTACTTTCTGCATATCAGAGCTTTTACGTTTTTACGTATGAAGGGGAGAAAGGGTTAATGGTGATTCTCTACTTGGTATTCCCCAGTTCTCTCCCTGCTTTTGAACTGAAAGAATTCCCTGTCACCACCTTCTGGTTTCATACGTCCAAATAAATTTCATCAAAGATAGTAGCAGGACAAATAGGAAATAGAAATTCAGTTGAATTCCAGGCTTTGTATATGAAAATTCAAATGAAAAAGCATTGCTTTAGGAGCATTGTAAATGTCATTTAGTCAAATTGAGATAAAAAACATGCTTTGTATTAGCTATCAATCTAATATTATTTAATCTAATCCAATTTAGGAATAGATACAATACTAAAGAAAGAAAAGGACATCTGCATTGATTCTGAATCTCCAGGAAGCATTGATTTAGAAAAATATGTAATTTTCTGTCATCATACTTGGGGACAAAGGTCTGAACCATTCTCTGTAAATCACTGCAGGTATATTACTTTATGAATTGCAATTGTTTGCTTAAAAACAGATGGTGCTTTGAGATTTCCAGAAGGTGTAATGTGGATCTAAAAAATTTATTTTCTTTGTACAGATAAAGTAGCCTAGTTTATCTGAAAGACAATCTTTGTATTCCAGTTTCATGAGTGAGAACATCACATATTTGCTATGGGTTTGTGCAGACATATTGTTCAATGACAGAGGTGGTGTTTGGGCTTTGCTCCCTCAAAATAAAGATAATCAGGGTAGAAAACTGCAGAAGGATGGTTTCTGTTTTTTTCCTGGCAGGTCCATATATTTTAAGATACCTGCTTCATGACATAGGCAGATAGGTAGATTTAGCGTGTTTATGTTCCAGGACTGTGAAACTAATGTTTCCCTGTCAACATTCTCTGCCAGCTACTGTACCAAACCTGTACCAAAGGGGAGAGGATATAGAAAGGAAAGAGTACTCTCCAGAGTTTGAATCACTTCAAGTTATTTGTTGCTATTGGTGTTCTCAGCCATCCTCAGAGGTTTTATTGAGTCCCTGGGGAAAAAAACCCCAACCTCTCCTCCCCAAATAAACATTATGCTGGTCTATGAATAATGTAATGTAATTAAAGAAAAACCCTAAACCACAACTCCTATTTTCTTGGTATGTTATGGACATGAACTGCATTTGGGAATGTATTTTGGAATTTATGCTACTGGAATTAAAGCTGTCATCTTTTAAATGTCTGCAGATCTTTCAGCGTTGATGGATTGCTAAAGTGCTTGCATATAATGAATAAGAGATTATACAGATAATGCAAAGCATTTCCGATTCTAGGCTGATGTCCCCCCTCCCATCCTTCACCTTTATTGTCTTTCTTTCTATGAAGAGTAAAAATAAACAGAATGTACATATATACATATTAAAGAAAAGACAGCACAAATTGCCAGGTGACAATTTAGAATGGAACAGAAAATTAACTTTTAAACCTTAATTTTAAAATATTTTCCATCTTCTTTAAAGTGAGAAATTCTACTTCAGTGGCATTTTCTACCTTGTATGCAATGGGAGAAGAAATGGCACGGTTGTCATCAAACTTGACCACATCTTATCCAGTAACAAAGTTTGTTGTATATGTTTACTTCCTATTTGAAGACTTGGTTAATTTTGCAATAAAATGAAAAAGCAAGTTAAACTAAAGTTTTAGATCACGACATGCTAAAGCAGCATAGAATCTTAGAATCATGAAATGGTTAGAGTTGGAAGGGACCTTAAAGATCATGTAGTTCCAAGCTCTGGGGACAGCATTATACAGTATGTCATAGTACCTTTCATGCTTTTTATACAGTATTGTTTGTAATAGCAGTCATGCTTCCATGTGGAAAAAAATGGCCAAAACTACTGTGATTTTTGACAATCAAGACAGAATATTAAGCTTGCCAGGAGGATATTTTGATCCCTTTGAATAAACAGAGACAATCTAAGCTATGGGTTTCCTATTTTCTTGTAGTCCCCAGTTTCTGGTCTGTCAGGTATTTGTGATGTTCAGCAGCATCCCCCTGGCAAGAATGGCACCCGTGTTTCTTAGCAATGTTTCTGTTGTTTTACTGTTACACTTTAATTTGCTTTCATATGACAACAAATACTTTTAGGTTGGATTAAAATCTGAGTCAGTGATCTTGTGCAAATCTGTATCTATCTGATTTATAGATCACCACCTTAGGAAATTCTGTCTGGAAAGCTGTTTTGATGGACGGCATCTCAAGAAAAGACAGACATAAGCACATGCATCAGAAGAAGAAAAGTAAAGAGCTGACTGCTCATAATGTATTTTTCTGCTAAATGATCTTTTGCTAAACTGAACCACCCACAAGAGTATTGATTCAATTTTTCTCCGTGTTAGATTTTTTGCACATAAGTTACTTGCAATTGTAATGAGGATCTGGCAGTTTTAGGTTATACAATAGCGAGCTGTTACCACATTACATATTTACATTGGTTTTGTACGGTGCTTGTTGCAAGCGCTCGATTGAGTGTGTTAAACGTGTTTCTGACATGTTATAACACAGCTGCCCTCAAGAGCTGTGACAATCTGAGCATTTCAGTCGCTTATATGATCAGAACCTTTATTTTGAAGAGTGCTTCAATATCAGCAGTGTTGAAAATCACTCATCCTTAGCAGAGTGACAGCATTGTATTAATCGCGTATAAATAGGCACAGCACAGGCTCAAACCACTCTGAATATAAGCATGGTCTGAATGTTTGAGCTTGGAGGATAACAAAAATGAGATACTTCAGAGAGGAGGGGCAAACAAACATGCTACATATGTTTATTCGTCCCCAGCTATTGATCATGTGGGTTTTTCAACTGTCTGCTAGAAAATATTTTCTGCTGACTCGTAACTGCTGTCACATAATTTTAAGTAGCCAAAATATACTGAGGGGATCTAGAAATAAATTTATACCAGTTATATCAGAGGAATTCCTTGCATGTATATGACAACACTTATCTTTCAGGCAAGCCAGGCTGCCACAGCAAAGAAGGAATTGAGGTCAAGGGCTTCTCTTTTTTGACTATGTTTTTGCTTTTCTTTTGCTTTCTTCTGTCCTTTTGTCTCACAACAAATCAATATGGAATGAGATTGGCTTGCTGGACAGCAAGCTGGTACCTGATGAAAACAACTTGAATGCAAGTGGAAAGCAAAAAATAGAGTGAAATTTCTTACACTGTGAAAATAATTCAACTATTTTAACCATGCTATTAGATCCCCTCAAAGAAAACAGTTGGAAAATTCATCATGGCTTTCAGTCTCCATCATGTTACTCAGTAGAATATGTAGGATTATTTTTTAAAAACAAATAATGTTGAAAATATATTTTTTCCTCTGACTACATTAAACAAATGTATGCAATCATTAGTGGTAGAACAGCATTTTCTGCATTCAGCTAGTACATTAAAAGAGTTGTCATACTCATGTCATAAATAAAACACCCACCCACTCAGCCTTAAATACCCACAGGCCCACTTTTCAGCGACTGATGACATGTGCTGTGTATGCATGACTACACTAAAGTTAGGTTTATCATGTGCCATAATAATGCATATTAAAGATGTATATCATAAAAGGATAAAGGAGTCTGTGATGAGTATTGTTTTCTGCAGTATTCCCAAGCCTGAGGGATTAGTTGATGTAAACTGTACAGGATCTCCACATTTTGTAGATGAGTTATGAAGAGAAAACACGAATGAGAGCATCTAGCATGAAACTGAGAAGAATGATTGAAGGCCATGCTGACTTGCAAAATAAATGATGCTGGTTCACACTGTTATAAACTCTTCTTTCCTTTGTGGAATCTCTTTCTTCCCTGACAATGAAGTGTATATTTTCTGAGTAACAACAGACTCATGCATCCATAGCAAAAAAGTACCATTGTAGCACCTAGTTTGACTTCCAGTCTATCACAGGCCATATATGTTTCACTAAGCCATTTTGATAGCTTCTTTAAACATATATTCTTCATCTTATCTCAAGCCTATACTATTTGTTTAAATAATTTAACTTTGGAGATGGATAGAAAGATTAAGAAGTGACCATCAGCGCTGATGTTCTTTCAGGTGTTTGGAACCGGCTATTGCGTAAAGCAAGCTGCTGAGCTGGGTGTCAAGCCCCAATATCCCCAAACACTAGTAGGTGAGCTGGGTCCTAAGCAGAAGATAAGCATTCAAATGCTCGTGTATTATTCAAGACATCAGAATATTCCAAGCATGAAAAATCATAGTTAGCTGCTTCTCACAAAAAAAGTTTCCTATCTTATGAGCTGGAGGTGATTTAAACAATTTAGAGGTGATTTATACATCACTTAGGGTGATTTAAATAGAACTCTCCACAGCTCTCCCACGGCTTTCTGAAATATATAATCAGTGTTTAATCTGTGAGGCCATTTTTAAAGAAAAAATAATTTCTCACATTCAATAAACAAAAATTTATTTGTTCATTATTTATAAAAGTCATCCTAATTTCGTAGAACAATGGCAGTAAAATCAAAACAATATGCTCCTATTTACAATGGAATTTTTATAAATCCTTTGCCTGCTAAGTCATATTTGATGGGATTTTTAGCTATTTCACCAGTACTTGCAGAATGCAGTCTGCTCAGAATAGTGAGTGACTTTCTCCTAATTCAATAAGCTGTTCAACCATAGGACATTGACAACTGCTTTTGTGAAATCCAGTATGAATTGACTTGTGAAAGTCAATTAGAATTCAGTATTTGGTTAGAGATTCTAATGCACACAGCATCCAGACACCTAGTCAGTCAGATTCTCTCAACACGGATGTGTGTAGATTTATTTTACCTGTAATTTGTTTATTTATCCTATCACAAAATGAAATCCTCACAACATTTAATCCATTGTCCTTTCGCATTAAAGGTAGCTTATTCAGTCCTCTCCTGCCATTTTCTATCAGTGTGCGGAATTCCTGCTTGTAGATAATTGTATTACAATATGCAGTAAATCCATAGCAGCAGAAGTAATCTAAACCGAGCTCAGTACTTCTGTTTTCCTTCTTACTGAGCAATGAAGAATTGATTCCTCCACCCCTCATTACTGCCGGTCCTTCAAAGTCATCTACAGATGTTCCTTGTCAAACTGGCTGGAGGCTTTTATGGCCATATAACAAGCATGGCACGGCTGGCACAGGTTCCATCAGTGTAAACATAAAGTGTATGGGGATTTTGGTTGACTGATAAGTAATTTACAATTGCAGACACAAGGTGGACTGCAAAAAAAAAAAAAAAAAAAGGAGTCAGGATCTAGATAAATAAGAAAAAAAAAAAGATGGTTTGAATTCTAGTTATGAAGATACCAGAAAATTAAAAATTAGCAATCAAAAAACCAAATTGATTCAAATTACATCTTTTCAGGATTTCTGCTTGAGAATCTGTGAGACTGTATGTTTTCAGGCTCTTCAAGCCTTGTTTTATTCTCTAGACTGCCCTGTAACACACTGCAGTGTTTCCCTACTCTTTCTGTTTCTTCATTCCCATTTTTCCCTTCAGCACAGCAGATGAAATTGCAGCATGCTTTGAAGTCATCACTTGTTTCTTTTGCTTTTATATTTTGAGAAGAGAAACGTAGCCCTTCTCACCACTATTATAAAAGAAAATCAGCTGGATATTTCTGAATGCACTGCTCAGTGTTGGGGAGCAGTGAGGGCACCCTCACAGCCATGGCCATCCCACCACCCTGGCCAGGGAGAGTGACCAGCCAGGGGCTGCCCAAGCCCCGGGCACTGGGCACCTCTGCTAGGGACAGGGATGGGCCCAGGTTTGGATTGTATTACCTGACCCACTGATCATATTACCTGACTCTGGAAAAAGGCTTCTTCCAGGGCCATACAGGTACTTCTGGAAGAACACAACAGCAAAATGTTTCCTCAGTGTAGGGTTACTGTCTTCAATAATATATTAACATCTTTGAAAATCCATCTATCTTTCTCAGGTGTCCCCGCCTCCTTTGGAGTCTGAGAATGTAGACTGAAATGTTGTATTAGGTATTTTAATAAGATCTGAATACATGATATCTAGCTGCAGAAATATGAATTATGTTCTCTTGATACAGAGCCTGATTTCGTATAGCCTCTATTATGGTGCAGATACTCTTCATTTCTACTGTTTGGATTATTCCTGTCAATATCTCTTTTAATTTGCTCCGGCATTCTTCACATAGAAAAGCTTCTCTTGTGTCTTTGATTTACCTCTGCAAACCTTAATATGTAATCTCAGGTGGCTGAACTTACCCCATTTCTCCTCTCATTTTCTCATTGCAAAACGTCAGAATTCCAAGTATACACTCTAAAGAATCCAAGATTTCCATGTAACAGAAATAGGAGCAAACAACGGTACAGCCCAGTCTAGTTTAGCTGTTACTGAAAATAGTAGGTATTTTAAAAAGTGCATCTTTGCTTGGCAATATTAAAAATAGATGGGCGTGTTTTTACCCAGTACGTCCTTGCTTTTGGGGCAACAATATTGTGCTTTGTTGAACTAACAAAAAATTGATTCACTTAGCAGCACAGAAGTGTCAGTTTATTACTGTCTTTCACAATGGAAATTGCAAAACCTAATATAAACCGTGAAGAAATCTGCATAGATGTACCACGCATGCATCTGATTGTGTCTCTGTTGTCTTGTAACCACACCATGCAACGGATAAATTTTGTGATAATAGTCAGTAGTGTTTATCTAGCTCATCAGGGATCTTCATGGGGAATTTTACTTCCTTTATTTATTTATTTTTTTAATCTTCCCCAAGCGTATAGGAAACATATCATTTTTATAGCTAAAAATCTTCTTGGTAGCAAGCTGCCCAGAGGCAGAATTTCAGTTATATCCTCTAGCAAGCATTCATCTTTGTAAGTTGCTTAGGTGCAGCTGTGTGTCTCGTGGCAAGGAGTATTATTTTAAGTGTATGGGTACTACAGTACAGAAGCAGTGCTGGTGGAAGAGAAAAGTTTACATCTTGTGTAAGTGTTCCTGTGTGGCAAATGCACTGACTCAAGGTCACAGGCTTCAACTGGTTAAGGGGAGTCTGGCTAGTCATCCTGGGGCAAGCAGAACAAGATTCTGTGAAGCTTTTTGCCATGTTCATGATTATTACAGGAGTAGGCAGGTGGACTGTCTTGCTGAAGATGAAGATGGGTAAATTTCTCCTTAATTACTTCACAGTAAAAATCTCAGTGAAAGAATTTAGAAGGAAATCTCTGGTATGCATGTGAGCTTGTTAGAAAACAAACCAACCTAGTCCTATTTGTATGGAAAGGCTGTTAAAATACACACTGATGAGTCCACTTTGAATAATAATTACAGATCTCGCAGGTATCTGGGCAGGGCAGGGCAGGCTTTCAAGAAATGTGTGGCCTAAGCAGCAAGTGGGAATATATAAAACAGCAGGTTGCCACAGATTGCTGAATGAGGTGGTGAAAAGACTCTTCTCAGGAGTCTAGAGGGGACTGGGGTGTTGCTCCAGCTGACAAGCCTGTGGGGCTTTTCAAAAGTGCTCTGGACTGACTCAATTCATAGCAAGCAGAGATGAGCGCTATTTATAAAATTTTCTATTTATATTTTGCACTGCCCAGCACACCAGGCCTTTGATGCTAAAAAATGTATCTAGTTTATGTTCTAATAAAATCTCATTTCTGCAATACAAAACTCTTCTTGCATTTTTGAAGTTCTTTTTTTTAAAAGAAAGGTGCAGGCAAATCCCCATCAAAATTCTGTCTGTCTCACCACACGCTCTGAGATTCTAGAGCACCTTGCTGATACACTTCCCCTTCACTTCAGGTTTCTGCCATACTGGAAAGGGATTTAGAAGTCCATTTTGTGAACCTAAGACAGCCCAAAGCCCTCTGAGGTTCCCCATTGTGATGCCAGTTTTCCAGAAGACACATCCTGTAGCTCCAATTTCAAAGCTGCAGGACGGTGGGATCTCAGACCTCCTCCAGCAGCACCTCCTACCCCAAGCAGTGATAAAGCAGGGAAAGCCCCCCTAATGCAGACAGGACACAAAGTGTGAAATGAATTCAGCTAACTATAACACAGGTGATTTTAATTGCCAGCACTTTTCATTGGTTGATCTTGGACCACTCACAGGTTGGGAATTGTCCTTTTAAATGGAGACAGTGCCCTATGCGAGACCTGATTAGGAGAGTGGGGGGTGCCACCTGGAGCTGATAGAAGTAATGTGAGGGCACCTGGGACTGGCTAGTCCTGGGGGTGTGGGCTGTGCTTCAGGAACAGGCTTTATAAGGAGTCTGTACACATTGACTCTTCTAATCTGGTAAATAAAAGTTTTGATAAGCACAGACTTGAGCAGTTGTGGATGGGGGAATCTGCTTGCTTCCCTCCTGGAGAAGGTAGAGGAGTTGAGGAAGAGTGCTGAGCTGTCCTTGCCTAGGAGGCGATGCACTTCTTGTGCCTGTCTCGGGCGCCTGCTGTACAACTGGAGGCCGGTCTCGTGCTGGTGTGGCTGGAATAACTGCAGTGCAGTGTGAGCAGCCACAGGAGAACTGAGCTGTAGTTGCTGCTGCCTTTTGCTGTGTATGGGAAGTAGAAGGTAGGAGCATTAGTGATCTGTTATGCTTGAGTTTATTATTATTTAAGGTTATAGCATGGGCATGTGCTGAGATGCAAATAGTAATTGCTCATCTTCCCAAAAATATATATAAATACCATTAATCTGTGCCCTGTTTATTTCTTCTAACTCCCTAATTTACTGCAGTGGCTTTATAGTGCCTCTTTATTATTATAGTGTCTAAGTGTAGTGGGAGAATGTGTATCTTGTTTTTTTTTTTATAATGAAACCACTCTCCCTAGCCTGGTGATGATGGAATCTGCTTCTCTCCTTTTATAGAACTGTGTTTCTGTTTATATGGCTTTCCTCCTCCCTCCCTTTTCTGCCTAGGCTTTCTCACCTGCTGCTTTTAGTGGGAAGGCAATGTACAGCTGAAAGGCTAAAACCCAGCATAGTTGTGACCCTTAATCAATATTTCCTTTTTCCATCTCTTAAAAACTCTCTTCCTGGACACTGTGTGCTGCCTCTTTCTTGAGCTTTATGGCTGTCTTGAATGCTTCTGGTTAAAAAGGCAATCCCTGAGACATCTGCAGCTCTCTGCCTAGGTGGGGACCGCTGGACAGGAGGTAGGACTGGCAGTGGAGTCCTGGGAGCTCTTCCAGGAAGTGAATCTTATTTGAATCATGATAATGAAGAGAAGGCACATGAGTCAGGGTGTTGAGCTCTGAGGTGCAAGTACTTGTAGTTTTTCCTTAGCAGTTTACAGGCACAGGATACAGTCCCTTATTATTTCTGTCCCTGAATCCTTCAGCATTGATCCTATTGTAATCCTTTGTGTTTTCTTCTTCTTTTCTATATTCATGATCTTTCTGTGACTTTCAACACATGATAACACTTTGCATACTCTGTCAGCTTGCTCAGTCGTCTGAATAGTGATAATGATCATGTTGAAATTGTAGGTGCACAGTAGGCAAATGTGGCATGCTAATGCCTGCCCTCTGTGGGCAAACCTGTTTACCAAACCTTCAATCAAACTTTGAAAAAAGCCTTGTCATCAATGGTTTGTTCTTGTTTATGCATTGATACACATCCATCTCAGCAAACTTTAGCTGATGCAGAGCTGGAATTGTTGTTTTAGCAGCAGATGTGCTGGCAAGGTACTTACAGTGGCTGTTCTAGGGCAGATTCTGTATCACCATACAATAAAAGCTATGCTTTGAACTGCTCCAGTGTAAGTCATGCACTCAAGTAGATGTGTCTTAAAATATAGATATTTATATACATAGTGAGTGGTATCCTGCAGGATTGGGGGGAAATTTTGAAGGAGAGTGATCTAACAGCACACGCTAACTTTTGCTTAAACTGCCTGCCTTTCATTAAGAAGGATATAAATATTTTTTTTTAGTGGTTTAAAGGGGATAAACAAGTATCTCAGTATCTTAATACCTCTTTTGGTAGTCTCAAGTTATTAAGGAAAGTTATAATATTGTTCTTCTTGTATGGTTCTCTAGGCTGTGAGAAGCCTGCACAGCTGCTATGGATAGGGCAGGTGCCCACCTGTTAACAGCAGCATCTCACTTTTTACAATTTGTTAGTACCTGTGGAGGTGGGAAGTCAGCTGGTGCCTGGCTGAGGGCTTGAGGACGAGAAGCTCAGAGGTGCTGTGATGGGAGAAGGGATAGGCAGCAGAGTGGAAAGTCTTACAGTTACACAGGCAGGTGTATTTAGGTGTCTGGGGGGGTAGGTAGGTGTTTACCTGGTTTAGGTTCTAGTGGAAGCATCAAGAGCTCCTGTCTCTGACATGGCTTGTCTTTCTCTGGACCAGCACCTTGTAACTATTCCCATCTGTGTCCAAATACATGAAAAATATAGTACTTAGCTCCTGATGTGCATTTCTGTGACACCATTCAAACATAAGCTTTCTCCTTTCCAAGTCATGTTTAAGGATCATATGCTACCGAAAACATGACTCTTTCCAATTAAATTTCATTCCTGTTGAATTTTTCTGGGTTGTTTTTTTTTGAGCACACACCTACTTCTTTTAGAAAAATATAATCTGAATAATATGATTTTAATGCTAAAGCTAGCTAGCAACAACTTAGATGTAAAAAATACAGTGTCCCTTTCAAGTTGAAATCTGTGTTGCTTTGAGAGTAAATCTCTGATGGATTGGTTACATGCCTCTTCTGTTGGCAAACGCTGCATTTAATACAGCAACTAAGTAGTCCTATTTCATAGTTAAATGTTCAATTTTTCATAAATCCTGTGATCAAGTGCATATAATGCAGTCTCCCCATATTCTACTCAGAAGCTTTCTCAAAAATGTCAAAGACTAATTACAATCTTCATGAACGCAAGCTAATATTTTGCTTTTTTGTTAAAAACAGAAGCCCAAGGATGCTGCAGGGGCCCATAGATGTTGCACTCTGTCATGTACACGCACTGTAAAAGAGGTGGTTGTTTCATTTTCATGTGGCTAGCTTGCCTCTTTACTTCAGGCTAGAAAACATTTCCAGGAGCATTTCCATAGTGCTACTATATCTCTATTAGCCCCTTGAAAGGGACACATGGTAAGCTTCTGTTTTAGCAATAAATGATCTATCTTGTGTATTTGAATCTGATTCTAATACTGCATTTTTCTTAGATTAGGCATAAAAAAATTATCTAGTCACTTTCATTTTCTACTTTACACTCACCACTTGAAAAAAAGAGGTTGGATAAGGTTTTTTTTTTTTTCTTGTAGGCTTCTTAAATTGCAGCCCTTTGGATTTGAGACTTCAAAATCCTAAATCAGGCTAACAGGGTGCCTGAAATGGACACTGGGTGGAGATGGGGGGGGAAATACAGCTGATACAGATAGTATTGGCTATTTTTAGTTCCTGACAGCCCAGGATTGCTCTTATCCAAGGACCATTCATGTTGTTTCTTTCTCTTCTCCTTGCAGCTCTCAGTTCTGTGATGACTTAGAAATAAAAATACAAAATAAGGGTATTCAGGCTGGGTGGATGTTACTAGAATTAGTTAGCAATTTGACAGGAAACTGATCTGCATGATTGCCCTCCTCTGTAGAAGATTGCAGTGTGATTGCAATCATTTCTGCTGGTCAGTGTTTTTAGCATTGACGTAGCTACCTACAGAGCCAGCTAGGCTTTAGATAGGGGTTTCTTTGGAACTGAAAGAAAAAGAGGGGAAGAAACTGTCTCTGTGATACTTTACTATAGCAGTTTCACATGCTATTGGCAGCATGCAACACAAAGATTTCATATTTGATATTTACTTGTGGTGCTGTCTTCAAATGTGCTAGTTGTGAGAGCTGCTTCTATAGAAAGCTTCTTTTTTACTACTGCCTGGTTAATCCTCCCTGTAAAATAAAATAAAAAAAAAACATTAAACCTCCTAGTCTCTTCCAATTTTTTGAATAAGTATTTATGTCTCTGTTCTGAAGATTGTCAGTTTTAAGCAATACTAAATAGATCTTGGATGTTTTAGTTCTGTAGTCAAGATAAACAAATGGTACAATTGCTACATACAAGTGAGGGTATGTTTGGATGGTACTCAGGGACAAAAAGCATATTCTTCTCTTTGTAGTGAGTATAGTTAAAATTGTCCAGAATTTAACTTTCTAATTGTCAGGCATTCTTAACTGGAAAAATGCAATTTAGGGTTTTGGTTTTTAAATCCTCTGGGTGCAGAATGTAAGTATTTAGTTTATTTTACAAGCTCACTTTGGGAAATGGTTGCAATTAAATTCTGCCTCCTGAGGAGAAGAGGAGGTGTTGTCTATCTCTCAAATTGTTATGTCTTGGGGGAAAAAGACAAAGAGGGATTTAGGTGAGAGAAAGCAGAGAAACTCGCGACTCTCTCACTTCAGTAAGTCATGTACTGAACTGGCAGTTGTGTAAAATACAGCCAGGACCACAAAAGTTAGCAGTCTGAAGAACTTGCTATTACAGCAACAGCTGAACTTCAGTGTCTTTCAGCTGGTGCTGCTGCTGGCACTGCTCGTGCATCTTGTGGTTCGTCTCCCCAGGACCCCTTCTCAGTTCCTGTGCCTCGACGCAGGGTCTGTGGAAGGAGGCTGGGTCTATGTACTGTGTGGTGGTGAGAAGAGTGTGATGATTTTTTTATTTTTTTTTTTTGTGGCAGCCATCTAGCCTACGGCTTCCTCCCTGTCCTCTTAGAGAGCCTGTAGTGACAGCCTGTTCCCAGCCATGGTGTCCTGAGGAATCTGGCTTGGGAATGTGTTTAGTATGCTGGGTCTGTGTGTGACAGTAAATGTGGACCTATGAGTGCAGGCTGGATTTCTTAGCTTATCTTAGAATTGCAGCTTATAAGGAGAGAGGTCAGTGTTTACCCTCCCTGTCATTAAATTTAAACCAGCTGATCTAAGTCTGTGTTTAGGAGGGGTACTGCTTCTAGGCTGATAAAATGATGGTGTGATGTGTCTTTCCTTGGCTTAGTGGCCTTAGTGAGCTTCTTGCTTGAGCTAGAATTTGTGAAATCTTCAATGCTCTTTCTTTTTTCTATTAAGAGAAATGAGTTGCTGAAGTCCCTGAAATGTTTAGTTTTCATCCTTATGCAAGATAGTGGGGGATACACTCTTTTCATCCCTTAGGTAATTATTTGCTTTATTATTGCACTGTAGTGAGATAGGATTAATGTAAGTTACAAGTAGTAGCGGAATATGAAATAAGACAACAATAAGCACAAGAGCAAAAGATAAAAGTAGACTTGGGAATTAACCTAGTAGTTTATGAGAATTGTATGTGTTTATAAAATGCTTGCAACTAAGCTTAAATATAATTTTCTTTCTGATAAAGAATGAATTTTCAAATATTGTGCATATAAGATTCACCTGGGATATAAGAACATGAAGAACTTCAAGTGTTCAATGACAGGGATGAAAAAATAAACTTTTGACTTAGATTGTCAACCTGAATAGGCTATTAGCTATTTCTTGTAATAACCGTGGGATAGCTAATACGGGTGCAATAAAAACAGAAATCCAATTGCCCTTTTCCCTCTTAACCTTTTCCCACTGTTCCTGTCAAATTTGTTTTTTCTGTCTACTTCTTTAGTTTGCTTTCCAAACCGATCTGTATCCTCAGTAAATCTTAAGACCATTCTCATGAGTGTATTTGAATTATCAATTTTGATCTTATGAAGTATCACATTTCACAAACTTGGGTTTGTGCATTGAAAGCTTTAGGTGATTTAAGTAGACACCTGTGAATGTTCAACCTGATCTCTGGCAGCCTTCAGTCTCTGAACGGCTGACAACTCTCAAAACCCAGTGTTTTCTCTGAAAGACAAGTTACAGAAGGAGGAACTGGCCCTGGCAAGGTTCTTTCCTGGGTTCCATCTTTGGTAGTTTTTTTTTTTCTTCTTATATAACCAGGCCAATGACCTTTAATTGGGTTTTTTTGTTTTGGTTTTTTTTTATTTATGGCCAGTTGTGCTGGCACATGGCTGTGACCGCACTGTAGTACCCCGAGCTCCTGCCAAGCTCTGCGTTATGGGAGCTTGGCTGTGTGTGAATGCTGCTGTGTATTGAAAGAAATGTTAACATGAAAAGGAAATGATCACAAATGCAAGCCAGATATATTGTGACATACAAGTGTTTATATGCCACTCTAAAGTCAAATATAACATCATCATTTAACTACATGCAAAGAAGCATATTCTATTTCTGCTATATAAAAGCTTTGGGATTAAACTGATTTGAATAAATTAAAGGCAAATACAATCTGGGGTGAAGTTATATTGAAATGTCTAGGATGCATTCTGCAGCAGACACTGTGATGTTGACTGATAATTCTAGGAAAAGTTCCTTGATTAAGAACTTCTGGTAATCTTGGTTATATCTGATAATCAGGGAAATAGCGTACTTAAATATAAGCAAACTGTATTAACAAGGGGATTAGAATGATTGGGTGTTGAATCTTTTTTCACTAAACTGTTAAAGAAGATTATGTTTGTTTAATCTTGTAATTTAAGTGAGGTAGAAATTTGGGAGCTGAAGTTGAAATCCATTTATTTAAATGGCTTACTTTGGGACAGAATGCATCATCAAAGGGGCTTAATGTTGAAACTACTTCTAAAAGTCTGAATTTTCTATGTAATGTGGTCAATTCATAATTTCCAGTCTAGAACTTCTTCACAAAACACTCTGAACTGTTAAATCGGCTGCATCAATAAATTCTTATATGTAACTATTTCTGCTTTCACATTGGAAGATCAGGGGATGGGGGAACCAAATGTTTTTAAGGTTCCCTGTATCTTTCTGCACAGAGATTGCTTTCTATGTTGAGATTGCTCGCTATTTGTGGCCATCTGTAACAGAAAGAGAACTAGAAAGCCTAAACTATAAATCTACCTCTATCAATATTATTGTTACTGTTTCAAGGCAGTCAAAACATTGATAGTATTCCCTTCTTAGTAAAATGCTGCTTGCTGTTCTGGGTTTTTTTTTTTGTAAATAAATGACATTTTCATTGCAGTAAATGGTCAATGTTATTTGATAGCAGTTATTCCTTTCACTGTTAATTTAAGTTAATGTGTCTCCATTAGAACTGACTTCTGTACTCGAGAATCTCTCCTTGGTTTATTGAATGGGTGCTTTACAGCATCAATCTAGATTCTTTCCTTTTAGGGCATGAATCATAGAGTAGTCCTATTGACTTGAATATGTTGCCAATTTATGAAAGAGTTCACTGTATGGGGAATGAAATCAGAACAGAGGCAGGGGGAAGTGGAACTTGAATAAGGCTACTTGTGGAGTTCAGGTTAGGTGTCTTAAATATTTTACTATATGGGCGTTTGAAGCTGTAGAAACTCTATTAGTGGGTTACTCAGACCTGCAGGCAGAGTAAATGAATACGAAGCATTCCAACTTGGTTTTGCCATCACATACAGTAGAGATAAAACTCACTTTGTTTTAATCTGAGTTGCCATGCTATATTTGACTGTAAAACTTCGAGTTATCAGTCCTGCCATTTTTAAAGAGAACAATAGCATATTTTGGTTTTAGGTCTGTCCATTACTTAAATCAAGAGACGCTATGAAAGCGTATGGCAGTTACATTCCTACTGCCTACTTTTCTTCCTCAACCATACTTTTTATGAACTCTAGTAAAAGTAGTTCCTCTATTTGTTGGGGATTTTTTGTACTTATAACAAACCCCCAGTTAATGCTGTACACATACCTTTATGCTCAAGAACCACTGAGATACTATTTCTACTACGACTGCGTTCAAACTCTGCCTTCCAAAGCGTAAGGAAAGACTGGAATGTTTCCTGAGGAAGGGGCAAATGACTTCATGGAGTTAAGAATAAACTGGGATTTATATTCACTTACATACACTCTATATACTTCCATGCTTGAGCAAAAGCTCAAAATACTAAGTGGTGCTTAGTATGCCAATAGCTTGCTGAATCCAAGAATGTTGTACGAATCTATCTTCCCTTGAAATTGCCTTGTTATTTTTAGCAGCAAAAAAAAAATTTAGTATAAAACTTCCAAGCTTTGTGCTATGGAATCATGTTCACCCTCCTCTTGGAACCGGCAGGAATGCCTATAATGGATAACCTCCATCACAATACTGATTCTTTGAAACCTTTATCTTATGATTCTTTGAGGTAAATTCTGTATAAACATACCAGAAAAGCTAGGCAAACTTATAAAAATTGCTTTCCTAGAATGATGTGGGAGTGGTATTTCTCATCCTCCCTGCTCTGAACCACTGGAGTCTCAACTCAGCTGAGAAGATAAAGCGGCAGCTCTTTCACGTGTGGAAAGAGAAGAGCTCCCTCTCTAGACTAAATGCGCCTCTGAATAGTGGCAGATTGAGGTCTGTTTTCTATTGCTGACTATGTCAAGGGTGTGAGTTGCTCCTTTTATCTTCAATAAGACCTATGAAGAGTTATATCCTTTGGGGCAGTTACACTTGGTGTATGTTACAGCTAGATGACAAAGACTTTGAAATTGAGCTCATAGGGCTTAAGTTGTCAAGTCTGATGTACTTTTCTGATTTGTTTTGTGTTTTTTTTCTTTTTGGTTTCATGATCTTTCTTTAGTTGAGCCTTTTATCATTATAAATATGGGTTTTCAGTTTAACTCTACCTCTGGACCATGAACATAGCAGTTATCTCTACAACAGTGGCTGAAGCTTTAAAATCTATTGATTTGTAAATCAAAAAAATCAGCGACCTCTAATCTTTTCCATGTTTTCTTTTGAAGTATGAATTTAATTGGCTTAAAAAAACCCCTGTTTTCATTAAGGGTGAAAATAAGCATGTCAACGAACAGTGACAGATTATAAAAGGGTATAATTAATGCTTTATTTTGAAACAGTTAGAAATATTACAAGGCTGTGTATCATAGTTGCAGTTTGAGGCAATGCCTATTTGCTCATAGCTTCTTTCCAGTTAGCACTTGTTTGCTGCTTGGTACATTTGGAGTGAAATGAGTGGCAACACCAATTGATGTTATGTTTTCGACTTACTGACAAATAATACCGTTTAAAAATCTCTCAGAATGGAATAGCCCCTTATCCCTGTCATAGCACTTATGGATTTCCAGCTTGCAGGAAACAAAAGCAACTTGTGGTAAGGGAAATGTGCGTGTGAATATGTATCTACAGATACCTCAGGATTTTTTTCATGAAAATCTCAAGATTTTTTCATAATAGTGCACTCAAGTGAAATTTTTAATGAATTATTAATTTTGGAAACTAATACATGGTGACCTCTTCCTATCTCCTTTAGTACTGCCCTCATATAAAGACATCTGACTGCAATCTGTTGGCTGTTTATTAGTGGTGACTTTTCTTGTTCTGTGCTGTTCTACGTCTCAACGTTGTCAAGTCTGGAAAAAGCTTTCAGTTGCTTACGTGCCACTTCAGCTTGTTTTCCTGGACTCAGAAGCCTTGTTTACATTGGGTTAGCTTTTGGTTTTACCGGGATCAGATCAATACTGGCTAGGAATCATGATTTTTTTTTTTTTAAAACTTGTTTTATGTGTACTGTAAGGTTCACACTAATTCCCGTCTAACTTTAAATAGTTATTTAAAATACTTTCTTCCATCTTGACAGCTAATTAGTATATTGTGGTGGTTTGTTTTGTAAACTGAAGAAAATGTTTCTCATCATATTCTTTCTCTGCCTAGCAGACCATGTTTATTTCAAATGTATCCAGTGATACCTTCATCTTTTAATATCTGAGACTTGGTCTCATTTTGCATAAGATAGTATCTGGCATATGAATGCAGGATTTAAATAATTGCTGTAGAAATCAAATCATCCAATTTCTCTGTAGTAAGATAAGCAATAATTAACCCAAACTTGCAAAAAAAAAAAACACCCAACCCATTTGTTAACAGCAATAATCTTTCTCAAAATAATATTTGGAAGGCCTAAATGTCTTGATGGACAGTTGAACATGCAAGGAAACAGGCAAGTGTGAGTAAACTGGGATCTCAAAATCTATCCTGAGTCAACAACAAAGTCTTCAGGAAGGCAAGTAGGTCAGGCTTATGCTACAAAACTGACTTCACTTGGTACCTATAACAAGCTGGTTTTTGGCCTGTGCCCCAAGACATGAATAATTAGCAAATTAATCCACTGCACCAAATAGTCCTTTAATATGATGTGCTACTAATTCTTTCCCAGGTACACTTATTGACCACTGGTAGTCATTACCATTAATTGAATGTTGTCTCCTTTCTGCTGTTGTCTGAACCTATTGTTACTAATTTAGCTAATGCTGTACTTCCAGCCAAAACAGTTAAATAATGATGCTCTAAGATCTGCTTAATTATCAATTAAGCCTGGAAACCTGACACACCATACCAACTGGTGTATGCGGGTACGTAGGGGTGTGTTAACTATGTTGCAGCTTTGCTTAGCCCTGTGAATGAAACCTGCTCCTGGGCCACCTTATTGAAGCTCTGGATGTGTTCACCTGGCAGATGATTATAAACTCTCTCTATTTAGTGTCTATGACTGGACAGGTATATGTAATGGATGTTTTACAAGCAGATAAAGGTATGGAGGGGTAAATACTTCATATTTCTGAAGGGCTTCTATTATATCAAATTGGATACTTCTACTGGTTTTTCCCAAACTCTCAGAAAAGGCAAGTGATGCATCTACAACATGACATTTTTACATTTAGATGTAAAAGGTCATTTATCTCTTCTCTCTCAGTAAGTGAAAATTTATTCACATGTCAAATCTTTCATGTCATGGAGAATCCAGATTGTGGACTCAAAAGCTTTTCATGTCATGTTTCTAATTAGGTCTGTGACTCATTCTCATGAATAATATATCAAGCTGGATATTAACATCTAATCCAGCTAAATCATCAATTTACAGTAAACCTTGGCTGCAGCAACTTTAATAAAAAAAAGTCAGAGGCTGCAACATTTTTTTCCAACAGCTGTTAAAACTTCTGTAGTGTCTCTGGGTACTAAACTTGCAAAGCAAGTGATTAGATTCTTGTACTATTTGGGGGTGAATGAGTTTGACTAAAATCATAACAGTAGATTTCTAAAAAGGACTTTGCAGTTAAGGCCAAAAAAAATGCTTATCTGTTGTACAAATTATTTTCCTTTATGACCTGAGGAGGCTATATATCCAGGTTCAGACCAAATGCAGTGTATGGTTAGAATAGATCACTTTTTTTGGTAAGAAACTGATTTGTTTTATATCTGTGAGTGCTGCCACAAAAAGGTACCAGCTAATAAATTATGACAAATATTTTAACCTGAAATGAAGTCACTTGGCCTCATTCTTGCAGAATATTTTGAAGTATTGTCCCAGATCCCTTATTATGCTGTGTGGGACTGTTGTGGGTGTAGCCGGTGTTTTTCATTGGTGATCATGCTGACAGCTATTGTCAAACAGCTTCACTCCATCATGTGGTGTTCATCACCAATTAGTCATTTGACAGGTATAATTTCTCAGTGCTGTGGATCACAATTGTAACTGTAAATTATCTTTGAAAGTGTCTTTAAAATGCCGTCTTTTCCCACTGTTGTCTGTTTTCCATCACCTAGTTCATGATAGGGTGCTGGCACTGGCATATGCTTCCTTCCTAGTTTGTTTTATAGACAGAATGATATACTCCTGCCACGCTCTTTTTGTCTTTCCCTGCTGCTCTCATCCCTTCCCCAAAGAACTGGGCTTACAGGAGGCTCCACTTGGTGACTACTGTCTGTTTGTGTGTCAGAGCAGGGTGAGAAAAATGGTCCATGCTTGGTTTTTCAGCCTTTCCAAATGTTGTTCCATTGCCACATCTGTTGACTTTCACGCAGTAAGAGAGCCTTTGAAACGGATACAGATTAGATGTAGCTTCTGTCAGACCGCATCAGAATAATCAGTTTTGAAAAAGACAGGTACCATGTGCTCAACTCTTTGTGCATATGTATTCTCTCTCCTGCATATATGTTACTTCTGGAACCATGATCCAATCTACTATAAAATACCTCACCGCAGATCTGTTACAGGCGGAATGTTTGTGACACACCCATAAAATATGAGGGTTTTGAACTTAGTGTGTAGGTCATGGCTTCTCAGCTTAATCTAGTGAGGTTGTTGGATGTGGTCTGATCATGCATGTTGCCAGTGAGGGTCTTGTTTGGGAAGGTGAGGTGTTAAGCTAAGTTTTGCTTTTCTGTTTTGAATGGAGCAAAACTGGTTTCCAGATAGGATCTGACAGTAAATAACATATGTATACGGAGTATATGTTGAGTTCAAAAGTTTCAAAGTGATTGACTTGATAATGAACCATTACCAAAAGCTAATGGGAGATAGTGGTCAATATTTCCAAGGTGACTTAGAAAACTAACTTACAGGCATTTCAAAAAGCAAAATAATATTCTTCTGGGGAAGCAATAAATGTCATGCCAGTGTCATAGGTTGTTGCATATCAGCATGTGTATGGTATGGAAAGAATCAGTAGGCGTGCTTGGCTGTACTAGACCATGACTTCAAACTTCAGCAACTTTTAAGCATTTTTTTTGGTTGCCCTAAACTTTCTAAGTTTGGTGCCCAATAGGGTGGGCCTCAAGGTGTACTGACATTCTGAAAGATCCCCTTAAAACAACATTTTTAAAAAATATTTTAATGCAAGGTTAGGAAAAGAAAGAAAAAGATTGAGTAAATATCATGTACTATTGATTTAGGATCAGAGCTTCAACTATGAAAGAGGAAAAAGAAGGCACTTCTAAATAGCTAATGTGTGCTTGTCATAAATATAAAAAAAAATTAGAATATACAGGTTGTGTATGGGTACACTAGTCTGCATGGGTTGATGTTTGACCTCCATCATATAGCACCTCACCCTGTTCTGTCAATATTATTTAAAAACCTGGGTTAGTGATGATTGTTTAACCTATGAATCTGAGTGCTTTATACACCTGACAATGACATGAATGTACTTCAGCATCCTTGAAAAGTTGCAGTTAATGTAAAATGATTGCCCTTGCTCTTAGGGATCGAATGTGCATAATGAAAAGGTGCTAAAGAAGGATTTCTTTAGTGTGGGGGAAAGCACCACAATTTTACTGCTTGTGTGCGCACCTGTACAGATTTGATTCAACTTCAAAATTTGCCTATAAGTCCAAAGAGTAAGTCCTTAGGCAGTATGATTTGAGCTAATTAACGAGCTGAAAGATTTAGATTTTTCTAGCAATTAAAGTCTTCCACATAGATCTATGCTCCATTCAACTTGCAGAGCTTCATGCTGTAGTTCTTCACCAGATATAATTTTTTCCAGTGGAAATGTTGCATGAGTTGGGGCTGTTTCTTGAGCCTTTTTATGTACTAATAATGAAAACGTTCACATTGTTAGCTTGTTGTGCTCTTAAACAAATGGGTGAATCGAGTTCATGGAGCTTAAGATGACAAATGACACTTCCAAGGTTGCCAGCAATTCTGCATAAACAGCTGGTGATTTAATTGATCAATGGCGAAGAAAAGTATATCTGTGCTTGACTCCTAGAAAAGAAACAGGATACACTGACACATCCACTATTTAAATTAAAAGACCGTGTGTGACAGTTGATTTTTCTATCTCAATTACATCTTAAACTGCATCACATGTTATGAACTACACAGAAATTAGCAAATATATTAAATTAACATAGTACTGAACACAAAGGCTAACATCAGTTTATTTTGATGCAGTGATGATGACAAATAAGTACATCCTCGGAACACTTAAGTTGCTTTGAATATACAGATTGAGAACTCCATCTTATGCTGTCTTGTTTCAGTTCTGATGTATTTTGCCTTCATCATGCTAATTTCTGCTTGGGTTTGTAGACTGAATTGATGTTTTATGGTTTTTGGTTTTTTATTTAGCAATCCATTTTCTTTGCACCTTTGTTAGATATGTGTGCTGGGCTTTGTATTTTTTCTTATTCTCTTTCTGGAAGCTATTTTCGTCTATTCACTTTGAGTGGCTGATTTGAGGAAATTGAGAGATTAGGATAGTGGACAACTGAGATGAATTGAAGTAGTTCATCTTTGTCAGAAAAATCCTGTCTCTCACAGCTGTCTCTCTTGCAAGAAAGAGGAGAAACTGGGCAGAGAGCTAAACTTCAGAGGCATAGAATAATTAGGAAGAAGCAAAGTGAGAAAGTGTCTCAAACAAAGCTGAGAAAAATGAATACCCTTTGGACTGAAGTAGGTGCATGGAAGCACCTAATTCCATATGGATCTGTAGCAGGCTATCAATTTACTCTGAATCCATTAACAAAGATAGCAGGCCTTGAACAAGAGAAAATTCTTAGGGGTACATTGCAAAGAGCAGATATTCAAACTTCTTTTTTCAATTGATAAGGATGAGAGAGGAATATTCTTTCTCAAGAGAAATTAAAAAAAAACCACAACTTTTTTGAGGAAAAATGTGCAGAGAAAAATGTGTTGTAGCTCAAATATTTCCTTTTGCTAAGTTGGAATAAAAGATTTAAGCTCAACTTTGGAGTTATTAAAAATACAAGTAGTTAAATACAAATAAACTTTCTTGAGGGGGAATTGTTGCTATTAATATTTGAAAGGAGGAAAGAGAATACCAAGAATGATAAAGAGACTGACATCAGTGTTAGTAGCTACTAGGTAATGTGTTTCAAAGAAGTATTGAGCTGGGTAGGATCAAAGTCACTTGTACATGCAGAGTTTCCAGCTAAAAAGCCATGGGAGGATATGGGTCTGATATAGTCAGAAAGTCTCAGAAGCTATTCGTTATCTGAAAACAGCAGAATATCCAGCACTGATCACACATCAGCAGAAGTGGAGGGAATCAAGGTCACAACAAGGTATGTTCACTTGATCTGCTGAAAACCTGAGACTGGAAGAAATGATTGGTAACATAAAAGCAGAGTCACTTGATAACTTGCTCCAGAAAGACAGAAGGCCTGCAAGCTTCTAAGCACAGGAAAACTTTAATCACCCTAGTCACTTTGAGGTTTTAAGAGGAATTAGGTGAGGTGCTCTCCTAGCCCTGTGCAGATGTGGTGCCTCCTGGCTTGCCTTTCCTCAGAACACGCTCTTTCAGTCTCTGTGCTGAGGTTTTTATTCTGTGTTGAAGCAGCCTCTGATCAGTCTCTGAGTCTTGTAGATGTACGTATTTTGGAGGGCTGCGGATGGGGAGGAGGAAGGAGCGGGGGGGGCTGGAGGGAGATCATTCAGACACATGTAGAGTGGATAGTAACAGTGACTCCCCTGGTCTGTCTGGTGACTGCTCTGGAAGAGGAAAGCAAGCAAGTGATGGAAGTCAGATGCTGGAGCAGGCTTGCTGTCCAGCCTGTGTTTAGCATTACAACTGCAGATGTGAGCACACAGACCTCCTGCTCTCTGATCCAGGGACAGACAGTCAGTTAAATTTAGTGCCTAAAGAGATTTTTCCATTTCCTTGATGAAGACAATGTGCTGTGGGGCATGTTGAGCTGCGCCAAAAACTGCTCCCAGCCTGTCACTGATCAGCTTCATTCAAGGGAAGGGTCTCCACCTGCTTGGGTGGTGCATTTGCCCAGGGGAGCTATAATTATGAGATTTAAAGAATAAATTAAAAGCAATTGGTATTTGTTCTTAAATACAGCTGATTGATTTAGCCAAGTTGCAAACATCAGAGACTTTGACACATATTTTTTTTTTGTTTTGAAAAATGCTGAACACCCCATAATTTTTATAATAAAATGAGCATTGTAAAGCCCTTTGTTTCATAGGTTGCCTATAACACATTGCTTAGTGGGTAATCTTACCTATGAAGCCTCAACCAGAACATTTTCTTTTGCTGCTGTTGCACTGTTTTACTATGCAAGACTTGCAAGTCTGCAACATATGGCATGACTATATTGTCCTATAAAGAAGGAAATAACTGTGTATGACTTTTATTTGGATGGTGAAAGCTGAAAAAAGAGTCCCAAGAGTTATTCTTCTAAAACTAAAAGCCAAGGTGTTTGATGTGATGTCAAGAGCTGTTGAAATATGTAATTCATTCCATCTGCTGCCTTTGGTGCATGAGAACAACGCATTGGTGCCAGCTGCATAGGCCTAAAACTGAGAGAGGAAAAACCTTGGCAATCATTCCGTTTACTCTGCTACTTGTAGTGTGCCAGTGAGCCACAATTTCTGTTTTATTTTTAGCCTGTGCGTCCTGGTTTGCCTGACAGGCCAAGCTTAGAGGGATGTATGCTGCATGTACTTGAGCTTAGGAGGCTTTCCCTATATTGCCAATATTGGAGTTCTGAAAATTCATACCCATTCACCAACTTTCTATTGCCATCTGTCTAGGAATTAGGTAGCTCTGGCTCTCTTATTCTAGGCTTAGTGTTAGAGAATTTTTATTCCTTTTGTTGTTCCTTTGCTGGTCCAACCAAGCTCTGTTATTGGTTATTCAGAAGCTGTATTTAACAGTGATTTTAGTGACCTAGACAAATATACATGAAGTAATTGGTTTTTTTAACAATAAAAAATTTTGAATGCTGCATTCCTAAATAAAATACAAGGTTTGCAAGCATAGCTGTCTAATCAACAAACTAGGAAGTTAATTGTTTTAAATCTCAGTGTTTCTAGTCATGGATTAATAGTTACTTTCTCATTCTTTCTTATCCTTTTGGAACTATCCTCTCCTCTCCCCTCCTCTCTTCCAGAATTTCTAAAACACCCCATTAGATCTCCAGTATTGATACTGTGCGTGGAGGGCAAATTCAATGTATGAAATAATTATTGCCATTAAATCATTCTTCAGCTTTTCGGGAGGCTTACCCTGGGTTGCTTTAATGCTTTACGATGTGTTACAGTGGTCCAAAACCAGTCAAATGGAAACAAAACTTCCAATTTTCCTTTAATATTTTATTCATATTAGTAGTAGCACTTGTTTGGACATTTTAGATGTGTAACTTTCACGTTACTGTTTAATAGAATGATGAAATAATTGAATATCAATAAAATCTTCCTTTTTTCATTTATCAAGCAATTATTAAGGAAAAAGAAAATTAATCCCATAATAAATTATATTCAGCCCTCTCCCTCTTTCCTGTTATTTATTGAACAGTGGTGCCTGGAGGCTATGCTTTCTAGAACCTGTAGCCAAATGGATTTGTACATACAGTGAAAGACCATGTGGTGATAGGTCATAAAAGAATTGAGAAAAATAAGAGGATTTAAAAAAAAAAAAAAAGCCCAAATGCTCATGGGCAACGAATTGTTTTAGTGTAATGGAGGACGCAGTAATACAGCTGTTGGATCTAAAAACCTTATTTTCTTAATCTATCTTTTTCCTGTGGTTGTGCTCTACTGTGTGGAAATAAGAAATAAGTTCATGAACAACTTCTGGGGATCTGTCTCCGTACCTAAATATAAGCATGCAAATAGTCTCAAATCAGTGTGCCATTTACTGGATTCAAGCTTATTATGTCCTTAAATAACTGCAAGAATTGAGGCCAAATCCACTGTGTGAATCCAAACTGGGGAAGGAGAGTTCAATAGGACTTTGCGGGTAATTGGGAGTTTTAAATCAGAAGCCTTCAAAGCTGTTTTGGATTTTCCTGTTGAGGCCATGGTCTCTAACTTCATCTGCTTCATGCATCCAGTGTTGTTTAGGAGTGACTGACAAATATATTTCTGCCCTATGTATTGTTAATGATAATAAAGCCAAAAGAGAGTGTGTATAAAATCTTAATCTTTCACTTCATCTTTTGCATGCTATAAACAGAGCTTATGCAGATCCCTGTGACTGTAAACTCTTTGATATGGTACTTGTATAATAAACGTAATGGGTTTCTGCTCCATAAGTGCACTCTTACTTGGAACAAACAAATACAATTGCACATCTAATATGCAGACATTCCTACCACTATGACACTGCACTAGAGTCTATTTGGAAAGAAGCAAAGATGAATTTATCTAATGGCAAATTTGTGGGAAATTGAATCACAGCAGGTGAACTTTACTGAAGTTGGAACTTAAGCACAAAATAAAAGTTAACATTCTCCATCTTGCAAATGTGTGACAGGATCTTTAATAATCATGAGCAATCAGCACATCTGAATTGCAGTCCTCTTGCAGTGATTCAAAGGCACACTTTTCAACTACTTTTTTGCAATTAAAAAAAATTATAATATATTTAAATGTGACAGTTAAACTCTATTACTGTTCAGTGAAAGATTTAGGGTTTGTGCATCAGAATGTTATTGTCAAAAAGAATTTCTTCTTTTGTATGTTTTTGTTTCAGTCATATTTCATGTAGCTTGAATACTAGTTTACTAGTGAAGCAAGGTGAAACTACTGTTTATTAAATCTTGCAGAGGGATTAGATAATAGGTAGCAGGTTTGCGTATAGCACATGAGGTGAGTAGTTATTCGTCTTGCAAGCAAGACACTTGGAACAAGAAATGCCAGTTTTAGGACTACTACAACTGCCTTAGATAGCATCCTTTTGTTTATCTAGGATGACTATTGATTAAATTAACTGATTTCTTGAGGCTTCTGTGTCCATGAGAATAATATGTTCTGGGTTTTTAATGTACTTCAGTATACCCATACTTTGCGTATACTGTATTACTAGAGATTTTACAAACCAGACGCTGTTGCACAGTACTGATGCAGAATTTTTTTATTCATTCAAGTAATGAACATATTTAAAGTTTGAAAACTGAGGCATTTTAACCAGAAAAGTTACTATAGACCTTTTCAGAAAAGCTCTCGAAAGCTTCTCTTAAGTGATTGTAATGGAGAACCTCATGAAAAAAACCCAGATTTTTGCATAATTTTTTTTTTTTTACTGATCTTCATTTTGAGGTGTGCTTTGTGGGAGAATAACTTTTCATCTTTTGGTCTGCATGAAAGCCAGAAGGGTTAAGTGGAAAAGGAAGCAGGACTTGTAACCATTTACACTTATTTCATTGTTCAAATTAAGAGATAATATTTGGTTTGCACATCCTATGTCTATAGTATAGAATCAATTTTAATGAATTAGGAAACTATAATAGGTAAGAATTGAGGTTGTGTATCAACAGGGAATAAGAATGTTAAAGGCATGTGCAGATTGGTTTCTATTTTTTCCTCAATTTAAAAAGCTTTAATTATTCATAGGCACAGAGTAGCAGATATCTGAAAACAGCCCTTACCAAATTATTTGATTCCTGTAATTTTTAAAATACATAGGAAGATGGGAAGAATATCTTCTAATAAAAGATTGTGGGATTCCAAGGACAAAACTTTATTTGTTTCTTATAAATAGTTAGGTTTGCTTGGGTATCTTGTTGCAGCATGTTAATTCCTCCCCAAAATTAAGAATCTGTTTTCAGAACAGGAGAAATCTCGTAGTGAAAAGACTACCTTTTGAAAAGAGACATGCATTCTGCCTGAATTAATGTCAAACTGCTTAGAAATTATATTTTTGAACTGTGGGGGAAGGATGCTCTTAATATTTTTAGCAAACCCCCTACTTATGGAAAAATTGACAATGCTACTACTTGACTTAATATTTCCTTAAAAGCATTGAATGAATATCTAGAATTTCCTGCATGGACAATGCATGATTTACCTGTGTGGAGAGAAAAAAAAGGACCCCCAACAAACTAAATAAAACACAAACAAAAAAACCCAAACCAACAAGAAACCCCATCTAGCCAACAGCACCTCATTTAAGAGCTAAGGGAGCACACGAATCAAAAAATCTGTCTTTGGGAGGTAATCTCATAATTCAGGTTTGTCCTCAGTGGTGTGTACAGTATGAAGACACCAAAAATGGCTTTAAAGGAGCAGTCAGTGAATCTTTCATTGGCTACTTGGCTTCTCCAGGAGGGTGTGAGGTATCTTTGGACCAGAACTTCTTTGTTGGCTCCCTGTAGGATTCCCAAGGGCTGCCAAGAGTGTGTGTGGTGTTGAGTGCCAGGAAAGTTAAGGGGGAGAATTGGTTATTCTCTGGTGCCACAGGCAAAAATGATAGATACCCCTATATGTTTTTACTATTAACTATTGATTGAGTTTTGTGCCACAAGTTTCTATCTGCGGGCGGGTGACACAATGTGGATCGCTAGAAAACTATCCTATCCATTTAGTCATCATAAGCAGTTACACTCTTGAAGCTAAATGAGCGCAAATAGTATCTGCTTTAAAGAGGGTGGTGATTTTTTTGTTTGTTTGGTTTTTTTTTGGTTTTATCTTCTATGGGAATATATATATTCTCTTAAAATAATATGTCAACTTACCAGCTGCAGATTTTTCTATTCGCTGTTTGGTGCAATGCTTACTAAATTATTTTCAGATCTTAGAAATAATCTTCGCAAAATGTCAAACTCTTACAATATTTATCTAGCCTTACTCTTACTAGAACTATTTTTTTCTGAAATAGACTACAAATATAAATCCCAGATGTACTCTCTGAATCTATAAATTGCTCATTGTGAAGAAAATACATTTTTTTTTCTATAAAAATGATGGATTGGTGGAACATAATGGCTTGCTGTTGCTGTTATAGTTAAATTTTCTTTGAAATTATTGAACTTCATACTGCTTAAAGTAGGTGCAGCCTCCATAAGGCTAGACAGACAAGAAAAGTGCACATCTACAACTTAAATAGGAGCAGCTATAAAGAATTCTGATGTTACATAGCTCTCATATTTACTTTTATTCTTTTTGCTCTGAAATGGAGTGGAAAATGCTGAATGTTATCTCTTTGTGGAGTGTTACACATAGACATCACTTACATATACTTGAGCATTAACACTCTTTGCAGTTAACTGTTCACATATACAAGTAAAAAATAACAGAAGTGCAGATGCTATTTTGTTTTCCTCCTACAATGAAGACTTAAAAATAGGATTGAATATAATTATCATCTGCAATGACACATTTGTTTGGAACAAGATACTGAAAAGACTGATTGAATTTGCAAGAGTGACAACTGTAAATTGCAGAGACATTGTCTCCATCCTTTTCACAGGTAACTTAGGCTTGTTTTCCTTTTATAAGAAATTAGATGATGGCTCAGCTGAACTGTCCCTGGCTCTTACTAATGGCCAAAGAGGGATTTCACTGCCAGGCAGATAAGCAGGAAGCAACATTCCATGACAACTCCCAAGATCTCTGATTTAATACCCAACTTGGATACTGGTTAAAAACTGATGTTACCACCACACCTCTTGAACAGTGAGAGGAAGGAATTTGGGTTATTCATATATCATGTGATGGTTTAAATAATTTTCATCTCAGTCCATGATTCCCACTCTGCCTTGTATTGGTTCTGCCAGAATCATTTGTAGGGAACTCTACACCTACTGCAGCTTCATCACCTTCTGTCAAAAAATACCAGTGAAACTCAAGTTGTCTTGATGTTTCTTCTAGGGAAAAGTCTGATCTGAAAAGGTCATAGTAGAGTTAATGGACACTGAACTGATCATTACCTTTTTGAAGTGTCTCAAGGTGGTGACAATTAGCGTATGCTCTCGGAGCGCTCTTATACCATTATGGATTTTTGCCTCAAATAGTGAGAAGAGTTATCGTGATGAGTGTTACATGTCAAAGAGCAAAATAAGAGGTGTGTGTGGTTAAGAGGGAAGGAGACTCTCGAGCTTAAGCACTCTATGGATGTGAAACTTTGTTTCAGAGCCTGGAAGCTGTGATTAATTTTGGGTAAGGGTTTTGTAGACTCATGGAGCAGGTACCATAAGGGAGGTTTCCACACTGTAGTCTGACTTTAAAGTATCCTTTTCAGTAGTAGAGGTGAAAGCTTCATTTGTATGAGCCGTGCGGTACAGTGCAGGAATTCATTGCCTTGCAGTAACTTCTGAGATATGTTACTGTATATAGCTTGGAAGATGAATTGTTAAAATGAACTTCAGATTTCAGGCACGTTTCACCCCAAAATTCAAGGTGTCGTTATCTCTAAACAGAGTTCAAGCTTCAGTCAGAACTCCCAGTTCACTGAGGAAGGGCTCAAATACCTGTGAAACAAATTCTAAAACTTCCAAGAACATAATGTAGTTATCATGAAAATTTGCAGTTTGCTAGTGTGGATAGAAACACTACAGATCTTTCTCATAACATTATTTTTTGGTCATGTAATTTATTATCTCCTTTGTATATTAAAGGAATCGCTCAGTATAGCAGGCCTATATAAAGGTAGGGGAGGAGCACAGAAAACTCACTTTTGCGTCTCTCTTGTTTAGACCTGTACATTTGGGGAATCGAAGTAGTTAATTGTTTCAAATCGTACTGAAGGTAATGGAAAGGATGTAGTTTTTTCTCTCTGATCCCTGTAAGACTGCAAATCTATGGTAATAGCGTGGGTTTAACATACAGGGACATGCTATTTGGACCTTTTTTTTTTTCTTGGAATAGCTTATGTAGTAGTAACACTTGCAAAGTAAGTTGCACTTCAGTTTCTGTGAATACTGTTCTAAGTGTACTGATAGGTATATAAGAAACGCATTGAATTTTATTTTTTTTTTTTAACCAGGTTGGAGTGAGCAATGTCCACTTCTGACCAGAATATTTCCTTTGAGATCTAATCGATTAAGAATGAGAACCCAAAAGCCTTGAAGCACTACTGTCATTATGATGTTTAAAACAAGAAAGCTGGATGCCTAGGGCAGATCTAGTCTAGTCAGTTGGCATTAGGATTAAGTGAAATAATAGAGAAAGCAATATGGGATTAATGATGTCTGTGGATTTATGGAAAATGCCCTCTGAAATAAGCTGGTTTTATTCTCTGGCATTTTAATTGGGGCAAATATTTCTAATTGTGAAGGTGTGTGATACATGTTTATCTCACGCTGCATAATGTTCTGGGGAGGAAAAACACTCCTATACAGTGTCACTTAAGGATGCCCAAGAAGAGACAAATAGTTGTTAGAGTTCAAAACAACTATTGAAAGGAATCTTATTTTGATGAAGACTGGTACTATGTCCAGGGTCATTCAACATATGTAGCAATGATCTGAAAGTAAAGCAAAGGCAAATGGTTGCATTTCTGTTTTTTGATGTCTTCACAAGAAGTATTGGCACCTCTAGGAGAATAATCTTCATAAATGTAATTTACTGGATCTATTGAGGTAGAGGTACGCAGGTAAAAATGCAGTGGTTTGTAATGCACAGGAAGTCAGATTAGATAATCCCTTTTAGTTCAGAAAAAAACCTAGAAAATACTGTAAGAACATCTTTTTTATAAATCTCTGCCACGTCTTTTCTGATGTATTTCCTTTATAATTAATATTTAAATGTTTGAAGTAGCACCACATTGTTGTCACTTGTGTCTTGGTGGAGTGATGGTGGCAAATTTGTAAGACATGTAGAAGTGAAGGAGGATTTGGTAAGTCTGTTCTACACATTGTCCTGTGTTTGGCCCATGAAAAATTATTATAAACGGTTTAGGACAAACAAAAAGGACACTTCCGTTGTGCTGAACATTGCCTTGTATTTAAAAGATCGTTTAGTCTCTTTTCACATTACAAGTTTGCCCTTTAGATCCTTTTGCAATTTGACTTAATTACTACGCTTAGTGGTGTATCTTTCTTTTACATATGCTCTCATAATATTGAACTAGTAATTCTATGGACAAACTATGCAAAGTGAGGTGCATGTGCCTTTGGAATGTTGAAAAAATTGAGTAAGCAGAATGAACAATGAAGCTATCTTTTTTGGCATCATGCTTGTTTGGCTCTGTGCTTCTCTGTTAAAGTGGAATATTCTGGAGCAGTTTCAGGGCAACTTGTGCATGAACATCTATTTCCTTCACCTTATCATTCATCCTATGGTTTAGTACCTGGCTTTGTATTCCTCTCAGATTTTATTATATAATCATAGTTATTCCCTCCCCCTCTGTAGTCTTTCACAAATAATTGAAGCAAACGTGATAGGGTTTTGGCGGACCATCTGTTACGTGCAGTTATCACATCCCCAATAAAGACAAAGTGCTCTCATGATAAACAAGTAGACAGATTAAGGACTTTATGTTCCTAAACCTTGGAAAAAACAGCTTTTTTTACTTTCTTTCCATTCCAACTGTGTTGGCTGGATAACGTAATCACTTTTAGCATTTTAGCATTGGTGACAATTATGTCAGAAGTTCTGAGTAAATAAAATAGATGATGATCAAAACCCCTCAACTTCATGGCAATAGAGTTCATAGTGCAACTCTTAGTGGTTTAATGATGTTTCTGGGTAAAGTGAATGGTGTTTGGAGTGAAGTGGGGAAGTTTTCACTGTAAATAACTCTCTTTTACTTCATGTTTTTAGAAATGTTATCATTTATTTGCAAGATTAGGTGTACTTTCCAATTACTATCAGAAAAAAAATGTTATCAATGCAAATGATGTTCCAGGGGGATTTTGTATTTCAATCCTTCATTACTATTAATAAGGCTTTAGCCCAACCATGTAAATGAACACTGTTAAATCTATAAGTAGTGGTAAGACAAAAATACAATGTTTGCATATGTCAAAAAGAAAAGTTCACGTACTTTGAATTTGCCATGGTAGGCTTCCAAGTTCACTTTGGAAGGTTGAATTTACATCACTAACCTCATCTTCAGAATCACTACATTATGCACAGGGCAGTTGACCTGAAGCCTGATGGGGTGATTGCTCATGGTAAGGAAATCTTCTGTGGCATTTCCACACAACTTATAGCCAAGCTGGCAATACAACTTTAATCCAGCTGTTTCCTTACTTACACTGGGAAGCAGGGATACAGCAGACACTGCAGCTGAGCTATGGGCTGCTTTATCTTACCACAGAGGTGGAAGATAGGCTTGAAATTTGAAGTCATCTTTATATTCTTCATCCTGAATTTCTGTTTGTGCTTAAGAACTTCATTTTACAGTCTGTAGAGAAACACGACACTCTCCATAAGTCACTACCAGAGCTCAAGGGTGAAAAATTGGAAAATACCCACTGGTTTTTACTCCAAATCTTCCAGCTCCCAGCTCTGATTACTCTGCCTCTTCTGAAATACATTTCATGTACCAAGGAAAGGGAAATGGATACCTGGAACTGGAGAAAATTACTGAATGGGTTCTGTGTTATATAAAACATCTGTTTTGGTATTATGGCATAAAACACAAGTTTGTCAGCCAGCCACAGATTAGTAAAGCTTAAAAACTTCCATTAGTTAATTGAAGATAAAGATCTCTTGGTATTTACAATATCATCTGTAAAAATGAGAGTTCATACTTAGGAATGTTGCCATAATTTAGGTATTGGACGAGAAAGCTTTCAAGTGTGACCTGCTGAGCATATTATCCACTTTCATTTTACGTTCATGGTTGTGACAATGCAGCATTTATTTCCCTCTTTGTAAAATGAGTTGTATTCCTGAGGTCTGATCTTCTTGTATTATACTCAGTGTACACTGTTTTCTGTTTACTTGTCGTGAATATTTCTCAAAGGTATTTGGAACATGCGTATCGTTGAGGCATATGTGTGATTTCATACTTGGAGTGCGTGTGAAAATCAGTCTTCTATCTCATTTCTTCAATAGAAATGCAACCCTGCCATGCATTCCCTTTGATAATACCATCAGTTGTAGGTGATCTATTCTGTTGATTTGAAAAAGTTTCTAAAAACACTAAGAGGTCTCATTTTGCAACTCCAAATTCTCTTAAGTTTTTTTTATAAGCCCTTGGTACTGGGTTGCTTTATAGCTTTTGGTATGATCTTCAGTTGCATTTCTGTCACTTTGCATTTCCATCAGTGCAGAACAATTCTTAAACTGGTCTATCCAGCTACCCAAACCAGAATGACCCACTTGAATTCCTTCTGACAAACTGCAAATGTAGAATAGAGATTTTATAGGGTTGAAGCTTCTCTTTGGCCTCTCTAAAATCTTTAAAGAGCCTTTTATTGGTTCTGCTGAATTCTGCTGTTCTGCTGTAGTTTAATACATTGGCCTGGGACATGAATGGTCCCAGGTTAGGGAGTGTTTGTCACTGAAGCAACATCTTTCTTACTGATACTTGGCATTGCTAAGTAACATACAAGTTAGAGTCTAAATCATTTAACCGCAATGGAAAATGTGTGCTGTAAGACTTACTGCATTTCTTTCACATCTGTTTGTTGAACTGATGTGTGTCAGCTTAAACACATTTTCTTTTTTTTTTTTATCTTCTTTCCTTAAAACAATGTTATATCTAAGATGTGCCCTAGACTTGGCAATCTAATGTGCTTCTTTTGTTTCTTCAGGGAATAGGTCAAACCAACACGTATAGGAAAGTCTCTTTAGATTTGTCAGAAAGTATTCAATTAACTTCACTTTCCAGTTGATTTCTTGTATTGATTGTATTATTTCACTATAACACCATGAATGTACCATTTTGTGTTCCTTTTCAGGGTACTCTTTTCTTCTTAGAAGCTCCTTTTATTTCCTTCCAAGTCTGGTGAAGTACACTATCTCTAAAACTTCTGAACACTTGCAAAATTATGCCCAGAGTAATACTAAAAGGGTAGAAGAATTTCTTCTTTGTTTTATTAAATAATAAGGACATTGAAGGAAAGGCTTTGATAGTACCAAACAGAGAATCATATACCTACTGACATAAAATTTATAAATTGGCTTTAGATTTTTACATGTATGTCTCTATCTGTGAAAAGCTACTTTTTTCTTTTCCATTTTAATTTTGGGTCTGACTAACTCTTCTATTTTGTAGTGTCTGTGTTCATTGGTAGTTTTTACAGAAATTTTATCTATAATGGAGACCTGGAGAATTCTTTTCTTACTTAGTCAAAATTAATTAGGGTAGGACTAAAGTTGTTTGTTATTGTATGAAATGTGCCTATCATAATCTCTAGGCACATGTACATAAATTAATACATAAAAATGACCTCGTTGTCAAATAAAGAGAACTTACCAACCTTGTCTCTGCTTCTGCAGCCAGCCCCTCAGGCAAAAGCCTGAATAAATAGATAAGCCCTACAGCACACCCCGAAGGCTTGTAGACGTGGACTCTGGCAGACTACTGGGGTAGGGAATTTGAGAGAACCTTGCCACTGGGCAATAAAACATATGCGTTTAGGATTGTTGATGAGAACAGATCAGCAGACCTCAACTTCAGGAAAAGGACAGACTGATTTAATGTTTCAGGGATTTGTAACTCCAAGCGGCACCATGAAAGTTGATGGTTTACACTTTTAAAATTTGATGCTGCTATAGGATTATTTTATTTATTTATTTCTGCTAAAGGCATGGTTGTCAGACTACACAGTACTTTTTCCACCTGGAATAGCAATTCAGTATTTTGGGAATAAGTCCTCAGGCCTAAATATAGGGAGGATGACTATTTACTTTGCAAAATTTACCTCTTTTTAAAATTCAAGCCTATACGTAGCATTTGTGATTCAGTATTAGTATAAAAAGGAAACAAAGCAAAACCCTTATGGCTGTTTCTCAAGGCAGGATAGAGTATAGTGCTAAAGTTAAAAAAGGAAAAGGAGTTTGTTATTCATGTTGCTTTTTCAATTATTAACATGCATGTTTGTTTTTATTTTGGCTTGATATATTCTTGAGAAAAAAAAAGTAGCGCTGAACTCTTGTAAGTAATCATAATAGCAGAAAAATGACTTTACCATGCTTACCATAAGCTATCTATATTCTAGATTTTCAGTTTTAATTAGATTTTTTTTTTAATGTGGTTGGTTAGATATACAGTGTAAAGGAAGAAAGAAATGTGATATTGAAGACCCTTGCTCCACTGAGTAAAAGTTCAAGTGAAATTCTTATTTGAATAAGAAATAGTGTGGCAACATTATGGAACTTATACTGAATAAGAAAATGAAAATTTGCAAATCAATCATTAATATAAATGAACTAAGGCGGCAGCACTAAAGTAAGGTGGAAAGAAAGCAAGAATTCTCAGTGAAAGCCAATCTTGATTACTGGGAACATGACCTGCTGGACATGTCTGTAATGTGGTAAACAGTCCCTTGTGCTTTTGAGGCTAATGGTAAATCATCTGTTGATTGCCAGGGAAAGCCTGTCGACTGAACATAATTCCATTTATTTATTCCAGTTAGTCTAGAGGTTAATACAATTTCATATCCTTGAAATATGTATACAAATACATACTGCAGTGAAGTTTGGTGATAAAAAAAATAGCAATAAGAAGAATAATAGTGAGAACTTAATAAAGAAAACTTAAATGAAAAATTGTTTTATGTTCACCGAGCCAAAGTGATAGGAGTCTTGCTGATTTCACTTATCTGGTTCTATGGGGAGGGTTTTTGTTTCTTTTTGGCTATCTATATGCATAGTATCTTAAAATAAATTGGACTTTATTTGATTATTCAGTGCCAGATATTTGGTACAGAAATATAAAAAATAGAGACCTTCAAAGATTTCTTGAAGGGCTCATCACAGTGGAGTGTATAGTATTTGGATTAGACTTCTGAGACAAAATAGTAATTTTTTTCCAGTTTGGAAAAAACCACCCTGTTTAGTAAGCCAAGTTTACCTTTTGCGCGTAGCAGATAGAAGAGCGCTTTTCAATTACCAGAACATGAATATAGTAGGACATTAACTGAATATTACTCGGCTTTGAAAGAGCCGAGTTCCTACAAAGCATTGACAAAATGCCGTTTCTTCCAGAGCCTTAAGATGAAAACAACAGTTGAATATTAAGAAGTAAAAAACCTACCTTGAAGCTCAACCTCATTTTTAAGATTAGGGAATGAGTAAATCATTGGTAGTAGAAAGAGATAAGCCTTTAGTGCTTCAAAAGTGAGCAATACACTTTTCTTAATTGTGTAAAATCTAATGTGAAGTGACATGTAGTGCTTACTTGGCACATAGAAATAACAAAGTATTATCTTGGTATTTTTGAGCAAGTTGAAAGCTGGAAAGCAATTTATCCCATTTTCCAAGGAAGTAAATAGTTTGATTTTTGAAGTGACTTCTGCATAGTTCAATACCTAACTATCATTCTGAAAATTAACAGGCTTCAGTTGCTTTCTGTACAACTTACAGTCTATTATTTCCAAAAATGATGCTATAAGACTTGTAATAGGGGGTTGAATCCCATTATGAAACTGAGGCAAGGACCTGGACATAGAAGCAGTAAGGGAATAAATTCTTTTTTTCGTGTGAGCCCTGAAATTTTGAAATACTGATGTGTGCTGTTAAAAAAAAAAAAAAAGCTATATAATTTATGAATTTGAAACTTTAACAAAGAGAAAAGGGTGAATCCAACTCATAAGCCATGGGTGTTAAAAGATGTCAATGAACATAGTGCAGAAATTAAAATTGGACAAGGAGCAAGAAAGATGGTCTCGAAAGATGGTCTCAAAAGATGTTATAGCACCGCTTAAACGAAGCAGGAGAGGCAATAATACATCATTATTTATGGGTAACATTAATCCTTAGCATGTATGCCAGCTGGAGGTCTAGTTACTTATAGTGTGGAACACTTTCAATGGAAACTTTGACTCAACCTGGTTTGGAGAAATTTTGGGTCAGTTCTTTCTCTGGCTACAATTAATAGTTCTATAATTCTCTATTAAGCATCAGCTTCTAAGAATATGTCTTAAAACAATAGCTAGTTCTGTTATATATAAACAGATCTATTCTATTGATTGGTCACATCTTAGTTTTGTTTGGCATCCTGTATTTATTATTGCTATTCTTTCACATTAAAAAAGATTATGGTTCTCTTATGTTCATACATCCCATCCTTGCACTGACTTTAGTTTTTGTGCTTATGGCTCCTTAGTCAATGTCTTGGATATCTGTTAAAGACATTATTCCAATTAAGTAACTTTCTACTGATGAGAAGATTTTTTACAAAGAAATATTTTTACTATTTCAATACTGTAGAATTCTTTTCCTTACAGAAAGTATTTTCTGCAGTTCTGTTTTTAAATAGGCAACAGATTATAGTGTAAAAAATTTTTAAAAATCTTGTGTTTTCCAGGAAAATTGTTTTCCTTCAAATGCAGTATAACAGTGCAGAAGAATGTATTATCCTAGTGGTGAAAGCTTGGGTGGAAGTCCCTGAGAAATGTCAGAAGAAAATTCTCTATTTAGAATACAATCCTAGCCACTAGATTTACTTCCTTCATTGCAGTAACTCAGTTTTAAAAAAAAAAATCAACCCACAAAACAAAAACCAAATCAAAACAGAAAAAACAACTACTTCTCATTATTCATTCTATTGTAATCAGTTGAGAAAAAATAATGTACAGTTAGAAAGATAGTAGCCTTTTTCTTCACGCACAATTAGCAGGATCGATCTAGACAATTAAAGAAGAAACATTGCAGAAAACTCTACTATATGTTGTTCATGGACTTGACAGTCTCTTTTTTTCATTTACAATAATGTACTTTCTATTATATTGCACATAAACCTTACTTTAGAAGTGTGTTTAAGATGGAAGACAATTTGTATTAAAGCATCGCTAGTTTCCGTTTTATTTAAACGTGGCACATTAAGCAGAAGCATTAAAAAAAAAAAAATTAATTTACCTTTGGAATGGCTTCCATGAGCCCATGTTCCATGTGTTCAACCATGTGTGGCCACTTCTCCCACACATGCTGAAAGCTTGTTGTCTAGCTGGAAAAAAAAAATAAATCCCAAATTCTTGGTATAAGGCTTCCCTGTGAAAGATCTCAAATACTTAAGTCTGCTAACTTCTATTAGGAGAAAGTCAGCAACATCAGGAAACTCTGTGCAAAATCTCCTTTTTGTCTGGAAAATGAAATTCATGTATGCCTCTTTGGAAACTCCAGAGGTGTTTTTCTATTATGTGACTGTCTCTTGCTGCAAAGAGTCCTGATTGGCTTCTGGGTGAATGAAATCTTGTGAATACTTATATGGGATTCAACTATAATACCATTGGATTCAAAAGGGGGCTCTGAGCAAGGCAGTCATAGTATGCAAATTATTTTAAGGGTTGGCCATATGACTTTGGCCAAACAAAAGTTGAATTTGGATACCCTGAATGACAGAAATATGCTGGCAACACCAATGAGTTGTGTCATGGATTCTTGTACCTCCTGTGTCACCTACTTGGCTTCTTTGTTATGGAGAATTCAACTTTCAGGGTTTTGTCTCCTATAACTTGAGCTTTTTTCAGTCCTTTTGGTTTTTGTTAACGCAAATGGAACTTACCTGAGGTGGATTAATTTTGTTGCTGTCTTTAAAGTGACTCTTAGTCTATCCACTGGAAGTATCTGCAGTGTGTTTCATTGAAACACAGGTTATGTGTGCAAGTATGATATATAATTGTACTTATGGTATTTTTTTACTGATAAGTGAACAGAGTAGACCTAAAATGCTATTTATAGTACCAAGGGAATTTTTCATTTATGTTAAATACTTCCATTTCAAAACATACGGATTTTTTTAAATGACCTTAGAAGCTTGGAACTGTTTCCATACTGCATTTCTTACCTTCCAAGTATAAACCTTTTCTGTTGTCGTCAGAAATGGATGGCAAGATTCGATATCGTGCTATGAAAAATAATAGTGGTACAGTGTTTCATGTATTAATGCCTTTTGTACTTACCTGTCAAATAGAAGAAAAATAATGCATGAATACATATCTTCAGGTTCAGTTTCAGAACATACTCCTTTTCAGAATACATTCTAATTTGCTTTCATAAATAGCATTGAATATGGCGAGTGTATACAGCTTCTCCAACACACCAATATTTTGAAATATGTTCAATATTTATTCTAATATTCTGAACTCAATATTCAGCAATCCAAAACATAAAATGCTAGCATGGTTTTTCCCTGCTGTCTATTTTGAAAGGTTATATTGATTCTATTTTCTCATTATCCTACAGAGGTTTATTTTAAAATAAAATCTTTCCCTGAAAGTCTACTTTCTATTTTCATAAGCTAAAATAATACTCTCTGCTTCATGCTATGCCTCAAATATACTTTAGTTACAATAACTCAGCAGTATATTGACATGCCCAAAGGTGTTTGGTGTTTTTTATGGAAGCTAGTGGTCATCTGCTACAGATTGTTCTTTACTTTGGAGGAACTTGCTTCTGAGGAAATGTGGAGGATGTGGACTTGCATCACTGTTACTATCCCATTTGATAATTTCTGTGGTTGTAGATTATAAATAGCAGGTGGTGAGCAGCTTTCTCACGGAAACCTAGAGGCAGGTAATGTGCAGTCCTCCAAAGCTCAGATCCCTAGCCCTGGTGAGACAGGCCTCTTCACTAGGAGAAAATCAGACTAGGCAAAACACTTCATTCAGACTAGGCATAACACTTCATATACAGAGTTGTTCTGCCTTAAAAAAAGGATGAGTGAGCTTCTAGCAAGTCTTTTCCATCAGCCTTTGATTCTGTTGACTCGCAAATTTTCAGAATGGAGCATTTTATGAAACACACTTTGTTCAGTGATGTATCTCTTTCCCTGAGCTTGTGTATTGTACTACATGTTCGTTCTGTCAGTTGATCATTTTGCTGAATGTTGCCCGATCCTGGATTGTGTGTCTGTAAGAATGATAATGGTGTATGTAAATGAAGTAATAGGTGCAATTCACTTTGTGCTTGCTGTTACTAATGTACCAATTTAATCTTGAAAGACTATACAGCAATGAATCAGATGGGCTTTTCCAAATATTGTAGAATGTTTCACAAACAGAATTCCAAAGTAGCTCTGACAAGCAAGGAGAACATTCATTAATGCCACTTTAACCCTGTTCCTTCCTCCCGCTGCTGCCCTCCCCCTTCCTCTCATGTTCCCTCTTCCACCTCACCCCCCCCTCCACCCCTCCCAAAAAAAAACCCCAACAAACAAACAAATAAAACCCCAAAACAACCCAAAACACAAAACCCAACACCAAGCCTCTAAACCACTACACCCAAAGAACCCTCCTCTCAGCTATGTGGGAAGGCATCTTTAAGGTTTTGGTGTCTGTAAATTTGAATAACATTAAACAGTCTGGAAGGCAAGAGGATAAATAAACGGTTCAACTGCACAGAGAGAATATGTCCATAAGTAAGTAATCTAGTTTATAGTGTGGAAGAAAAAAGTGACTGAACAGTAATTAGTTTACTGTATTCTTTGTAATAATATTATATAATTAGCAGGGCATAAATTGAAGAAGATGAGTGAGGGATTTTGCATTAGTACTATGGATTGCCTCAGCCTTGATATAAACATGAGAGGATTATCTCTTTATTAACTTGCTGGTTGGCAAAAGATGATACATTCCTGGTGTTGCTCTGTGTTCCTTCCAAATAAGGAAATGAAGTATTTTTTTTTATTTTTTTTTTTTTAATCCAAGGGTCAAAGTTAGTAAAGGAAGAACAGAAATCTGCTTTCTTGGGCAATGACACAGGTCTATGACAATGGAGGAATACTGCAGTACTGCAGATGGATTTTTATTTTTTTTAAGGTAGTGGCTGTGCTACTGCTCAGCCATGGAGAAAGATGAACTTTTTCATATTTTAGAGAGAGTTAATGGTTATGGTAAACTGCACAAGGTAAGTAGATAGAAAAACTCGATGAGACTTATCCAACGCCCTTTCCACGTAAAATTTTAAAATGTATGTGTTCTAAATTTTTTTGGAAAAGGTTGAAAATTGAAATTTAAAACTGAAAACTCAGACTTTGGAGCTTGTTATACTTGACTGCATTTCCCATTTTTTCAATAGTAAAGGCAAGGAGAGTAAGAAAAAATCCGTTTATATAACTTGTTCATTGTTGAAATTTTCTATAGAAAATTGCTTGCAGTCAGAAGTCTAATTTTTGCTGTAAGCTTGTAAAATTAAAAAAAATAATCTCCAATGAGAATGATCTTATATATTGCATCTTGTGGAGCTGAGTGTTACTGGTAATCTAAAACAGTCAAGTGGTTTTGTAATCTCCTAGCTGAGGAGCCAATAGAGGTGACAATGACAAAATCATTCAGGCTGGAAAAGACCTTGGTGGTTTCTAGCTCAAAAGTAGGCCAATCTTCTGCTCAAAGTAGGCCACCTCAGGATCATCAGGGCTTTGTGCAGTTGGGTTTTGAAAGCCTTCAAGGATGGAGGTTCACAACCTCCCTGGTCCCCTGCTTCTCTGCTTAAATGGTGGGTTTAAGTGACTTTTTTCCCCCTTGTATCTAGTCAGAATCATTTGTTTCGATTTATGCTTGATGTTTGTCATTTTTCTATTGTGCACCACAATGAAGAACTTGGCTTTATCTTCTTGATAAAGAACCCTCCTAGTACTGGATAGTACTGGAAGGCTACTATTAGCTCCTAAGCCATCTTTCCCCCTACCTGCCCCCCAAGGCAGATAAGCCCAGTTGCCTCAATATATGTGCTTCTGTGTGCTGACTATTTTTGCAGTCCTCCTGAACTTGCTTGAATTTATTAATATCATTCCGGTACTGGAGGATCCAGAACTGGATCCAGTGGGTACAGACAGTCTCACAAGAGCAGAGTAAAGAAGAATAATTGCCTCCCTTTCTGCGATACAGCCCAGGATGCTGTCAGCCTTCACTGCTGTCAGGACACACTGTAGACGTGTGTATTGTGCTGTCCACCAGGCCCCTCAAATCCTTTTTCTTTTCAGTAAAACTGTTTGCTGGCCATCCTGTTGCAGCCTATACTGTTGGTGGAGTTGCTCCCTCCCAAGGGAAGGACTTGGCACTTGTCCCTCTTGAATTTCATGAGGCTGGTCCATTCTTCCAGCTTGTCTAGATCCCCCTGAATTTATTCTTTTTCTGTATGGCCAAGATCAGCATTTGTGAAGATTCTCTGTCTTAACTTATTGGCATGTGCATAAGTGAAAGAGAAGTAGTTGCATCTTACTGCCTCTGGTCACCTGGAAACCACCATGAACCATTGGTAAGAATCACCATTGGTCAATAGATGTTAATAGCAGGTTTGTAGCACTTCTGTGTCAAATATTTCCTAACTTCTTGCTGTTGGTTTCGTGGGGTTTCATGGTAGAGTGGATGATAACAGTACTCCCTCCCTGATGACTTTCTATCTGCAGAAGATGGTTGGTCGTGAAGGTGGTTCATTGGATGTTCTTTGCATTTACATCAGGTGCATTCCTTCCTCAGAAGTGGGGTAGCTCTGTGGTTAGTCTCTGAATACTTTTATGATATGTCTATGTTCCTCCCCACCTTTTCTCTTCCTAAAGAAGAAATAAGGAAAAAAAGTCTAAGAATGAGTTTCATATTGGTTGAAAACTATAACAAACCTGCCAGACAGAGCAAACATGCTAAATGACCCTGAATACTGAGGGGAAATTTCTCTTTAGGGAATGGCAATACCACATTTTGAGGACAGGAGAAAGCAATAAATATCTTGAGACTGTATAAAAATATAATTTATATAAATATAAATTATTAGTCTTACATGAGGTAGGATAACATGCTAGTTATTTATAGTTCTAACAATAATTCAATAGTTATGTCCCTGCTATGCATTTAAACTGTGAGATAAGTAAGAGTTCTTCTGCACCAGATGGTCTCAACTTCTTGACATACCACATTAAAGGAAAAAAATCAATCCATGTTCTTGCTTTTAACCTCTGAAATCACCACCTCTAGGTGGTGTCCTTTGGAATGTACCACTAAGCACTGCTTCTGTAATGCCATTGTAATGGTGAGTCAGCTCACTGCGGGTTTTGTTTATGCTCCTCATTCTCTTTTGTGATTTCTGAACTGGAAGTTACTTCTGTGAGATCTTTTTAGAGCTGTAACAACAACTTGTAGGTGATTGCTGTCAGAGGTACTGCAGAGTTCAGTAAGTTTGGTTGCGTTTCTGACAATTATTACATGGGATAAGACTAGTGCAGTGGAAATGCAACACGTAGCACACAGCTCATTTACTAAAACAATGAACTGTGCTGTAATGGATGTTGAAGATATTTTTTTTTAAAGTGTTTTAGGAACTACTTCTAAGGTGTTTGAAGGGTCAAGGATAGTGTTACCTATTTCCTGGATGAAAGTATTATGACATGGTGCAGAAAAGTGGTTAGTCATCTAAAAATTCATATAGTGGATGATCGCCCTTAACCTGTAAGATGTGAATATTCATTCAGATTCTGATTTCTTTTGACTCCCCTACAGTACGTCACTAAAACTTATTTTTCTCTGACAGTCATATTTTCCTTTAAAACTGAAAAAGTGTTTTACTGGGCTGTCAAAGCAGCATCATTTTGTGTAGCGTTGAGAGTGACATAATGTTTCTGTCTTCTCTCTTTAAATGGAAAGAAGTCACTTTGGAGTGTTACGTAAAAATCTTGGGCTTGGATGTGTTTAGTACAGTTGATATTCTTGAGCTAACTGAGGATGGGGATGAAGAAAGTCAATATCCACAGTATGGAGAATATCTCACCTTTGGTTAACAGCTGAGATCCCCTAATGATTTCATACTAGGGTCATTATATGAAAACAAATTTTACAAAGTCCTGAGGCAGATGCAACATTTCCGTCTCCAGAATCTGGAGGTAATTGAAGAGGACTGGAGTTGGGTAGTATGCAGTATGCTCAAATAACCTCTAAAGATTAAGCTACTTAACTGGTAGTCTAGATCCACAGAGGAAGGTGCTCTTCAAGATGGGGGGCGGGGGGAGTGATGTTGACACAATTGCCCCAAATCTGCACTGTCAGATCTATTGCCCAGCTTCAGTCTAAATCTGGCATCTGGTTTAAGACAGGCTTTATCCTTGGGGCCTTTTATGAACTGTTTAACTGTCTTCCACTCACCTGACTGAATTTCGTGTGCTGTGAAACTGGTTAGCATTTGAGATGAAATTTTACATGGGCAGCTAATTTTAAATAGATTTTGCAGAGATATAAGGGCTAACTCACTTCTGGAGTAAAACCCATGAATGGGATGGCCAGAATCTGTTGGATTAAGTGGGGAATGTCTACAAAATCAAATACCAAGTCCTGTGTCTACTGCAAGTTATCCCTTGATTTTCAAATAATATATCTCATTATTACTACAACTTAAATGCAGACTGCTATAGGTAAAGGCTCATTGTCATTGCTAGAATTTATGATACAAGACCTTTTCAGGTTTTTTTTTCTTTTGTAGGTACAGTATGCCTCATCTATTGTTCCCATGATCACTTGTGATGGATCTGTACAGACATTTAAAATAACTTATGCTCTTGATAAGACCACTTTGAGTTTTTTCTTTGTTGGACGTCACAAGCTTTAAAATGAATTGCCAATGTAGTTACAGTTTTGGAGACAAGTATTTAGTAATTGTCAGCTTGTGATGATATAAGAGATTGCCTTTTTAAGTTATTTGATCAAGTAAGAATGCTAGATAGCTTTGGTTATGTATTTTAAGGATTTGTATTGCTAGTGGTATATTTTCAGGATAAAGTGTTTTAACAATGTATCAGGGACAAATGCATTTCTATTTTGTAAACCTTCCAAATTCCACAGGTGAAATGATAATTGTCAAAACACTAGTCAATGGAGAATGATAAAAGCAACAGCTGTGCCTGTACTGCAGAAGTACAAAGTATGGCTCTTTGAGCAACCTGCTCTAGTGGGAGGTGTCCCTGCCCATAGCAGGGGGGTTGGAACTCGATGATCTTTAAGGTCCCTTCCAACCCTAATGATTCTATGATTCTATGTCTCTTCCTGTGCACCTTAAACCTAAATGTAGATGTGCTGTTCCTCCACTCATCCCTTTGCTTTCTTGTGACGCTAGAACAAGTCATGCTAGCTAGAGATAAAGAGCAGCAGGTTTTCCATTCCAGGTGCTTGGGAACCAGGGACTTGAGAGACACCTGCCCTGAAGCTCAGATATAGGTTAAACTGTTTGTAAGAATGTTTGTGTATCTAGTCTTGATGGGTCACATCTTGATTAAAGTAAGAAAGGACAGCGAGCTGGCTCACTTACTAGGAAATGTCTGGGGAAAGAAAAGGGTGCTTGTCTGTATTTCATACCTTACTTCAATGACATGCAAAAGCACATTTTATTCAGCTTTCAGCTGCTGCCCTGGTCCAAAGTAAAGCAGTCTTGAGGTTGTTTTAGTTTGATCTAAAATTCAGAGTATTTCTTCCCACTGTCTCAGAAATGTTGGCAAATGTAAAACTGTAGCCCAAATTACAATGCTTGTGCCTGAAGTGGATGATGGGAAAGAAACAGGGAAAGGAGATGCTGTTCTCAAACTACAATTTCAGTACATGTCATGGGAGTGAAATGCATTGAGTTATTTTCTGTATGAATCCTGTAAGGAAATGAAAGGGAGATTTGTTCTCCCAAATATTTCTGGTCTAATGTTAAGAGATAAGGAAATATTATAGAATAGGTGTTGTATGACTGTATAAATGTAACAGCGCTTCCTTTTTCCATTTTCCTTTTCCATTTTTGTAGATATATCGGTTGTCCTTTAGGCTCCCAGCCAGTCAGTTCCCAGCCTGTACTGTTGCTTGGGTTTTACTCTACTTGTAATAACCACCATATTTTTGTGGTGTTTCCTGTGCCGTTATCCTTATGGTGGGATCAGCACCACATTATCCCATTAACTTCCTATGCTCATACTGTCTCTCTCACTTGGTTGTATTTGCTGTTTTGGTCCAGAAGATGCTAACCTGGAGCATTTGGATTTTTGATGGGCAAAAAGGTTTGGAGAGTGATCAGTATGGAGACACGTATCTTCTCTTTTGTTTTCCCTGCATCAAGTCCAGTGTTGCAAAAAAAAAAAATATTTCTTTTGTCATAGTCTGCACCTTCAGTAGCAAACTTAGCACCTCTCTGATTTGAAGCAAGTACTGGTTCATGGAATTGAATTGTGCGTAATTCTTTGGATGCAATTTGAACAACCATGTAGCCTTTTTTTTGGTTTTTAGCCATAGTTTTGTCAGTAAGGAGGTGACTTCAATGACAGCTTTGTTTGTGGATATGCAATCAGGCCCAAAGGAATGAGGGAAAGCTACAAGAGAAGATTTCCTGTCATCTGTCAAGACTTGTCAAGGTAAAATTAACAAGTGGAGAAAGATATGAAATTATATGTGTTTAGCCAAAAGAATGAAATATATAAAAAAAGTAGAAATATATATTGATATATATAGATGCAGAAATATATAGATGTGTATATTTCTGCAAAATACTGGAGGGAGGAAGACGTGAATTGAAGCTTTCAACTGGTTCATAAAACCATCAGAATAAATGAAAGTCTTTGAAGGCTGACTTTTTTCAATTAGGATTTTTCAAAACTGGCTAGTGCCAATTTATCTTTGCCCTTGATAACATCTCTCTATTGACTTCATGGGTTCAGAATGAAGCAAAATATGTGTTTAAAATTACACAAACTAATGTACCAAAGTAATAGGATGATAAAGTCTTTATGCCAATATAAAAGTGGGAGGTGCTCCACAGGCTTCTGTCTGGGCAAACCCACTCAATGTGAATTCAGGGGAGAATAAGACAAGCAGTCCAGGTTATTACTGCTATCTTCTTTTTAATATTTAGGAGGGATGATATTAATGGGAATCTAAATTAGGAAGAATGGTAAAGAAGAAAGTGAAACTATGATACAGAAAAGGACTCTACCTGAAGTACTGAGGTGCGCTTGAGCTGAATACAAAATAATGTCTCAAGTCTGAACCATTAAAAAGACAGGGAAGCAGAATGGAAGTTTTACATCCTTGCAGGTTTAAAAAGTAAATTTAATTTTCATGGAATCACTTAATGTGTCTGGATAAAATATTGAAGTTTAGCATACAACCCTAGCCTAGACAGTGTGACACTTTTGGCTATCCTCTTGAATTGCTGTCATGCCTGTAGAGAACTGAGTGAACACTGCCAACTATTGGTAGATAAATTGAAAGCATTACTCCCACAACAAGCGTATTAACATGCCATATGCCAGGAGCTAACATATATAAGCTGATAAAATTGCCATACAGGATGATATAAAATACTGTAAGATGTGTTACCAACTACATTATTGCTTAAACTACACAAATCTTAGAAATCAATATTTTCTTCAGTCTAATTCCACATGATGCAATTAAAAAGTAGTAAGAGAGAGAAAGTCTTTCTATACACAGGAAGCTTCTAGATAAGACTGGTAGCATAGGACACCTGTACTGCAGTTTGGAAATGAGTGTGCTTTAAATGGAACGACTGCAGGAACAGATGCTCATGCATTAAGCTTTCAGGCTTATGTACATCTGAAGTTTACTTTCAGGGTTGGGAAGTTTATTTTCAGGCTTGTAGTGAATCTCGTTGGGATGTGTGACAAGTAGTCACCTTGCAGGTAGCAGGACAAATTTATATTTTATTTCTATTAATTCCAGGTGATTTTTTTTTTCTTTTGTATGTGAAATGGAAGTTGATTTAATGATCATAGAGGAAACCAGGCTGACAGCTCTGAAAACAGAACCCTTTTATTTATCAAGAGTCTTACTGTTTCTCATTTGCAAACTGGAGATCCCATCTGTGGGAAGCAGGTTTTCTCCGTATTATTTTTTTTCCTCTGCTGAGATTTCCGTTTATGACTAACCAGGAATGCACCTTTCTGCTCTCTTTTGCTTATTGGGATAAAAAAAGTGAATATAAAAGCTAATCTCATGGATGCTCCCATGCATGTGTATGGCATTTGAGTTGGTTTAGGTTTGAACCATTATTTTCAGACACTGGAATTTCAACTTTTGCATACTGTTCTCCAAGTTGTTCTAGATTAGTCCGATGAAGTTCACAGTGATTTAGGAGTAAGATGTGTAGCTTTATGGGTAGCTTAAGAAATCATACTCTTTCTCAAATAGTCAGGACAAAAAAAGAGATCAGTGACTTCCACACTGAGTAAGAAGGATTTGATAAGATATCTAAATATTTTGCTTATTATAAAGTGTTTGGAAACAAGAAACTATAGGAGTACTTAGTATGCGAATGAACTTGTATCAAATATCCTGAATTACCAGCATATGAAGATAAGGCGATTAGTGGAATGAACTTTTAATTGAAGTTGAGCTGGTATTAAATAATTTTTCTAAAAGACATTAATAGCAATTCTGCAGGGGTAAATTCTACTACACCCTGAGCACAATTCTTTGCTCTAAAATCCTATCATATGTAGGTAGAGGGATTGCAAAACAGTTGCCAGAAGAGCTCTGTGTCAGAATTTTGACCCATATCTTTGACTCTCCTAAGGAGACTATGGATTGCTTCAAGCAGGTGGCCCTGGCCTCTGTGTCCCCTACTTAATCTCTTGGAACACTTTACATTTGCTTCTGTATGAATGGTTGACTGCATCTGCATGCAGCATAGTAATCCCCACCCGGATCCCATAATCCCCAGGGACATCTGTGTAGTCAAAAGAGTGTTCTGAATTACCGTTAGACACTGGAAAATTAAACAAAGGTGATGAAACTTAAATTTTGCATGCTTCCAGAATGAAGTATTTGAGAAAATGGTCTTGCCAAAATTTTGCTTGTAGCTAAAGCAATCTTGTCATTGGGCTTCAATCTTGAATGTGCTTCATGTGGGTTTGTACTAGAGCAATTAATAAAGTCTGCACCCTCTTCATGTTGCCAGGATAGAGCTAGATGTTTGTGTTCTCACCTGACTTGGTACCTCTACTGGTATCCAACCTCATACCAATTAATATCTGAGAATGAAGAAGTCTGAACTATGTGTACATTTCTAGCCTAGTGTTTTCTTTAAGCTGATATACTGCCCTCAGGAAAACCAACATGAAATAGCAGAGAAAGTCTCAAGAAAAAGAAGTATCTTTCGTAGAAGGAAAAAAACCCAACATAAAGCCACGAAAGCAAGAGGTGACTTCTGAAATTAAAGCTGCCAAGATTTCATGTGAAAAACTAAAATCTGTGTACTTTTATGATATCTTTACAATTTACAATATCTTTATAATTAAAAATATAAAGTACCATTGGGATAAGGCATGGGAGATTGAGGCAGAATTCAGGAACACTGATGCAAAGTAAAACCAGCCAAAATTCCTTGATTTTTTTTTTTTGTTTAATTTTATTTTTATTTTTTCACCAAAATGATGTGCATTGCTTCAAACTGTTGCTGTATGAATTAATGTATTTTGTAAAACATTCTGACATAGTCTGGAAAGCTGGAAGTCCAAAGGGTTATACATATCTCATATTCAAGCATTTTGCAGATGTTACTGACAAAATTAAATATTCTATCCCATTTCTGAAACGTGTTTGTAGATGCTTTAATTAGATCATATTTTTCCCTGAGTATTTCATTTCCTTTAAGGCTTCTGTTCTACGTCATTAGATATATTCTGCAGGCCATTAAAATATCTAGCAGTGAAGATAGATTATGTGCTTCTATTCTTAGAATTACTACAGTAAATGTACTCTTCGCATCTTCTCTTAACCTGAATGATGGCAAGTACTTTTTTTTGCTCTGTTTTTTTTTCCCCGTAGAAATCATATATATTTAATCAAATAGATAAATAACAAGTGTTATATAGTTTATACATTAATAAAAACTTAATCTCCTGTAGACATGGCACTAATCCTGCAGCTCAATTTCAGTTTTTTTTTATAGTGAGCTCTGTCAGGCTTCCAGCTTTCAATATTTTTTCCGACTTTCTTTGAATGAAAATACTTAATTCATTTCAGAACAAGTAAAGAAGAGTTAAACTGCTGTGATGTTCACAATCAGTTTTTTTCCAGAGTTGTAAGTCAACTTAATTGAAGTTAACTGGATAACTGAAATTTGCTGTGCTATGGTATGATGCCACACACCAGCTGTGTCTAAGGTGTGTCCTAGGAGTTCTGTCTGGCTCCCGGGTCCAGGTTCCTTAGCAGCATCTTCATGTGTATATGGAAGAGATTAGTGTGGTCTAGCATCCTGTAGGCATTTAGTTGCCAGTGGAAGGAAGTCTTTGTCTTGAGCTAACTGCTCTGGGGAGCAAAATCATAGGGTTTACACTGGAGCACACCTGCACTGCAGCATAAATATTACAGAATTGTAGGGATTGAAAGGGATCTTCAGAGATCATCTAGTCCAACCCCCCTGCCAAAGCAAGTTTACTTTGAGCAGGTTGGACAGGAATGCATCCATGCAGGTTTTGAATATCTCTAGAGAAGGAGACTCCACAGCCTCCCTGGGCAGCCTGTTCCAGTGGTCTGCCGCCCTCAAAGTAAAGAGGCTTTTCCTCATGTTCAGATGGAACTTCCTGTGTACCAGCTTGTGCCCCTTGTCCTGTCACCAGGCACTGCTGAGAAGAGCCTGACTCCATCCTTTTGACATCTACCCTTTAGATATTTATAAGCATTGATGGAGGTCCCCTCAGTCTTCTCTTCTCCAGGATAAACCGACACAGGTCTCTCAGCCTTTCCTCACAAGAGAGGTGCTCCATTCCCTTGATCATCTTTGTAGCCCTCTGCTGGACTCTCTCCAGCAGTTCTCTGTCCTTCTTGAACCAGGGGGCCCAGAAGTGGATGTGGTGCTCCAGATATGGCCTCATCAGGGCAGCATAGAGGAGGAGGATGACCTCCCTCAACTTGCTGGCCATGCTCTTTTGAATGCACCCCAGGAGACCATTGGCCTTCCTGGCCACAAGAGTACATTGCTGGCTTATGGGCAACCTGTTATCCACCAGGACTCCAAGGTTCTGTCTCTGCAGAGCTACTTTCCAGCAGGTCACCCCCTAACCTGTACTGGTATATGGGGTTATTCCTCCTCAGGTGCAGGACCCTATGCTTACTCTTGTTTAACTTAATCAGGTTCCTCACTGCCCAACTTTCTAACCTGTCTAGGTCTTGTTGAATGGCAGCACAGCCTTCTGGTGTGTCAGCCACTCCTCCCAGTCTTGAGTAGTCAGCCAACTTGCTGATGGTACACTCTGTTCCCTTATCCAGGTTGTTGATGTGTATATTGAACAAGACCGGAACCCAGTACTAAGCCCTGGGGAAACACTGCTAGTTACAGGCCTCTAGCTGGACTCTGCGCCACTGATCACAACCCTCTGAGTTCTGTCACACAGACAGTTCTCAATCCACCTCACTGTCCTCTCATCTAACCCATGCTTTCTAAGCTTACCTATGAGGAAGTTAGGGGAGACAGTGTCAAAAGCCTTGCCAAAGTCAAGGTAGACAACATCCACTGCTCTCCCCTCATCTACCCAGCCAGTCATCCCATAGTAGAAGACTATCAGATTGGTCAAGCATGATTTCCCCTTGGTGAATCCATGCTGACCACTCCTGATGAGCTTTTTTTCTTCTACATGCTTAGAGATGACATGCAGTATGAGCTGTTCCATAACCTTTCCAGGGATGGACGTGAGGCTGACCAACCTGTAATTTCCTGGATCCTCCTTCTTCCCTTCTTGAAGACTGGTGTGATTCTGGCTTTCCTCCAGGCCTCAGGTACCTCTCCTGTTCTCCGTGTCTTTTCAAAGATGATGGGGAGTGGCTTTGCAATAACATCTGTCAGTTCCTTCCATCTGAGTTCTTCCAGAAGCTCTCTGCTCATCCATGTAGTTTTTCTGCTTCCTTTGCCTGACTCCTTGCTCTTAGGGATGCACTGATCTTGAGCTTGGAGGAAGTGGTGCTTAAATATTAGCCAGCACTCTTGCACCTCCCTTCCTTCTAGAGCCTTAGCCCATGGGACTACTCGAAGTAGGTCTTTGAAGAGGCCAAAGTCAGCTCGCCCGAAGTCCAGGGTTATAATTCTGCTTTTTGGCCTACTTCTTCCACATGGGATCCTGAACTCCAACATCTCATAGTAACTGCAGCATATGATCAAGAATATCATATAGATCAGAGTTAAATGTCAACAAGCAGTCTTTAAGTATTACTAAATGTTAAGATATATCTTGCTTTGCTCATCCTGTTCCTTTCTGATGTAGATTTTTAGTTTCACCCTAGGATTTCAATAGCATTTAGAAATCATGCAACTAAAACACAGTACTTCATACACTTTTTAATATCGTGTGGTATGCAAAGCAACGTTTGTTCTGTAAGACCTCTCTCAACTTCGCTGAATGCCACTTGAAGTTCAATACTGCTTTTGTTCTGTAAGGCCCACAAAAATGCTGGGACACCTACCTACAGTTTGCTATTACATTCTATACCTACATTTAAAATGTGCAGAATTTTGTTTATTTCCTTTCAGAAGTATTTTGTCTGCCTTAGAGCTTGTTCCTGAGAATGGATCTGTATGAATCTATAACCACCAAAAGTGTAGTTAGGTGTTTATGAAATGAATAAAAAGTATCAAAAAGGACCACGTGCCCAGATCAAAATACAGGTTCTTCACTACAAATGCAATTTATTGAGAAGGAATTGGGACTGTGTCATTTTAGCACAGGTTGCTAGTACATCTTGTTTAGAAGTTCTAGCAGTTTTATTTCTTTCTTTAGAACGTAGTTCTCTCAAACATCTACCATAAAGTAGGATAATTCAGTTCAAATGGTTTTTTCAGTATAATTAAAGTTAAAACACTTCCAGATTTTATTTTAAACTTAATGTGAGGAATATTTATGGATATTTTGTTAAATTAAAAAGTTGATTTGTCACAGTCTCTTCTAACATTTATTTTCTACTTTAGATTTTATTTAGTTGGAATTCAGGTATGCAGTAGAGGGATTCCTTTCTGTTTTTTTCTTCTAAAGAGCTACTGTAGAACAAGTACCTAGAGTATTTCTAAGCTGTTTTGTAAGATCTCATTGATAACTAACTTTTTTTTTTCTTAAATATGGAATTTTCTTTAATTGAAATGGGCAGAATAAGATAGTTATAAGTAAACGGAAGGCAGAAACAGCAGCTATGGAAATATCTGACTTCCTAAAAGTCCATTAATATGTCGCAACTTCCTTTTTCTGACTAGGGAGAGGCAAAACATAATTCAATATCAAAACTGAAAATAACTCAAAGTCCATGAGTTCAAAGAACTCTATGTGCCAGCTTGTTACTAAAGGCACCTTCTCCCAGCCTGATTGCTGGCACTAAAATAGTTGGTGCCTGGGTAGCATGTGGTGTGAAGAGGATCTCTGACAATGAACCTTCCTTTAAAGAATCTGTATCTATTTGTAAAACATGACATCCAAAGCTGGTTTGAGTTTCTCAGTTCACCATGTCTTTATAATGATTTCATATGTTTGGCAGTGTCACTGGAGTCATAATACTTTCCATCCTCGGATAGACTTAAGTTTAAGTGAGCAAGATACTTATTACTGTGAATTACAGCAATATAAGTTTTTTTTCTTTAGTATTACAGGAGAAACAAAATATGATTAAAAAATCTCTGTAACTGAAAAAAGAATTCCCAACTCAATTCTTAAAAACTAGTTTCAAAAATTTATATTTTTTAAAGAAATGGGAGTAGACAATAATTTCTTAAATCTGTTGTGATTATGAATTTTCTCCTCAATTTTTTTTATTTCTTGCCAATCTGAATTAAATTAATTTCAGATAAGATAAACTAAATTCTAGATATTTTGCTTGACATGCCACTGTATACTTGTGCTAAGCACATAGGTCATCATTCACCAAAGCAACAAAGATTATATTTGGCTTCACACACTGTAATAGCCTAATTTAGCATGTGGACAGGTAACCATTCTGTTTATAGTATAAGGATGAGAAATAAAATTATCTGTGAATTGTATAGGAGGTGATGAGCTCACAGATAATTCAATCAGAATTGATAGCAACTTTGGTGATCATAAAGGATAGATGGCTTAAGTGGGTTAAAAAAGCCCAAACAAAACAAAAAAAAAAAGACAAAAAAAAATAGTTTTTCAATTTTTTTTTTAGTTTTCTATTTCCAACTTTTCCTTCTTTTAAGAATGGAAAACAAGATAAATGGAAGGCCCGTGGTAGTTTTGCCTAGGGAAGGATGTGAAAACAACTGAAAGTAAGGGAGAGAATAGATGCAACAGGAATACCTTAGATTTCCATATGAAATCCAGTATTTACTCATGATCTTGAAAAGGAGAAAACTGAAGTTAGAATAAAGTCTAGAAGATTATTGTTTGGTTATTCTTTGCCAGACAAGACTGTAAGATATTTAAGAGATATCTGTGTGAGAAAGGATGTTCATTATTCATAAACGCAAGGTCAAGCAGTGGAGGGGAACATTTACATTGTATGGCTTAAATGATGTTTAGTTAGGAAGCCTGCCTGGATGTCTTAGTAGACAGTTCAGTGGAAACCTCTGCTCAGGGCATAATTATGTTTTTCAAGTGTAGAAAGATATACAGTGTAGTGACAATCAGCTTCCTAATGTCTTTTGTGTAAAACTGTCTGGAAGAGTATCTAATATTAATTGCCTTATACAAGGAAATACATAGAAGAATTTAAGGTAACTCAGAGGATGTTCAATGCAGTATATGGAAATTTATAAAATAGTGTAATAAATATCAAAACAACAGGAAGAAACATTTTCAGACACAACATTGTATTTTATCATAGAATCATAGAATCGTAGAATGGTTTGGGTTGGAAGGGACCATAAAGATCATCTAGTTCCAACCCCCCCTGCCCTGAGCGGGGACACCTCCCACTAGACCATTTCCCCATTCGGAAACTATCCTGGCACTTTCATAGCAAACTGTATTTATCCTCTTGCTCAGTTATCTCAGTTTATTATTGTAGGCGTTATCATTTTACCAGAGATTAAATTTAAATTCCCCAGTCTGTCTGAATCCCTTCTAGATCTTGATGTGAAAGGGAGTTTCTTGGGAAAAGACCAGTCTTCTGGCATGGTGACTGTGATGAGAGTTTATAAAACAAGGGAAAAGGCACAAAATGATTCACTGTATGATGTTATGTTGCAAGAGCAGTAGATCCTAATTATTTTGGAAGGGGCAGTCAGCAGCCTATTTCCTCATTGGTTGTGGGTTTTTTCTGATGTCAATGATGGTGAATTCCAAGAAGATTCACGTGCCTCCTCACTGAACTTGATGGTCTTTTGATTTGATCTAAACTGTTCATTTCTGTATTTCTTTGTTCTGCAGACCAGTAGAAGGAAAATAGGGTAACGTGAAGTCCAATGTGAATGTCAATCCTCATATGTAAGAGGAATTCCTCATTAGAATAAGGAAATCCAAGATAATCTGTAACTGACTGTAGACTTGTCTATTTTACTGCTCTTGAGCTTTTGTCAAGGTTTTGTTCCCTATTTTCAAATTATTTTCATAATTTCAGGAAAGATTTTTCATGTTTCTCTTTGCCTTGTTAACTACAAAAAAACCTCTCAACAACTTTCCTTAAAGAATTGCTGCTGTTGTGTCTGTACATGAGGCACAGGAAGCTTAGGTGGGATTACATTCTTTTCCAGTCTATTCACTTTAGAGCTCTCTCCCTTGGGAAGCTTAGCCTCAGGCTTTTATGACACTGATACAGTACTACGTGATATAAGGGGAATTTTTTCCCCCCTCACATTAATCCAGCTGTAATGATAGAGGAGCCTGAGTTGGCATTTGCAGCCGTGCCTCGTTTCTTCTCGAGCTGACTGGCTCCCTTTGTGTCTGCGCTTTTGCACTTGAATCTTCCATGCTTAGGACCATTTGTCTGTACAAAACCTCTGAGATTGGACCCACCGTACAGTCTGGGCAGCCCACAGCTTTCTTCCAGGTGATACACTTCAAGCTGTTAGAATCAAATGTATCTTTCATCATTGTCCTCTTTGTTATTATACTTTATGTCTTTTAATACAGAAAATTCTCCATTTTTTCCTTTTGAATACAAGGATACCGTAGAGCAAGTTTGGTTAACTTCCAGATATTTTAACTGATATTATTATTTATATGGGTGTGAGATGGAACGATGACAACAAACATAAATTACCAGTTAATATGTTGAAGCATTCTTCCAAGAGAGAATTACAAGGTTTTTTTATAAGTAGATTTTTCTTGTCTTTCCAAACAGTACTTTTAAATGTACATTTTGCAGAAGACCTTCGGTTAAAAGTCAGTGTTTCCAAGTATGATGGGTATTTGTATATTGCTCCTGAAACAGAACCATTCATATTTATAGGACCAAACTGTGCAATGGCCGTAGGGTTCAAGTGCGGTCTCTCAGAAATATTCATCTAAATTTGCTGTCAGTTACATTGGTGCAATTTAGAAACAACAGGGAAAAAAAAAAGTCAGTGTACATACTTGAATTTTGCACTGGTGTAAGTCAAATGAAAAATCTGTCCCTGTAAGGCTTTGATATTCAAAATGAGCACTTAGTCTCAGTGCATATTGAGTGAGTAATTAAATTCTATGCTCTATGTATCAATGCTCTGGATTTCAATGCGTTCAGACAAGCTATCACCTGCTGATGTCAGAAGTGTTCCCAGACAGAGAAAGATTTTCTTGGGCCACTGAGACAATAGCCTGATCCCAAGTCTCTTGACAGAAAGGCAGACATACGTGTTCTCTGTTCACAATGGACAGCAGTCTAATAGGAAAGAAGTAATACTTGCATATTTCACTATAAATCAAACCCTTAAAGCAATTTCTCAGGAGTGGTTAGCAATGTTGAAGTGTTGATCCAGTCTCTACTGGTGAGCCTTCAAAACCTCAAAAAGGAGTTACATACCTCCTGAATATTTTCTTCCAAATTTTATAGTTAACTTCAAAAAAATCTGAGCTATTCCTCAAAGATAATTTTGAAAGGGCTCTTTGGTACAAATCCCCAGTGAAGTCAATGCAAGTTTTACTGGTCTGTATAGTGAGGAATGACTTGCGTTTAGTTTAAGCTCAGCTGGTCTTGACATTTCTGCTGTATTGCACAGAAATAAACTAAAATTGAAAAGCAAGCAATATTGGGGCCACATGCTGAATCATGTTGCTTTTCCTGGCATATAACAAACAATCTTGGTAATGGATGGAAAAGTCAGTCTGTGGTCCCCATTCTAACTTCACAACTTTCTTTACAAATTTAAGAAGTCTTTCAATTCAATTTTTTCCAGTGCAGATACAGGAAAGAAAGGCCCACCATCTCTTCGAAACCATTTCTCCTTCTTCCTAAAAGTTCATGGAACCATTGATCATGGCATTTGAACACAGAATTATGAGGCAGTTATCTCAGTAACAGCCTCAGTGAAAATCATGGGGGTTTGCTTTTATAAACGGTAGTTTCAGTATTGACATAGATGAGTGAAGTAAGAACATCCAATGCATTATTAGGTCAAGGATGATCTTACATTTCAGGAATTACATAAATCTCAGAAACCCTTTAGGATTTGGAGGCCAAATTACCTTGGCTAAAGCAAGGCCTTTGAAATAATTTGGACCGATTATGTGATAGTAATTTGTGTCAATCTGCTCCTATATATTTCAGTTATAAGTATTTCTCTGATTCTTTAATTTATACAAATGTGAAATTGTGAGCAATTTAGACTGGAAAAGTATGTTTGATTAAAGTAATGGTTTTTGGATTGCAAGTGTTGTCCACTGGCAGAGGTGCAGATACAAATTTGCAACTTGCAACTTACTGCTTCATCATGGATCAAATTTGCTATTTGTATTTGTTCTGTGTGATTGATCTATAATCTGCTGTGACTTTACTGAGAATAGGCTCTTGCTTCTGTGTATGTAGAATTGAGGTTTGTAATTTATGTGAAGGAGCTCAGGCTGGTGAATATCATGGACCCTGAGTTGACTGATGGTCAATCCCTTCGATGAACTCAGTACAAATCTTTGTTAACAACTGTATCCTTTTTTCTGAATATTGTTAAGGAGTCTTCATTAGTGGACCAAAGGCATACTAGCAATCAGAAGACAACAAGTATTTTTGGTGAGGACCAGATAGCTTTCTTTAAGCCTATAAGCAAGCAGAGTTTTCCCATAAAATATTATGAATGTGATTTTTTTTTTTTTTTTTTTAATTAGTACTTCTTGGACTAGTATCATAGGGGTTTTTTTCTTGGTGGGTCTAATATTTGTGTCTGTTATTTTAATTGTATCTTTTAATAATTCAAACTAAGCAGTCACTATAATTGCTCAGAAAATAATGTGTCCTTCCTATAGATGGCCACTCAGGTGTTCCTGTGACCACCACTGAAATGGTAAGTACCACTGGTGGTACTGTTAACAAGACAACTCTTAATATAAGAACAAAATAATTCCTGTTGCCACTGGCATGCTCTGTGAATGCAGTAAGAACTGATAAAGTTAAAACAAATTTGTCGATATAATGTAACGTCATTTAACCTGAGATAGCATGCTAGCAGCACCTTTTGCCCCAGGTGAGCTTTAAGAGGTGACAAAATGCTACTTGTCATAGTCTACTGAGTACACAAACCGTAGGTAAGAGTAATTAAAGTGCAATTCTGTGTTTATAATGTTGTCTTTTAATGAAAATTTGTGATGTCAGTTAAAAATTTCAACATAACTTTTTTATTTAAAAATGGTTGAGCTGGAAATGCCCAAGGCTTCCTAATTCTTTGATTACAGAATTTTCTCTCATTTGTTTACTATGCTTTTTAGTTCTTCATGTTCCTCAGAGGAAAAGGTATGTAGGTACCTAAGAACAGTAATAACTTTTTTCTTGCATTCAAAGTGACGATGGGTAATTCATTCCATTCAGTTATATCCTGAAACATAAATGCCTTTTTTAAGGTCTGTAGAAAGCAATTATAAAGCTGGTAACTTTGAACTATTGAACTGCATGCCCCAGTGCTGTTGGCAATGCTAAAAATGGGAATATTAGATTAAATTTTTTCAAGCAGAAAGTTCTAATAACTCGAGTAATAATATTCATTAACTTCTATTTACACCATTTTAATCTGAATCCACATTGTATGTTTGTTTTATTTTTTTAGAAAACCATTAAAGCCGTAGCCAAATGCATATTTCACAGTATATGCTAATTCAGATTTGGTATAAATTATGGTTGAATTATCAAAGGTGGCACACTACTGCACAGCTCACAGCCTGGTTTTAATTTGAAGGGATGGGGAATTAAGTGCTAGAGTAAGTTATTCCTATGGTGTGTTAGCAATTACAGTGCCATGCGCTGTAACAGCACAAAAGAGAACACAGTTCTCTCAGTGCTGAGTTGAGCCTATAGAAATGAACGTGTGATGAGACATCCAAGCTGTACTTGTGCTGCTTGAAGTTGTGTATGAGGAGATGACTGGCCTTTCAATTAGACCTGGAGATGCTTTCCCTAGTTCCTCATTAAGTTTGACAATCAAATGCTAGCTGAGTTGCTCAGTGTGCTATGAGGAAAAAGTGGGTTTATATGATGAAAGATTAAATCGGTAGGAGAGGCTATTCAAAAAGAGAGTTTATTTCAGTACATTCTCCTAAACTTCTCAAGTTGTTGGGTTCTGTGACCAATCTCTTTTCCGTTCAGTCCAAAATGCTCAAATCTGTCCTGGAATGAGTTAAAACCTTTCTGACTGCCAAAGCTTTGGGCATGGTGCCTGGCAGGAAACTCTCTCTGCTCAGGAACTGATAACAGTGCAGAATTTGCAAAAGAGAAGACAAAAGACTTAAATGCTGCTTTCTTGGCATCCTTTAAGAGAAAACAGCAGGGGAAGAAGAGCAGCACTGCAGATATGAACAGAGATAAGGCTGTCCAGGTTAAACCTGCAGCTTCTTTATTAACACAGGAGCGCAGAAGCTGATATGTATATATTGTATAGCTGCATGAAAAGAGTGAGTACCATGGTACTGAGATGTGATCTTATTAATTTTCCTTTCTTAATAGGTTTGTTAGAACATGTTTCATGCTTTTGCTTGGCTACTCACTACCAGTATTGTCGTGGCTTAGGTTGTTCACAATAATGGAGATTCATGTGGGATAAAGTAAATGGAGCTGCTTTTCATTGCCATTATCATTATTAAAAAGGCTTTTCAAAGTCAGATCTTGCTATCAGTGCCACAGATCAGCACGCTCCTAAAAAGTGATCAAAGAGCAGTGTCCTGGAGAATGTATTCATCCCTTATTGTGCCTGACCAAAGCACTGTTCTATTAACTGCTAATAAAAAATATAAATGTTTGGAATTGTCGTTAGTAAGTCTTCTGCCTAATAATGGTATTAATCATACTGTGACTTCCTCCCCCCCCCCCCCGCCTTTTGAATTTGCTTCTCTCCTGGCTTTACTGAATATGGCTGCTGTGATTACAGCTACAGCCATTTCACTTGGTAGCTGCACTCGTTCTGGTTCTGACAGACTCACAGATTTCTTGCACACAAGGAGTGGCTTGAAGGATTCCTTCAGATTGTAGGTGATATCGTTGTCTTGCTTTTATGCATCACAGACTGTATTTCCATCAGGTGTGACTGCAATGATAGGAGCAGTTCTCTGATTTGGGCAGTGCCATTTTAAGAAAAAACAAAAGCATGTAGCCAGAGTCTGGCTATTTTTTTCTGTGGTGTGCCTGATCACCCTGCCTCCACATTACAAAGTTCCTTTTAATGTCAAAGGTTTCAGAGTTGTGCCGCTTATTGTCATATTTTCTATTCACCTATTAGGTGTTGTGGTAAAGGCTTGCTTGCTTTCATTTCATAGTGTAGAACACTCTTTTTCTGTCATGTAGTCTACAGTTTCTGAGCAACTGCTATATGGGTGGTTTTGCTACCTCCTACTCAAGTTCTAATACCTTTTGGTGTGTTACATTTCCATGTGTATGAGTGCTTGCTGGTCACTTGTCTAATTAACATCTGCTCTTTGAGGGCAGTGAATACGTTGTCTGATGCCTGTTCAGTTCTTATTTTTAGTGATTTTACTTTGGGTTCAGCCCCATTGAGATTGCATCCTTTAGTATGTCATCTCCATCTGTGAAAGCAATCTTTTCTTGTCTAATATACCCAGGTTACTCACCCCTTAATTGCCTCAGGGGGTCCCTGATTTCCTTTATAGACCTTTTTTCTTCATGAAGAGGTACTTTGCTTTGGGAAACAATAGGTTTTAAACGGCTCTGCAGCTGTCTGCTATTTTGCCCAGTGCATACTGGAGAAGAAGCAGCTGTCTGGCTTCAGCCTGCTTACTTGCATCTTCACTGCCAGTGACCAACTTCCTTTCTCCAAACTTGATGCACAGCAGGTTTCTTGAGTTATTACTCAAGCTGACTGGATTTTTTTCTGTTTGACCAGTTGCTTTTATTCTTTAACACCATGTACTATCATAATCTAGACTGTTAGCAGTAACAAAAAATAGATGCAAAAAAGAAGAAATCCCAGACCTTGTATTTCAAGCCCAAGGCTTCTCTAAGAAGCTTTGCTAAGGAGGAGCAATCATTTCTTTTTATAGATGTCTTTTAGAGACAATGCACCTCATTGTGCATAGGTACCACATGACAGTCACAAATAATAAAGGTAAGATTTCTTTCATGTTGTCTTAAGGGTGGCCTGCATCAAACCATATTTTTGTTTGAAATTGTTAGTAGAAGGGTTGTGTGAAGATGTGACTCCAAAAGTTAGGTCTGCAAATTGTCATAGAAAATATGAGTAATGGATATGAGACATCATAGGAGAAATCCTGTGGAAAACAAAGGATGAAGGGGTGGTATGCTGAGTAAAAAGCCTGAAAGATATAATGAAGCAGGTGTTTGGTGTTGAGTTTATGCTTTCCTCATAAAAAACAAGCTAGAAGCAAATGTTTGTGCTTCAGAGAGATACTGCTCTGAAACAGTGGTTTCCAGTGGTGAGTCAGTGCTCTGTGTTCTTGCAGTATAACTAGCAGTGGTTTGTAGAGCTCCACTTCTAATAAATCTTTACCCCTCTGGCATATTCTGCTTTTTCTTCATCCTTTGGTATCATGCCTTTAACTTAAGAGTGTCAAATTATTTATAAACAGATGTAATTCTTTTTCCTCTTAAAGACAGGATGTGAAATGGCTTTCTATACAGCTGAGTAACTGAAGGACACCCAGCTGAAAAAAACAGTCTCAGCTAAAACCACTTGATGATTGCTAGTAGGTACTTATTGTTAATTCTCCAAGTTTTCTAGCTTTTTTTGAGGAGGGGAAAAGGTCCTGGATTGAAAGAATTAGGACACTAAATATTAATCCTATTTGGTTTAGGAAATTTGATTGGGCTACCTAAATCCTAATGGGATAAAGATGGGAAACCAGTGATTAAATGGGAGGAAGACTTGACAGTTTGGCTGCATAGTAGGTATTGCTAGGGATAATATATTCTAAAAGTACTGGTGATACAATGGAAAACAATAGCTGTGTAACAGAGGAAACCTTGACCTAGAATCCCCTAGAAATAGCTTTTTAAAATCAAATATGTTGGAGAAAAGCAGATACCAATGGCTTGGTGTTTAATACTCTGTGGAAATGGAGCTGGTGTCCCAATTTGCCAGAAATGCTGATCTAAAAAAATATGTTGACCGTGACTTGATGTCTTACTAAAAATCTTAGAAGATAAAATTAAGAATTTAAATATCTGAATTTTTTATATGCACAAGCATTTTCACTAGTTTCTGTAGGATTGCTTATTTGACATATCTTTGAAGTTAATAGGTTGCTCCTGTGAAATAAGGGCATGCAGAACAGCAGCCCAGAACAGCTCAGAGAATAGATAAAAAACGAATTATATACCCTGAGCAGGCCTGGAAAGAGAGTTGGCACAGAGAGCAGTACAACCATTGTCCAGTTTCTCCATCCTATGACTTGAAGATCTGGTTTCCAATGCTGTCAGCTGTCTCTCTTTCATGTGTGGTGTATTCATTTTCAAACAATGATAATACCATCTGTGAAGCAAACTTGGAACTTTGAGTTCAATGGGGGAAGAGAGAAAAAAAGAAAAAGAAACTGACCTAGAAATGAGAGAATGGCAGCATATGTCCAAACAGCAAGTCAAGAAGGTGTTTAGGAGTTGGATGAAGAAGTGAGGACATTCAAAAAATCATGTATCTAATAACTTCATTTTTACTGGTTTTATCAAACTGATAATCTCTTATTTTGGCTTGTGAATTTGGACTATAACACAAACGCAATTTAAGTGTTATACAAATGAACAATAGCTGAAATTCTGTGTTTGGACTTACTAAGAATTATATTGAATTTTTATAAGCCTCCATTTAGTTCACATCTAAACTCCTATGCACAATGTGTCTTCTACCCTGTGGGTTTTCAGAATGGCCAACTCACCACCTCTCATTCTTTTTGATTCCACCATTTGAGTGTGGTGATATGCATGCCCAGATTTGAACTAGTTTTCATTGGGAAATCATAAAATGAATGGCATACCCACAACAGTGCCTTAGTTAAATCCCTAGGAACCCTTGTGAGTGTGAGCCACAAATATTTAAGGGATGTGCCTTCCATACATTCAGCCATATCCTCATGGATTGCAGAAATGTAGTTTTACAGTAAAGAAAGAAAAATTTAAAAAAAGAAATCAGCCCTCCAGAGCAATATTATTTATTGACATGTTGATGCTTATTTAGCTCAGCAGTACATTTGATTCCATGTACTGGTGAGCCACTAGAGTTGTGAATTTAGAATTTAAGGCTGGAGCCTGATGTGCCTAAATGTGTTCTGATCTAGTGGTCTTCTGTCTTGCCTTTTTGCATTGAATTTCCTAAATTTTGGTGTTTCATTTTTTAATCTTTCAAGTTAGTTGCCAATCCTAAGGTGATTCACCTGTATTTCATTTATTCTCCCAGAAGCTCTTTCAAGAGATAGCAGAAAGTAGGATGTCAGGATTGTTCTAACTTGAAACTGCACATTACATGTTCGTAACCAAATGCTCCCAAGCTTTGGTCACATCTCATTAAAGCTGTGGTTGCACAATAAAGTTGTGTGATAATCTAGTAAGTAGCAGGGATGTCATTTAGCAAAATATTCTTGTAACAGCTCTTTGCTTTCACTCCCATCTCCATCGTTTCAAAAGAGCCTGGCTTTTCCCCTAGAGAGGAGTTGGAAGGGAAATTTGGCAACGTAATCCAATAATATATTGCATTTTTACAACAAAGATAACTGATAAATTGTTTCAGGGAACAAAATACTTAGCTTTTAGTTTCTAAACTTCAGATGACAATCAACTATCCTTATAAGCAGCAACATACTTTCCATTTTGAAGAAACGGAATTTGCTATGCAACTCTAAGTTTCACAGCCAACACAATGCTTCAGTTTCAAATAGATTATTATTTTTTCTGAACAAAAAATACTGTTTCTGCTGCTTTATCTTCATAGTATTTATAAGTTGAATGGTGATGTCCAGAAGAATGATTTATCTTTGGGAAGAATTCCACTGATGCAGGAGAGAGTAGCAACAATAAGTGACGTGTTACGTGTTTTCAATGAACGAGCTTTCTTTTTGTTGAAGGCTACTGTTCAGCAAAGTGGCTGAGGTAAAGCATACCTTTTTGTCTGAGTGGTGTATTAGACTTCTACATATGCCTGAATACATTACTACAAGGTACTACATTTGTTTTGTACTATGTAGCTGCAGTGACCTCAAGGATAACAGAATATCTACGTTAAGTATATGTTTAAAATGCATTAAGCATGATCTTAAGAGTTTGCCAGGCAACAATATAGTAGTAAGCAAAGTATGTGGTGCTGTGGTTCATTGAGTCCTAATTGTTACAAACTCTTATTGATCAGACGAAATAAAACTCTGTTCTGTTTCTCTTGATAAATATTAGAGACTATGGGTTCAGTTGTTAAGCTCTTGAAGTTATTCTTGTTAAATTCAGATAGAGCAAAGGGTAAGAAAGGAGTTAAGCTGAAAGTAACTAAGAGAACTGAATAATTTCAAGACAATGGCAAAAGAAAGCAGCATTTTGGGGAACTAGAGGGGGGATGACAGTCGGAATCTGACCTTTTGAAGGAATGTATCAGCTTAGCTCCACTGTGTGAGTGATGCTCCACTGTGACTTCAGTGATGCTGAACCAGTTTTCCATCACTTGCAGGTAAGAGTTTTATCAGCAGTTGCTAAAATAGTTCAGTTTGCTAAACCACTTTCTTCCTTTCCCAGATTATTTATTTGTCTCTCTATGTGTGTTGCTATAAGTGACTCCAGGTCAAGTGTAACTTCACTTGCCTTTGACTCTTTAGGTTTGTGTTTCAGGGATATACTTTACTATATTAATGAACCTTTAATTTTATGTTATTTCTTGGATAACTATTTATTGTATAACTAAAATACTCTGTCGTACTCTTCCTTGAACAATGAATTAATTCTGCAATATTTTTGCATCGATACATGACCAAGTATCGTCTGCTGCTTCAAAAGACTTGGAAAGTTTATTAGGAATATTGTGGGGTGGAAGTATTGTCCAATATTAGCATTAAGTAGGCATTCACTGTTAGAAATAACACTGACATTTCTGTGTGGGCTTCTTCAGCTACCCACCTCTGAAGTACCTTATGCAATTTATTAATTCAGAAGCCTTGTACATCTTGGAAAGAGAAAGGCTCTAAAAAGGCTTTCAGTATTACTCCAGGGAAAGTACCTTCCTGATTTAGATACGAGGATAAAGGTGGCCATGCCACTAGCATGACAGGAGAAAAGAGAGAGCATGAGAAGGGAGGAACTGGTACTTTCCCTGAGAATGTAGTGACAATGGGAGAACATCCCAAATTCCTGTATGCAAATGCACGCAATGTAAGGAGCAAACAAAAGGAATTGGGAATCTGTGCACAGTTGCAGAGCTATGATCTCATTGGGATTGCAAAGATGTGGAGGTACAGGTTATGTGGCTGAAATACTGTAATGGATGAACACTCACTCTTTGGGAAAGGCAGCTATGCCTGCTGCTGAGAGGGGGGCAAGTCATTTAGCAGCAACAGATGCAGAGATAGTAAGTACCCATTACAGTCATTTGAGGAGGCTGAGAGATGGATGATGTCCTTGCAAAACCACTGTTATCTTTGGAATTTCTGGAGATTGGAGGAGCTTCCTGAGAAAGGCAAACATTGGAAGGTGTAGAGAAGACAGAGCCAAACTCCACCTACATGTAACACAAGCAACATACATGAGTCAGAAAATGAGAATTTCCGACAATTCAATTAGAATTCTTTTTACCCCAGCAGTGGTTAGCACTGGAACAGACTGCCCAGAGAGGTTGTGGAGTTTCCATCCTTGGAGATACTCCAGTAGACATAGTTCTTGGCACTCTGATGTAGTCGGACCTCGCTATAGAAGACCGTTGGACATATCTCCTAACCTAAATTATTCGATACTTCTACAATGTGCAGTGGCATGGGCAAATAAAGCTTCACAGTTGAACTTTTTTTTTTTTTATTTTAAACCATTGCTCTAATGATCTTCGCTGTACTCTGTTGTACTTAGATTCCATACACAATCTTTTGAGCAAGAGTATTTATGTTTCATTCTAAAGCTCTTGTTGAATCAAGAGGCTCAATGTGTGGCGATTTCATAGTCTCCGGTTTAGTTGAATTAGGTGAATCTGTCTCTGGGCTGGCAAAGTGTTGGAGTGCTAACCGTTTTGCAATGGATATAATGATGACAGCATCAAACCTTTCTTCTTTAATATTGAGGAAGTGCTGAAGAAGTTAAATAGACAATTTAAAATTATAACTGAAGTTTGGAAGTGATTGTAAGGGAAGAAAAGCGAACTGATGCCAGCAAGCTTTTTCATGTAAGAGTCATTTTACAAACAACATGATATGAACCTCATTAGAGAGAGAACTAGCATAGAAATGTTTTTACGTGCATAAAATTCCCTGCATAGTAGTTGGATCCAAAAGCCAAAAATGCAGAAATGTACTGGTTACATTATCTCACAAAGTGGTCATGAAACTATCAGCATGCCAGATCCTCCAGCCATTATTGAGTAGGGGATTAAAATGGCAAATTTAAAGTGCCTTAATTTTATTAATAGGTGAATCAAGTAAGTTTGAGGGAACAGACACAGAATCAAGGAGAACAAGCACCAACTGAATATATGGTCAGCTGTCTTCTGACTATTAGTTAAAAATTACTCTATTTTGGATAGAGTTTTTCTTAAACTCACAACCGTTAACACTGGGATTACTCAATAACTGAATCCATGATGGTAACTGTGATATGTTACTGTATCCTGTGTTGGCTAAAATACATTTAGAATGGAGTATTGTCATTGCATATATTTTTAGAACAAAAAGAATGTATGGAGATGTGGTTTGTTTTTTTTTTTTTTTACAGATACCAAGGCATTTGAAAAGGAGTTGTGATTTTTGTGATTAGGTTTTTTGTCAGTTTACTTGACTTGTTACATATTTGCCTTAGTTGTCTAGCTTGTAATTGTGGAGTGCAGATGAAGTGAATATGTTGACGATGTAATGACTACAAACTCATACCAATGTAAGGCTTACATTGGTTTAAAATTAGAGGAAAAGCTATTTTGAGTTTTTCTGTATTAGAGCTGTTTTGTTTATTTCGGCATAGTTTGAATTGCTAGTCTTTGAAACAGCAGTTGTTGCTGATTACTGACATTAAATACTACCTTCAGAAAATGTGTTGGTTTTTTCTCCAAAGTACAAGCAAGATGCATAAAAATAATAATTACATAGATCAAAAAGAAAAGTGCATATTTTTCTCCCAATGTAAAGCCAATGGCTTCGTACTCTGAACTAAAAAATCAGCACTCAAATGGGTAGGGAACTTTCACATTAATTCATAATCAAATGGTGCTGAACTTATCTACTGTTAAAGGATTATTCAACAAATACCACAACTAATCTTTTCTTAGATCTTTTTAATTTCTTTTTTTCAGGAGATGGCACCTTTGTCTCATTATCTCTGTCTTAAAATAATGCCAGGCTGTATGAACTTGCTTGATTTGATTCTCTAGTAGCTACATATCACAAACTAGCTTTCACTTCAGAGATTTGAGAATTCATGAGGATGGATTTTAAGTTCTGACCATCACACCTACTTTTAAAAAAATTATCTGTCTTGTAGTAGACTCTTAGAAATTTTGATCTAAGGAACGTCAAAACCCTGGGCTTGAATCAGTACTAACAGTTACAATCTCTGGAATAAGTATATTGTGGCATTATAAAGCTAGTGACATCTGATTTTTCTAAGTACATATCAAAACTATAGAAATTAAAGTATAATTTGCACAACTTGAAGAACCTCATAAAATGCATAGTAGTGAAGCTGCGTGGAAGACGAATTTCATCTGACACAAAAAAGGGTAGGATACCAAATCTTTTGAGTGAGACTTGGTGGGAGCATTTCTCAGGCTCTTCCACACACTTTCCTCACTCCCTGTAACTCTTCTGAAATTCTACTAAAAAGAAAAATATTGCAATAGTACGCATGTGACTTCAGTGGTTTAGAATACATTTCTCTATACAGGAGATGCAATTTTACCTGGTCTTCTACTGAATAAACTATTTTTAATCGTTTAATTTAAAGACTTTGTGTATTTGTGATGGATGGTCTCATCAACAGTGATATGATTGACTTTGGAAGCTCCATAATATTAAAAAAAAAGTATTTCTTTTTTAGATTGAGTTAAAGACAAGATTCTGTAGAGTTAATGCAATATATCTGCAGAGATTTAAATGGAACTTCCATTATACTTATTTTATCGTTCATGAAAGCGCTACATCATCTTTCAGAGATATGTGGGCTTTTTGCAAAGCTCATTCCTTTCATCAGCCATTTTACTAATCATGACCGGCCTGAATAAGCTGGTTGCTTTTGTAGAGTTAAAGTGGAAGTTAATTTCTATTACTTCCTCTGTTTGTACTATGTATATTTTCATTTTTGTTTCCCAGCTGTTTAATTCTAGAAAATTACTTGTATGGGTGGCAGATGAAAAAGAATTTTTTTTTTTTATTCTTTTTTTTTCCTCAAAATGGATGAATTTGAAGTTGCATACGCAGAAACAAGGAGTTTCACCTGACCTCGCTTTAGGAGATTACATACTAGATAGAATCATAGACTGGCCAGAGTTGGAAGTGACCTTGAAAATCATCTAGTTCCACCCCCTCTGCTATGGGCAGGATCACCTTCCACTAGACCAGGTTGCTCAAAGCCCCATCCAGCCTGGCCTTGAACGCTTTGTTTTCTTTGCTTGTCTAAACGTACTAGTTGGTGACAAGAAACAGGTCATTTTAGAGCATGGGTTATTTTAAATGTCTACTTTCCATTGGTTCCTTGTTGGTTTTTTTTTTTAAAATGTGTTCAAAATAGTTACTGTTGTCTTAGATGACATTTAAATAATACACCTTGGGATCAGTTAGCTGTAAAAGTGGAAATATACAGAAGAGCTAGTTGAAAAGATAAATGGGAAATATAATGAAAATTATAACAAAATATTGTGAGCAAGGATATGTATGCTGGCTTGAAATGCTTTGAAATAGAATAAAGCACTGAATGGCAGTAAAGCCCTGTCACTGCACTGAATTTGTTCAGAAATTCCATTAACCAGGGAAACTTTAAATAAAAAGATAAAGCTTAAAAATTGGAAGGAAACTTTTAAAGACAGTTTGTGGGTTTATTAAAGTTCAATCATGAACCAATTAATGTAAGAAAGGTACAAGCTGTTTTTATTTTATTTGATAAAGCATCTAGCATTATGTTCACCCTAAGGGCACAATACCGTGACAGGCTGCTTTGTTCACCATAAAGCTTGCTTTTTCTCTCTGCTTTTACAACCTGTGATTAAAATGCTTGAAGCACTAACCTGTTTTTAACAAAATCAGCTTACAAACAGCTAGCAGTACAATTCAATGGTTGCTTCCACCTGCGAAGCATAAATACAAACAATAGATTTTCTTAAAATCAGTGCTTTGGAGTTAAAATAACTAATTATTTGGACTAGTAGAGTTCATGAGGGGATAGTGTAATTAGAAACAATAGGGAAATTTTTGGGTTAGAGTTTCGTATTTAGACTTGAATTAGACTTTCAAATGTCCATCCTATCATATTTTTCTTTGGAAGAAAAAGAATTAAGTAATCTATCCTCTAACACCTACTGTTAGTTTTTGTTATTAACTGTTTGCAGAACTATCTTTTTAGCACAAGATTGTGATTTGTTTTCCTCTGAAAATAAAATTTATAATTACATATTATTGTATGAAACTTCAGCAAATACAAAGATCTTCTGTAATTCTTATGAGAAACCTGAGAGGGAGAGGGGAAGTAAAATTTTTGATAAACGATTACTAAATTATAGTTTTTCCACAGTGAATCTAGTTTTACTAAAGTGGGAGGTTGTTTCATTTGTGGGAACTTAGAATTTCTCAGGGAAAGTAGATTATTTTTTTTTTTTTTTTAGTGACAATTCTGATAGACTTAGCAAATGGAGAATTTATGAAAAGTCAACTTTATGTTGGAAATTTTAAGCTCAGTAGAAACTATTTTTTCCCAGTGGCTAAAAAATATTTCCACTGATGGTAGTTTCATCTGCAAATGTGTGCAAGAGGCAGTAGTGAAGAACACTACACCTCTCCACTTTCAGGTCCCAATTTCCATGATGAAAGGAGGTCATAATTCTTCACCTGAATCATAATACAGCACAGATTTTGAAAATACCAAAATGTTCTTTGTCCCATGATATGTCTATTGATGAGCTGCGTATCCTGAGGTACCTATTTTTGTGTTTCAGTAAGATCTATTTTGTGAAATGTTTCTAGCCATTTCTAGTTATGTAAACTGGCATTTCTCAGGCATAATGTTTTTGCATATGTACCTAATTAACCATCAAGTCTTCATCAGAAATTAACATTTTTCCCTCCTTATTAATTTCTTTTTAGAGAAGATTGCTTAACAAATGCATACAAAATTTCAGTGATTCTCCTCAAAATAAACATCTTAATTTACTATGTACAATTCTTATAGTGTCTTTTTCTCATCTGCTTCCTCATGGCAGAATTACTGTATTCTGCTATGGGAGGATGCAAAATAGATTTAGTTGCTTCCTTGGTCTGTAAATAGAACCAGTGTGTATTGATGAACTGGAAAAGAAAGATATGTAAGAGAAGGACTTATACATTAATTTAATATTTTAAAGTAGGTGACAGTTTACGGATAAGAATTGTAACTGTGGATATGCAAAAAGTAGTGCTGTTGGGTAGAGCCCTTAGGTTTGAATTTTTACTTGCTACTTGGTGTGTTGAAATAGTATTTAATATTGTAAGATTTATTATGAAGAAATTGGACATATTTAATGAATCTAATATGTGCTATTCCTCAACTGCCTATGAGTTTACCATATCTAGTGACCTGTTAGCAAGGTATATAACCCCCCACATTTTGTGTAACGTAATGAATCCTTTTGTCATTCATACTTTGACACAACCAGTAAATCGATGTATAGTTCACAATTACACTTTGAAAAAGCAGAGCAACTATGCGAAGCAACTATTTGAGACAGCAAAGGAGCCAATAGCAAGGATATGTATTAAAATAATCTGATTGGAATGATACTGCAGACAGCTAATTTAGCAAGTCACAGTTTGGGTGTGTAGGGTCAAAGATTAATAAGTGAGATCTGTTACAGGGTAGGAAAAAATAGAAAATTATATTTCTAAAAGAGATGTGGAATGTGTGGAGAGCTTGAGTACCTACAGTGCTTCATATATATGGAATTCTTGTTACAGGCTTCAAACTACAGTGCATACAACAAAGTTTTAAATATTATCAGTTTTCTGATAACAGTACAAAAGCATAATTATTCCTTTCAAAATCTACAGAGCAAAAAGACAACAGAAAATGCCAAGCTGAGAAAGAGTGGACTGCTTTCTTATTAAGGCAGATTTATTCATTATTGCTTTACACACCTTCAAAACTCAATAAACTGGAGGTTTCAAACATTTAAATTATATGACTTAAATAATTTAGTTAGGCCTCTAATTTCTTTATCTGTTCACTAGAGATGAGCAAGTTGAAATGCTTTATCTAAATCAAGAAGGATGGAGAAATCAGGCAGTCGGGGATTAAAATGTAATTTCTGCTCCAGAAGAGCGCTATTGATAGTTGTGACAAAGGAAGCGTGTTTCAAAGGAAAAGCGGAATTCTCGAATTTTGCACAGATCAAATTTGATACCTGATAATATACACTAATCAATAAACAACTGTATTCCCAGTATTCAGATGATGTTTGAATAGTTTTGGAAGTGCTTTGTGTATGTTCCCAAGCAGACTTTGACTGATTAGGAAATTTGCATTGACAGTAGTTTAGGATGAAGTGCAATTAACAGATACTGTAGTGATCTCAAGACCAGTTACTGAAAATCAAAGGTGTTTACATTTAAAAGAAATGCAAGCACGTTAAAGACTGAAAAAGAAAATTTATTATACACAATGACCATTTAATTTATCCAGAAATGTGTTAGTGATTTTTTTATTATAACATCTTGACTGCATAGCATGTCAGATTCAATATAATTATTTTCTCAAGATAATTGAGGGTTTTTTTATTTGTTTCATTATTTCTGGCTTTTTTCTCCTTCAGTCACAGAGCAGGTGGACAAGAGTGACATTTCTCCTATTCACTTTTTCACCCTCTTCTTCCCTATATCTTCTACAAGAAATTCAAAGCACTTTGCCAAATCATGTTGTTGTCCAGAAATATTTTTCCTGTTACCTATTTTTAATTTTGTACAAGAACAAATGCTTTCTTTTCCTCAAAGACTAAGCTCGTTGCAAGTATTCTCCAATTACTTTAGTTGGCTTCTTGATAATCTCAGCTCCAGAACAGCAGTAAGAAATAAATACATCAAATACAGTCCTCTTTCTTGCACAAAGAAAATCTCAAAGATAAATGGAGAAAAAAAAACCCCAAACCTACCTAACAACCCACAAAGAAACCTTGCTTTTAAAATAAGTCCTAAAATGTTTTAAGCTTGACTTCTGAGTGGTACAGGTGAGGAGTATTTTAGACGTTCTAGGCAATATTCAGTAGAGCATAATCCCTTGAAGACTGTGATCTTCGTAAGCTCCTTTGTTAATAGAGGTACAGCATCACAAACAATTGGAAGAAAGTATAATTATACACATTTCACCTCCTTCCATAATTTCTTCCCAAGAGAGGAACACATCCAGGCTAGAAATTTTTCCAGAGGAAAAGCGGAACAAAAATGTCACCAGTCAGAATGCAAGGTAAGCCAGCTTTGTTTCATTATCATTAGTTGGCTGATGGAATAGTTGCACATTAAATTGCTCTTACTTTGCATGCTCTGTTTGAGTGCAGGCTGCAGCTGAGGTTCCCTCATTTTGAGTATATGTCTATACGTGTATATATCATGCGTACATAATGTCTACTATATCAGCTGTCTTCTTTTAAAAGAAGAGCTATCTGACTATGAATGGAGTTTTACCACTGAAATTTTAACTTTGCTTGTATGCATTTGTCAAGCAATCTTCTCTAAAAAGAAATGAATAAGCAGGGAGAAAGTCAATTTCTGACAAACACTTGATGCTTAATTAGGTAAATATGGAAAAAGAAATGCCTGAGAAATGCCAATTTATATAACTAGAAATGGCTACAACTTGTATTTCTCTATTAAAGCAAATATAAAAGTTGTCAGGGTTCATATTTTGTGGGGCATTTGCCTCCTGATCATTCTCAAAGAATCTGGGTGTTACAGAAGATTTATGCATCAGCTCTGAGAATGGATGTTCTCCAGTGTTCGTATCGGCACAGCACGCAGCCAAAAAGTAACTTTTGTGTCATTCTGTGAGTTCTGTTGACAGCGGGCCCGACTGACTCCCTCGGCCTGGGTGCTCCTGGGGGCAGGAAGGTGCTGTCGTAGAAGCTGCACTCGGTCAGGGTTGGGAGGGGAGTATAAGCTGATGAGTTGCCCTCAAAGGCAACAGGCATGAGATCAGAGATTTAGTCAGCGAGTAATTTCTTAGTCTGCACCTGGAGTTTAGAACTGTGCTTTCTAAGCAGGGTTTTAGAAGTAGAAGGAAAAAATGCCGTGTGCTTCATCCAGGGGGTGGACACACCACAGTTTCAGCAGTCTGCCCCTCTGCATCATCAGGCTCTGTGCCTTGGAGGTTTTTCTGACAACTCAAATGCTTGAACCAATCACTTACAAAACCGATCAAAGAAATCTTCCTTTCATGTAATTCAGATGCTTGCTCTTGCATTACCTTTCACTAATGCTTCTAATGTGTCCTGTACATACATATCTACATAACAAATCCATACGTAGCCACAGTAACAAGACTGAGCAAATGCATCTCCTAGAATCACAACATTCTTAGGAGGCAAATAATAATCTGTTGTTAGGATGCAAATAAACAAGTCCAGCTTCTAGTTCTTTGGCACTGGATTAATTCACGGGTCAGTGTATCAAGAGACTACACAATTAAGATTTATAAATACAAATATGGAAAGAATTAAAAACTGGACAGGTTAGTTACACCTGTCATACACACAGCTGAGCAGTTGGCATGAATATTTGATGGAGCCCTGTTTGCCAAACTTTTAAGAGTATTAGCACCACAGCTGTTACCTAAGGTAGGAGTTATCCATTCTCTGTGCTGCTAATAGTCTTTCTTCTCTAGAGAAACATTGCTAATTAACACTGGGTTGCTGCTCACAGTATTCACGCAACAGTTTCCAGTACAGTCCGGTCTTTTAGCAAAATAGGTTCTTTAGTAAGCTTCTTTGTTTAACAATATTTTCTGTCTCCTGACAGAAGATTCTCTTGTACTGATGGTAAATTTGTTTTGGTCTATAAGGGTTACATGGATTTTTCAGTCTTAAAGATGTTTTAGTGACGAGATGTTTTCCCATGCATAGTGGGAGTATGGAAAGGGAACTGGCTATGGATGGAGCTGAAATGCAAACACTAAGTGGCAGTTGTAATTGTTATGATTCTTTTTATTCTTTTTTTTTCCTTTTGTTGTTCCTTGAAGCATCAATATCCTGTACAATTCTCTTCCTTTAAAAATAGGTATAGAATGATTGAAAAGTTTCCCAGTATTTCTTGTGAATTTGCAGATGTTTTGGTGAGACATTTTCACATGTTATGTAGTAGGCTGGCACTCCAAGTGGAAGAAGGGTTTTGTTTGCTTGTTTGATGTGCCTTAAACATGGACCCTGAGCTATGCTGTGTTACTCTTTAAACAATGTGAATTAGCCCTTCTGTAATAGGAACGGCTTCCTGCTGTAATAGGACCTGCTTCCTGCTCCTCAGTCTTTAGCCCTCCTGGGTTTTGTGTGCCTGCTGGGCTGGGACCTTGTTATCCTAGTGCTGGTGCACCTCCTCGGCAGGGACCCAGAAGGTTGCTTGAGGCCTTGCATGGGAGGAACAACAGATTTGATTATTTTATGATCTGATTTTCTGCTGGTTCTCAAATTTTAGTACACTAGATAAAGAGAGGACTTCTTGACTGACTATAGCTGAGCAAAGGAACAGCTCCTACTAAATAATGTTCTGGGCTCCCAGGATTGCTTGTTGCAAGCGGTGAGAAAAATGAAGGGAAACACTTAGATAAGACTCTGAATTGCTGGTCCTGCTGGGAACAATTAGGACAGTTGGTGGCTTGTTCTGGCTTACTCAGCTGGCTGTCTTCCCCAAAAGGCCACGTGGGAGGAAAGGGTAACAAGACCGCCTGGCACTCCAGCTACTTTCCTGACAAGACTTTGACTTTGAAATGAAGGGAACCTGAGCAGAGATGAGATTTGCTTTTTATAGCTTGGAGTACTATGTATTTACCTCTGGCTGATTCAGGGAAGTTGAAGCTCTGTAATTTGTGGGGGGCCACAAAGTCAGGTTCTGAAAAGACTGTACCGTTTGTGAGGTTATCTCAGGGAAAAGCTGCACAGCTCGGTGGTAAACAACCGACATCTTGCTTAGTGTGTTGGCAGCATTTCTAATGCTCTTGAAAGTATGTTATAAAGTTCTTGCTTGAATATTTTTGTTCTGTGGGGTCTTTTTAGTGCAAAATGTTCTTCCCATGTAAGCTAGTTTGTGCCTTGAGCTCGTATTTTGTTGCTAATGTTATAACGGACAACTGCGTATCATTATTCATCTATTTTATTTAATTATTGATCCTTTCAACTTTACAAGACTTAATTAGAATTTGCTGTATTGAACGAAACAAAAAAAATTAAATTTGTTGAATTAGTAAATAACAGAGAATTAGTGGTAGTTTAGTGATTTAATTAACACAGCTTTATCCCAGCACACTAGTTAATGAAAGGCAAGCATTGGGCCATCTGGTACAGTTTCAGGAAATGTGGAAACAGAACGGCCTTACTTTCTACCTTCCTCTCATTTGTTATTTGCATTTTGATGAGTCCACTGGTTCTTCTCTTTCAGATGATTATTTACTTTCCCTGTGAAGTCCCTGAAGTACTATAGAAACCTTTCAGATAAAATAGTTTTTATAATTGTAAGGTGATTTTAGACCTTATTCTGTTTCACAAAACCGTTCAATATTCTAAAGGCTGAATTGCACAATAAATATGATCTATCCAGAAGGTCTGTAGCCATCGCCTCAATGCTATCTAATTAAAAGCTGCACATCTTTGCTCGGTGGTGGTCAAGCTTAATTTGCTCAGTCCAGTTATTGTTGCAAGGTGCCAGGGGACTGTAGAATCTTTTTTTTAGTAAACCTTGTACATTTATCCTGAAAGTTAAAGCTTCGAGGTTCTCAATGAGTAACAATGCAAGACACTGCATAATCTCAGGGAAGTCTTTCCATGAGCTTGCATCATTCTGTATTCTTCCAGTTACAAAGTTAATTAAAAAAAGAGGCAGATTTTGTGCAATCTCCTTTTTTTTCTTAGGCTATTTATAAAAAAAAGAAGGTTTTAAAGTTGTTTAAAAACAACATAGAGTAAATATTTTGGTATTGAAATGCATGTCTAGGGAATTGAGGTTTTTGAATTACGGATGTTTGAGATTTTCAGTTAACTTTAGAATGTTACTAAAAATGCACTTGCACTGTTTGCCAAGAATTAACCAGTGACATTTGAAAAAAAGCAATGCCAAAAAAAAAACCCCAAAACAAACAGAACAAAAGTTAAATGGCTCTGTTTGTGCATTTTACTCAAAGGAAGGAAAGCAAACATTCCACTGAAGGATTCACTTTTTCCAGCAAGTGTTTCTTAAAGGTCCATGACAGTCATGCTATATACTTTATCAGCTGACAAAGGTAGTTCTTTGCTAACATTTTAACAGCATCGGGACATGAGTAGAACTGAAGGATAGTAAAAGAACTGAAGAATATTGATTTTTGTGCTTTATAATCATTTGCTTTGGCCATCAAAAGCTTTTCATTTGTATTGCTGTACTCCTTTTATCAATATACTTATTGTGGGTATTCAAATACCCATACATTTTCCTGAAGACCTAAGTAGAGGAAGAATTAGGATAGATGTACTGAAGTAACTAAATTCCATGGTTGTGTAAGGTCTTACATTTTCTGAAAGACTCGATTCCAACTAGTCAGTGGTTTTAGTCCTTAGATTTCACCACTTTGGCTTGGAAAATTATATACAAATTAAAAATTGTTGCTGATAGTAATTACAATGTTCCTGTGTCATCTAAGACCTCTTGCTCTGCCTCTTACTTGGTAACGTTGGGACAGAGGAGATGATGACATATTTTGCCCAACATCAATGCTAATTAAGTTTCTGATACTAAAATATGATTACATGACACAACACTTCCTTCAAAAATGGGGGTTCTGTTTGTTTGCCTGGGTTTGTTTTATTCCTATTACCTCAAAAGTGAGAAGAAAGTTAGAAGTGAGAGTAGAAACTAGAGTTGAAATTTTGTTTAAAAGCATACAGGTGCTATTTGCATGATCCTAGGGTGGTCTCTCCTTGTGCATTTTAGCACAGTTTTGGAAAAGATGAGTGGAACTTGGGAAGGAACCTGAAGAATGGGACTGGCCACTGTGAAAATACAGTGGAACATATCTTAGAGAAACCTTGTTAGATCCAACCAGATTTTTAGCTTGTGTACAAGAACATATTATTCCCTAACTTTAATGTCATTGGTGATTTTTTTACTATAAAATTCAGATTGGGAAATGGCTTTATTAAAGGCTTAAATATAGCTTTAAAGCTATTGCTTACTTGGTGGGAGGGAAACAGAAGTTATTTGCCTTTTGAATCAGTGCTAATTATGTTTTCCCTTTAAAACCTTTGCCATCAACTTGGTTCTGCAATTAAAAAGTGCAGCTGAAAAACGTCTGCTTTCTACCCCAGAAACCATTAACTAAAAAAATAAATAAAAAAAAAAAGTAAAAAAAAAAACTTAAAAAAAAAATCATGTCTACATTCTTGTCCACAGGCTGTGTCTGTCTTGCATGTTGCATTACATTGTTTTAAACATCAGATTGGGTTCTGCAGAAACAGCTTTTCATCCAGAAACAGTAAGGGTTGCTTGATGTCTGCTGCAGTTCAGCTTTTATTGCTCTTGATTTCATCTTTTTTTTTTTTTTTTTTTTTTTATAACTCCTAGTGTCGTTTAGAGAAAGTAGTGCTGGCCTAAGGCAGGTACATTGGCTGTGACCATATTAACCAAGTAGCATAGCCCAATGGGAGCAGTAGGTCTTGATAGCTGGTAGTAAGGATCCAGCTTAACTAAATGTTTCAGTCATTAGCTCCTATCTGTCTCTGTAAACTGAGTATCCATTGGTGTTTGGGGCTCATCAGATACCCTCCTAGACTGAATGATTACTTCAACTTTATAGGAATCCGCTGTGTATATCCCACGGCCATTTGGAGGGTGAACTGTGAAGCAGAATAAGAGATGATTGAAAGACTTGCTTCTGAACTGGACTGAAATTCAAATAGACTCAAAGTAAGAGATCTGTTTCATGAGTTCCTCTTGTGCATGCAACCACTAATGGTCATTCAGCCAGTTATATTGGGTAGAGAATTTGAAGTAATACCTCTCAAAATGTATGTCACAGAAGTAAAAAAACCCACAGTACCTAATGTTTTTTCTCTACAGTTCTGCTCGTGCTGTACTGTCTGCCCGTATAGGCACAGCCACTGTCATCTGAACAGGAAAATAAGATTTCGCTTGTCTCATTAGAGGTAATAAGAGTCACTCTACGTAATTTCACATAAACACATAGTCCAATGCAGGAAAGACTCAAGTTTCTATTGTGTTCACTCTTTGTAATCTGCTTCCTATAGCAGCATGTGTGGGTCTCACTGCGGTATGTTAAGGGCCTCATCTCTCACTGAAGACAAAGTAGTACTCTATGGAACTATGAAATCTGCATACTCTTTTACCCATGAATGGTAAGCTACTTGGGATCAGTGCTTTCAGTACTTCCCAGAAGCCACATAATTTTCCTTGATAATCACTGTTTAACTGCCATGCTTCCCTACACAAATTTAATTTCAATTTTTCCCCCACAGTTGTAGTAATTTTAAATGTGTGACTGCAATTAGCTAAAATGCTAACTGTGAATTGAGTTTAACACTGTTCTTTCAGCACCATTTTAATGAAGAATTAGATATTCTTCGTCCTTTCTGAAGTCTGAATTTAGTGTTTCAGCAAACCATCAATCAGAGGTTCATGTCTGCTTTACTTTACCTTCCCAGTCATATTCTTTTAGGCTTCTTTCACCATTTTAGTATCCAGGAGCCTGGCAGCTAGGCACTAAGTGATGCAACTCGCATCTGTTGTGTCTGGCTCATTCTTTCTCCTATTCCCAAGGTGATAATTGTATCATCTTTGTGGTATTTTGTTTTGTTGCCCTTTTTATTATTATTTTTATGTATATGTTCCTATTAGAGAAAATGAAAAATGAATCATTGGAAAGACTTTTCTTTTGTAGATGCACATTTTACTGGTGCTTTGGCCAAGAAAAAATGGGGTAGGAGGGAATCTTAGTCTTCCTAGGTCCTGTATGCAGTCAGTCAGTAAAGAGAGGGGGAATCTGAAGTATAATTCAAAGCACAGAATCATATGGGGTTAGAAGGGACCTCTGGAGATCATCTAGTTCAACCCCGCTGCCAAAGCAGGCCCTTCTAGAGCAGGTTGCACAGGAACTTGTCCAGGCAGGTTTTGAATGTCTCCAGAGACGGAGAGTCCACCACCTCCCTGGGCAGCCTGTTCCAGTGCTCTGCCACCCTCAAAGTAAAGAAGTTCCTCCTCATGTTTAGGTGGAACTTCTTATGTTCAAGTTTGTTCCCCTTTCCTCTTGTCCTGTCACTGGGCACCTCTGAAAAAAGACTGGCCCCATCCTTTTGGCACCCACACTTTAAGTATTTATAGGTGTTGATCAGATCCCCTCTCAGTCTTGTCTTCTCCAGAGTAAAAAGACCCTAGTCTCTCAGCCTTTCGTCGTAAGAGAAGTGCTTCAGGCCCCTAATCATCTTTGTAGTCCTACAGAAATAACTTATTCTATGCATAAACTGCACTTCAGCAGTCAGCCTAAACAGTGAGGGGAAAATAAGTGTGCTGGTAAGTTATGAATTTTGAATCGACTTATGGAGAATTATCTTATTCTGATATTGATATGGCTCTCTGCAGTTGCTTAGACAACTGTGGCTGCACACTCAGACAATGCGAGTACCTTGCCTTTTCCCACTGAAAAAAAATTATTTCCGTAATTTCATCTGCTAGTGGAGTGTTTTCATTTCCTTACTACTTATTGGTAGTTTTCTTTTGTATTCACAACATACTGACTTAATCTCATAGGTAAAACCTCTGAGCTGATTGACTTGTCTCTAATATCTCTTTTCTCCATTATGAGTATTTGCGAATCTATATTTCTAACCGTAGGGGAAAAAAGTGCTCTGTTTCTGATGAATATCACATAAATGAACATTTTTATTTGCATTAGAATTTTCAGCAGATGCGATGCGTTGCTTCCTGGTGAGGTTATTTGGTTTACAATGCTGTTTGAATCAGGGGATATAAAGCAAGAGGTAGAAGTAAATTCTGGAATTTCAAAATTATTGTATTATATTTTAAAACTGTACGGTACGCCTTTAGCTTCTAGAAAGTCTGTGAGGAAAAGTAACTGAACTTGGAAGATTTACAAATGCATATAGTTTTGATGCAGAGGGAGGTCTTACTATGATAAATTATTAGTAGTATATGAGTAAGACAAACCAGACACAAGTGGTATAGAAAGTAGTCTCTATGTAGATGTGAATCCACTTGGAAAGGTTTTATTTTATGTTTTTTAAAAAGACCAGTGAGAACTGAAGGGTTTCTGTGTGCTAAGGCTGTGGCTGCTTTCCGATGGTAATGAATTATCTACACCTGTTTTTTGATCTTTATTGGTGTTTGACGAGAAAAGAGTGTCAACGGTTGCAAGCAGGGAGTAGAAGACAATTTTATTTGTTTAGGTGGATAATTTTATTCTCTCTACTAATCTTCTATGGTTAGGATACTGTTATTTAACCTGGTGTCCTGCTGATGTAGGGAGTTTTCTGTTGCAGAATATACATTCAGTTTTTCTTTTCACTGTTTTATGTGTCCTCTGAGATCATATCCGACTACACTCAGGTAAATTAAGGTAGAATTGGGAAGGTATCTGTGACCTATTTTTGATTATTAAATATTAAAAAAGGAAAAAAATGTTTAAGTCCTTCTTAAGAATAATAATTTATTGCCAGAATGACACGGAATGGTCTGCTTGCAATTGTAGAATGGAAAGCACCGTAGAATTCATGGCCAAGTTGAAGCTCCTGGGGATCTGTGGTGGTTCATATGGTGCCTAAAACATCTCCAGGAAAACTGTGGAACATTTTGCTGTAATTAGAAATTATGCAAAATAACCTGCAGTAGCATCCTGTTGTGGAGAAATTGAAGATGCAGCAGTGCTATTCTACATTATCATCACTATATGATGCATTTCAGCTACTGCCTCAAAAAGGAAAGCCTGCAGTATGCAGGGAAGCTGGTTTCAGTCGGTCAGCTCTGCATGTGTACACTCGTGTGCACACACCCTCTGTTATCTACACTAGATGGCAAATCATAAGAAAACTTCACTTTATTTGCAGCAACTGTTCCTAAACCTAGGTGAACTGAAAACTCAGAATGTCTATCTGAAAGGAAATACATAGTTCTTCCAGTCCCCTGCCACCTTTCTTTCCATCTATACCATGCTTTTTAAATTTCCAAATATTTACACATTCATATACCAGAACGTATACTAAGAATGTTGTGATTATTGCAGTTAACAATATTCAGCCTCTTCATTTGCAGTAATTTTTTATCTGTATGTTTAGTTCGTAGAATTATATTCTTTTAAAATAGTGGATAAAAATCTTCAGGGTTTTTTTTTTTGTTATCTGTGCAATTTTTCATTGATTTGTTGTTTTTGGTTTATAGCTCTCTCTCTATATATATTCCTATAGCTGAATCTCATGGAAGTTTGCACACTATTCAGCATAATAGACATAAATTGGTGTAGTAATTGGCTTTGGCATTTTTCTGAGTACAATTTTAACCAAAACCTTCAATTCAGCAAACTTCCACTTGTCCTCTGGGAGTTTTGTCCCTGACAATATTATCTCTGTCTAAGAATTAGCTTCACTCCTTGTTAAGGAAAAATACATTTATGTACCTCCAAGGGAACAACCTCTTGGTCAAATACTACTGTATGTTACGAGTGCCCTCAATGCTTTTTTTTTTTTTTTTTAATTAGATGTTAAGGAATAAATGGAATCAGAAAAAACTCTGAAAAGGAAATTCTGCACTCACCTAAGGGAAACTGTACCCAAGACCCACCACTGCCATATGGGTGAGCTATTGGTACTCAGTATTAACGATCGATATATCTTCTAACTTAAGCATACACTCAGGAGCAATTGGTATTGTCCAATATCTGATGTCCCGACCAATCTCAAGACTTGTCAGTAAGAAATACTTGAATTATATTTGAGCTTATTTGTATTTTTCTCTGTCTTCCTTGTGTGCACGCTTGCATCTCCTGACAAGGCTTGCTCTAGTGAGTAATTAATTTACTTTGTATCTCTTCATGGACTACCTTGCCCAAACAATTGCTCTTTCAGTCCCTGCTGCACAGGGATTCTCTGTTGTCTCCTCCTGTGGTGGGTACTTTAATTTTAGCAGGAAAGAAAGGAGGAGAATTTTCCATATGTTGCTAAGAAAATGCCGTGACAAGTTAGCTATTTTTTAGGAAATATGTCAATACTTGAGGATGTTCATTTTAAATATTCAGGAGGCTAGGGGGTTGTTTGTCTTTATATTGTAATTTCTACATTGATTTACTATGATTTAGCATTCTGGTTTAGTTTGTTGTCACAACATTTACTTTTGTGATTTGAGCTCAGTTTTATTGTTTTGCAAAAATGGAATGGAAGACCAGTGCCCTTGTTACCTACATCGTCCTTTTCATTCCAGACTTTAAGCTTTATAATTATTTTCTGTGACTGATTGCCCCACTTCACTGTCAATATCCTAGATCCTGTAAACAGTCAGAAATATCAATAATCAGGCAACTCCACGGTTGTCGTTCTACAGCACATAAACTATAACTTCCTTTCATAGATCAAGAAAAAAATCCAAATGTAAACTCTTGAAATCCTGAATATCTTTGCAAAATGAGCCTTGTGCAAGTCTTATGCGACTCCCCAAATAAATGGAGTACTCCAGGAAGCAAGCAAAAGGTCTCCCCTGTGCCCCCCAACCCCTTATCTCTCTTGCAGTTGGAAATGGTTAAGTTGGTTTTCTTGATTGTTTTAAGTTATAGTTTGCTTTCAGAAGTTCTTTAGAGCTATAACATACTTGAACAAAACTATTGACTGAAACACTGTGTGTATTTATTCAGCTAGTGGTTATTTTTGGTTGTGGGTTTTGGTTGTGAAATTAGAAATGGCAGGTGAACAGATGTTACCAAACTTCATATTCACATTGTTCTGTTTGTAGACCACTTGTGAATTCTTCTATTTCTGAAGATGTCTTTGGAAACTTTTATTTTCTCATTTGTAATACATCTAATTCCTTTTGTTGAATCATATGTTATTTTTAATACCTGATGGTATATCCACCCCCATTTTTTATAGGTAGTTAAGTCTTTTAGAAATTCAATAAGGTTTTTATTTGGAGTACAGAATTATAATAAAAACTTGAAATGGTTATCAGACTGATGTTTAAAATGTTTGTCAGAGTCCAAGATGGAAGTGACAACACCTCAAAATGTCCTTGAGTGATGGTTAATAGACTTATTTTGGGGAACTTTGTGCAAAACTAAAGAATATTCAAGTCAAGGGTATAGCTGCTCTCAACTACAATTATTGGAGAACTGACAAACTCTGTGGATCAGAAAAAGCTGTATGTGGATACATAAAGAATGTCCAGTAAATTTCTTCCCTATATTTCTAGTCCTGCTACTCAAGTGAAGTGGTGGATATAGCCGTGCTTCTTAAAACTTGGGTAATTGGGCCATTCTTTTGTAACAGAAGCTACCCTGGAAAAGAGTTTCACTTCAAACAGAAAGATAACAACAGCTTAACCCCTATTATTAATTGCTTCTATTATATTACCTGGGCAGTTGCTAATTAAAGAAAGCATGTAGTCACTACTAGCAGCTCTAGATTCTCTCCTGACGTCTAATCTTACCTCAGCTGGATCAGTCTTCATTTCTTCAGTAATGAGATACTCCTAAACAAGAAGAAATTAGAAACAAATGGTGTAGAACATCACCCTATTTACTATCTCTAGTCGCAGATTGGCTAAAAAGTCTTTTAAAATTTCCCTAATTCAAAGGACAAGATAGATCACTAACTGAACAAGATATGAAGCAAGTTAACTCATTCAGACTGAGGAGTGTTGGGTCCTTTTAGTTTCTCAAAAATTCTGTCAGAACCTCCTGTCCTCAACCCTAGCACTGGAAAAAGACAAGACTGTGAACATGATACGAGTAGCATATAACTTCATATCTGTAGCTGGGAACTTGTGCAGCTATACCATATTTCATGTAGATAATGCAGCTCATATCTATCTTCCAGCAGTTCAACACTGCTGACCTGGTCCTTGCAACACCCATAAAACAGCAGGTGTCTGTTGACTGTGAGCTGAGGGCAACTGGGGAAGGCTCCAGGTCTCCTCACATTTGTTTCTTGCTTAGAACTCTTCACTATTCTAGGTGTTAGGACCCAAGCCTGCTTTACACCCTCCCTGTGCCTATTTCTGATATTCCTGGGGGAATAGATGTTCGTGCCCTCATGCTACAGTTCTGAGAAGATATTTCTCTAAAATCTCTGTATACCTTTAAAATGCGCTTTACATCCACACTTTCTGTTTCAGTACTGAGACTGCATCAGAAAGCTGGTGGGTGGAATAATTTATTTCCTAGCTTACCAAAAGCTCATCAGCATTAGACTTGCTTGTTTAAAGTAAACATTAAATATATGTTCTTATATATTAATGTATAGGAAAATATTTACATATAGGAAATTGATTCTAGTTTTTCTCCAGAGTAATTTTGGTATGAAGATTTTTCAGGAACCAGAAATGAATGTTTGACCTGTGACTAAGGAAATGTATATGGCTGACTTATGCATGAAGAGGTAAGATTCTTGAAATTGTCCAGGCTATTTGAAAGGACAGGAGTGAATGAACTTCAGTTATGACACAAGGAACTTGAAAATTTAGATTAAGTCCTTTTTTAATGGTTTTCACAGCAGATCCATGGTTGATACTTTTTATTATGTATTATTATTTTATGCACTTGGATTCATAAGAGCTCTGAAATATGTGCATCCTTCTATCCTTCTTCAGAAACACAAGTCCAGATTGTGCATACCTCAGATGCTAAGCTTTTCTGAGAATTAAAAAGGATGCCAAGTGATCTTGAAAGAAAAAAAAAGTAAAAAAAAAAAAGGCATAACATGTCTTCTTTTAGTCATCTTTTCTTTTCTCTGAATGGGTTCACATGCCTGTTTTTAGGCACCTGAATGAAAATATTTGCATGAGGATAGAGAAAGAGTCAGAGAGACAGGAAAACTGGGTGGTAAATATTTTGCATTATGAATTGCAGAGCTGTCCTCTGCGAATTGTGTGCGCCTTGTGCTTCATGATGCCCCCTGAGAAATGGGGTGTCAGTATGAGTTCAAAAAGCCTGTCAAATAATCTGAGCTTAAACCATGGCCGAAACTTTTTATTCCCTGAAGAGTAGCCAATTTTTTGTCATTTTGAGAGGTATATGGTAGAATGAAAACATGAAGGACGCAAAATAGTTACATTTATATGTCTTTTTTTCCTAATGAGTTAAGTTTCTCAGTCAAAGACGAAGTCTCCGCTCGTTTGGATGTGGATCACAGGTTGCAGTAAGAGCCTTCCATCTTCCCAGGTCTCTCTCTTGCTGTGTCACTCGAGCACAGCACAAGACCTTGTTTCTGCTCTGTCAGATCATGCTGTACTGATGTGTTCTAGCTGCCATTGTGTCGGAGGAAACCTAAGCTGAAAAAGATTAAAATTAAATCCATCAGTACTCTGCCCTGTGTTAAAATAGGCAGGTAAAGTAAATCACTTGGAAGAAGGAAAGCCTATTAACCTCAGACCATATAAAGTTTGAGAAATTAGTTTTAGATCAATTATTACTCTCTTAAATTTTTTTTTTAAACTAAGTTACATCACAGGAGATAGAGGAATAATTTCCTATTAATAAAGTAATTAGTTAAAAAATACTTTCTTGGAAGAAGCTATGAAATATATGTAGTATGACTAATTGAAATTTTAAGAAATCTGAAGACTGAACCACAGGTTTCCCACATGCATTTTGGAGTATAGAAAAATAACAATACTGTGATTACAAGTTGGGTCGTTGGAAAGGAATGCTGTATCAGCCCAGTAAGATACTCTGCAGTCAGAGGATGCAGTCAGACCCTACTTACAAAGAGGAAATTGTTGACCAGGCTGCAGTTTGCTCTGGAGGCCCGACATGACCGCCCAGGCTGGCTGGTGAAGAAACTTCTGGCAGGCGGAGAGGGCACATGGCCCAGCTCCAGCCTCGCGTGTGGAGCTTGTCTGTGGGAAGCACGTGCGGGCACGGCTACCAGCCGTGTACTCGGAGAAGGACAAAGCTGCCTGGTCCTCATCCTGCTATAGACTATTTTTGTTCTTTTTTTAATGGAAATCTGTAGCAATATTTTTCAGTATTCAAAAACTGAAAATGTTAAAGACATCTTTGTGACGAATGGTGGCTTCTTTGAATTATCTTTTTTACTTTTTTAGTTACTCTGTTTGCAGTGTTGTTTGCCACAACCTTTTGGTAGACAGAAATCTGTAAGATTTTGAAGAGTTCCTTTGAGGCTTATTTGCCAAAGGTGGAGAGAATTTAATTTTTTGCTTGTGTAGCCATCCCAGTAAAAATATAAATTTTCATTTAGAGTCATAAAATAGCTTTAGACAAGAGAAGCCAAAAACTGAAGTGCCGTAACTTGAAAAGTAGAAATAATCTCATATATAGTCCCAAGAAGTTCATTATTTGCTTCATGATTTCTTTTTAGTATTACATGCCCCTGCATACAGGCAGAGCAGAATGTTTTCTCCCTCTGTTTGCTGAACTTTTCAGCTAAATATCCTTCTATATTTCAAATTTATGAACTAATTAAGGCAAGTGTGGGGTTTTTTTATTATTTTTGTAACCATTTCCTTACAACTCTGAATGTCTTTCTGGAAAGATTTTTTCTGTTGTTTCTTAAAAGCTGCTCACTCCTAAAGTCATATAGTTTCAAGGAGATTAATATAATTCCCCATCCTTGATCTGTTGCAAGCGCCTGTTTCTTGCGCTGTTTTGTGTTGATCAAAGACTGAGTATTTGAAGGTCATTTCTTCACTTCCATTTCATGGGTGCTCCAGTGCAAACTTCTATTGGTATTCTTTAACTTGGGGTGGGTGACGGGGGTGGTTTTTGGTAAAGTTCTTATTTAGAGCTTACAGTGCAAAAACCCGACCCTCTCCTAAAGAGCTGTGTTACTTTGCTCTCCTGCTCTCAGAGTTGTTGTTTTGCCCCGTCAAGTCATTTCATGGCTGCAGCAGAAACAGTAGTTGGAATAATCTAATACTGCTGATAAGAGATGTGTAAGCAAGGTGCTTTCCAAAGCAGGGAAGAGACTAGCTGCTCTGCTGGAATGGTTATCTACCATGCATCATCATAGGCGCATGCATATATGTGTATATATATATATAAAGCACATACATATTTGATTACCTTAATTACTTTACAGTATGTAGTATTCCTTGAGGAGAGAGGAAGGTACATTTTGTTTTTTTAACCTAGGTCCAGTCATGGGAGTATTTTGGGTTGGGCAGAGGAAGTTGTGATGTAAATGCTTGTCAGAGAATGAGAGAGAAATGTGGTCCTGGTGGAGACCAATGGGTTCATCACTGGATATGTTCCCTCCTGCAACCAGTAAGCATTCAAAAGTAGACCAGCTTAGAAAAAAACAAGTAAGTCTGTTGTGCATACTCCAAGTCAAAAACCCAAATGATGTTAATAGTTGTAATATGGTGAGCTGAAATCCCAGACTTCACAACCATGTCAGCAGTTTTCAATTTGTGGATGTTTCTAGGAACTATACCCCATTTTACAAGGGAGGATGGGTTTACCCTCTTGTTTCAAGATGTTGACCTCTTCTGAATAATTCCGAGATGCACCAGTTACATGCTAGTGTGTTTTTTCAGTTGTCTTAACCTGAAAGTTTTAGATGAAAGCTTCTGATTTTGGTGGGGAACGAATTGCACAAAGATATGGGAGAAGCTGCCATTCCTGCAGCAATTCCAGCAGCAGGAATATTGTAAAGCCTTGTCCATAACTACTAGAGTGACAAAGGTTGTGTCATCTTTACTTTGCAGTACATTTTTGGATTATTTGCATGTTCTGAAGTACTTACAATCTGAAGTTATTTACTGTATCTATGCAATTAAGTCACTATGACTTATGAATGGTTTCTTGCTGATTTTAATAGTAGGATGTGGATTTTATTTTATTTTAATAGTAAAGATGTGGATTACTTGCTGTTTTCTTCTCCATTGAGTCTAAATTAGCCACAAGAACCAGATTGCCACTGGCTATAACCAAACCTGTAAATTCAAAGGACACTTTCAGTAAATATTTTGTAGTATTTTCTTAAAATCCACAGCTTCAGCAAACATTTATGCCAGTAATTAATTTACTATAAGAAGCCAAAAACAAGCATAAAAGGGATACAAAGTTGAAGTCAAAGCAAATGTGTTTTAAAAATGTGTTTTAAAATTCAAATGAATATTGATAGATAATATTTTGCAGCATTGGCTCAATTCTAGTGGCAGTTCATTGGGGACATGCTGTCTTCTCCTTTCTTAGCTACTGGAGGTATCATTTGTGTTTATAATGGTTAAGAACAACAAGTGCTGTTTTACCTATGTTCAAGGAGAAGCAGACTTCTGATCTAGCTTTGACTCAGCCAAAATATTTCCCTGGTGTTCAGTAATCACCCACTGCATTGAGGGAACATAAAAACACATCTCCTGAGAATCGCTACAAAAACAGTAAAATAATTTGCTGGTGTAAAAGCATTTCTGCCAGCAGAGAGGCTTGAAATAGGACAACTTTGATCTTAGAATAAATTATGTCTTAAATTGCTTAGATCTCCTGCAGATAGTACAGGAGCAAAGAATATGTGCCTTAATCTCTATTTTCACTACCTTTTTTAATTTTTAGAGGTATATTGAAACAGATTCTTTCTTTCCTGTTATTGCATAATACAGGTAGCATTTCAGTAAAGGGATCTTCCATCTGCCACTTAGCCCACATACATCATAGTTTATCAATTACCGATATACTAGGCAGTTGTATTCTTAGAAATAGTTAAAAAATTAGGACAAGCACTTACTGCATTTGAGTTTTACAGATATTAGGGGGTTTTAGGGTAGGAAAAAAATGATTATGTAAGTGGCAATTCTACTGGATAAATAAAGCTTTGTATGTTAAATTATTATGGCTAGTGAACCTTTGATATTGATTTCTAGGAAGAGATTCTGTATAAATTCTCCTTCCCTGGTTTCCATTCTCTTTTTATTGTCTCTTGTGCTGAATGATTTGTTTTGATGATTATAGATACTTTGCATTGCTTAGACTACAGATTTATTTTACATGCAAATATTATCCAATTTCATGTCTTCATTAAACTTTAATAAGGCTTTACGAACGTAGTGTACAAAAGACAATATTGAAACAACAAAGCTGTATAATGATGATTGAAATACAAGATCCAGGAAGAGTGATGGTGAAAGTAGCTCTAGTACTGGCAATGCTGGTAAGCCTGCAGATGCATTAAATTTATTTTTAAGTTCTAATAGTTACAAAGCATGAAGTACGAGTCCGGGGGGGGGGAAGAGAAAAGATGAGTGCTTCTTTTGCTGTCAGTGGCATACTTGAAAGTAAATGCAAATGGTGTTCATTTATATGTAGTGCATGTCATTTCTTTTAGTATCTTTAAGATGATAAAATAATCATAAAAAGATACTCAGTTTGTGGGGTGTGGCATATGATGAAAAACATGAGTAAAAAAATGCCATGCTGTTGCAAAAAGGCAAAGATGATGATTAATCTTAAATAAGCCCCAAATAGAAGGTATTGGATGAAAGAATCTGGTCCTAAAAATTTGCATTAATACCCAAGCATAAAAGCAAGTCAAGCGCTCCATTCAGTGCATACTCTGAGTTTACTGCAGTCGAAAAAAAGGCATCTCTGCTGCATTCTCTGCTTTGGTTGGTACCTCTTGAGCTCCTTCTGAGGGAGAGCGGTTTACTTGACTACAGCTGAAAAAAGAAAGTTACCTGGGTTGGTTTAGTAGAGAGCTGCAATACCAGCTGAACTGTGTAGTATTGATACTTCTCCTTTCCCGGTTGTGTCCACAGTAACAGGCTCTTCAAACTCATCAGGTGTGCTACTAGTCACCTTACAGCTGGAAAGCCTGTAACTTCTTTCTTCTTACCTTGCATGTGGGAAACTAGCGTGTGACCTGGGCAGAGGAGGGTGAGTGTCCCTTGGGAGGCTGCTCCTCATGGATGGCTGCAGGGGGTGCACACAGGATGGGGCCCATCTAGGGTGTGGGGCTTGCCCAGATCCAGGAGAGGACAAGGCTGTCTCTGGGTCGCTGGGGGCTGTAGCGCGTGGGGACAGCAGATCCCTACAGACAGTAGGGATCTCTACTGGCAATGCAGAGATCCTTGGGTCAGCTCACGACTTTGGTTTTTGTTTTTCTCTGTACTCTGAGGTTTTTCTCCCTGCACAGGCGTACCTATTGCTGCTAGATTTACTTAGCTACCAGGGTGTCTTAGGGTAAGGAGGGCATCATTTAACTGAAGAAGTGAACCTATAATTTTTCAAAACCTAAGCAGCTTTCTGCTTCTGATGCTATAGGGTCCAGCAAGAGAGGGAGAGCTGAGAACTGCCCAGAACACTCTGCAATGTGCAGGTTGTGAAAATACCTGCCTGGGTGGGTTTTGTAAGCGTGTGTATGCAATGCAAGACACTCCTAGCTTTGAGAAAATATCTGTTTTCTCCTGTGGTGAGGGTGGCTTTTCTGAAGCAGTGAGAAGAATAAAATGTGTCCCCAGAGTATCAGGGGATGCCACTTTCCCAACAGTGTTGTCTTGCACTGAGGATGTTCCTGGAGCAGGGGAGACTTCCTAGGACAAGAGCTGGTGGTGGTGGTTATAAACTTGATTCGTATGTGCGTAGCTGACATCTGAGAGGGCCACAGGCAAACCTGTGTGGCAAGTGTAAAGGCAGCAGACCATACAGAAGTTACTAGAAGGTGTAGGGGAGAGCTGGTGACTGCTGTCTTAGTAAAGATGTTTTTTATTGGGAGGGAAGTTCTAGAGGGCAAACCTGTGGATGAACGCTTTAACTAGAAACCAAGGAAACCAACATGCAGGGAGGAGCACCTAGCTTTTGCTGATACAACCTACAGGGTGGATATGGCTAACACTCAGTTTGATTCTGAAAAGACCAAGAAGGGTGTGGGGAAAATAACCTCAAAGTATCAGCAACAGAGAAGGACCTTCAGTTAATTGACATGTGCATTGCTAAACAGGGGAACGGTGGAACCTTCAAGTGCTTCTGTGTAATAGAGAGGAGGAATGCTGGCTGTCAGATGACATCTGGGTATGATATAAATCTCAGACACAGAAGAAAGAGGGTGATCAACAGAATAATGATCAATGGGGTACAGAGTTGCCAGGCTACCAGCTTTGCAGAGATGAGAGAATAATATGTACAGGCAGGAGACCGTCACAGTATGAAAAGTGTAGAAACAGAGAGGCACTGCAAAGGCCTTGCACAGGCTTTCTGCCCACTCAAATAATAAAACTTAACTAATAAAAATAACTAGGATTGTACTGCAAACTCCTGTTTAAGACCACAAAAATGATCAGGGAATATGAAGTTGTGAATTTAGGACACTTGGTAATAGTAACAGATTTTGTCTACACATTTGCAGACTAGGTCAGTGTTTCACCACAATGAGATGTAGAGATAAAATTTTTGACACTGTAAGGACTGAATAGTAATGTTAAGACCTAAAAGGAAAAAAAAACCCACTCTGAATTTTTTCTTAAGTGATATACAAGGCATACTTCAAAGTGAATTAAAGGAGGACCCCTCCGTAGCAGTGTTCACAATACAATAAAGTTTCATGTTGTAGTGGGAGAGAGCAAGCTGAATAAATCCAGTGTGCAAATGCTTACTGTAAAGAAGTAGAACTACCTTTTTTTTAAAAAAAAAAAAAACAATTAGTAAAATAGATACACTAGTAATCCGAAAAGCAAGATGCCTGCAAATAGTCTGCACTGTTCAAATGTGTTGTATTAGAAGCCCAGGTAAACAGCCACATTCAAAAAAAAAAAAAGAAAGAAAAGAAAAAAAAAAAAGGAAACAAGGCAAGACAAAAAAAGCCATCAAAGTGGTCCAGCTCCTGGGATCATGACTGCAAAGAGGCTATCATGAGGGAAGGCTTAAAAAGTTTCTTTAAACAGTACAAAGCTTGTCCAAGTAAGAACTAGAAAGCCTGTAAATCATGGCAGGTCAAATGTAGACAGGAAATAGAGTACTAAAAATGTGAAGAGCACCTTACAAAGGGCGCTCAAGCTTCTAGTCAAAGGTTCTTAAATCAAAAGCAGGAAGTCAGGTAGGGCATAAGTGGGACCACTTAATGACCAAACTGTAAGGAAGGACTCAGGAATTATAAAGCTGCAGCAGAGAGGTTCAGTTAATTCCTTTTATTGGTTATTGCTGTTGAAGACATCGGTGAGTTTTCTCCACCTGAGCCATTCTCTCTAGTAAATAGGGTGGGGGTCAGATGAACTAGATGAGTTTGTGTAAATATACAGAAAGCGTCGGACCAAACAGATGTATCAGCTGTCAGTAAGTCACCAGGTCAGGTGGCATTCACCCGAGAGAATCTCAAATACGAAATCGCAGAGCCAAGGCTTCTACCTGACCGATGCAAACAGTCACAACGTTGGAGGACTGGCAGGTTGCCAGTGTAATTCCCTGTCACTTCCTTCTCACAAAAGGGACTCTGTGGGGAACTACAGGCTGAGTCTGATTTCTGGGCTGGTAGAAAGGTAGAATATAAAATAATGACATCTTTGAGAATGTGAATAAACACAGTCTGCTAGGAAAGAGTCAGCATGGTTTCTGTAGGGGGAAATCGTGTACCACTGAATTGCTATGCAAGTCAAGCAATATGTGAATGAAAGGGATTCCCATGAATGTAGCAGAACTGGATTTCCAACAGGCCTTCACGAGAGTTTTCAAAAAATAATTTTCCACCAGACTTCCCTGAAGTAGCATTCCCCCTTAGAGCAGAGGACCAGAGGGACCACTGGCACCTTACGTTCTTAATAACATGCATGGCTGATTCATTTTCAGTATGAAGTGGTTTGCCACATTCACAAACATAAGCTATTAAGAAATTAAAATAAATTCTGGGATTCCTTGTATGAACTGCAAGAGGGTTTCTACCTGCTGGAGGGTAGAGAGGCTTTGCAGAGGGATCTGGACAGGCTGGATGGATGAGCTGAGACCAACGGAATGAGGTTCAATAAGGCCAAGTGCCGGGTCCT
>JAOXNO010000078.1:26508806-26558333 GCA_028565335.1 Limnodromus scolopaceus | reverse complement strand
AAGGACAGGGAACTGCTGGAGAGGGTACAGCAAAGGGCCACAAAGATGATTAAGGGCCTGGAGCATCTCTCCTATGATGAAAGGCTGAGGCACTTGGGTCTTTCTAGTCTTGAGAAGAGAAGACTTAGGGGGGATCTGATCAATGCTTAGAAATACTTAAATGGAGGGTGTCAGGAGGATGGGGCTGGTCTTTTCTCATTGGTGCCCAGTGACAGGACAATAGGAAATAGGCACAAACGAGTATAAGAAGTTCCACCTAAACATGAGGAGGACCTTCTTTACTGTGAGAGTGGTAGAGCGCTGGAACAGGCTGCCCAGAGAGGTGGTGCAGTCTCCTTCTCTGGTGACGTTCAAACCCCGCCTGGACAAGCTCCTGTGCAACCTGCTCTAGGTAGACCCGCTCCAGTGGCGGGGTTGGACTAGATGATCTCTAGAGGTCCCTTCCAACCCCATATGATTCTATGATTCATTCTAGAGCAGTGGAAAGTGTTTCTATTGTTTTGGTTTTGGTTGGTGGTTGATTTTGGTTTTTTTTTTTTTTATATTGACATAACGTGGTTTTGTTTTATTTTGTATATTTACTGATACATTGACTGTATTGACAGAGATCCAATTGTATACAATGGTTGCTTAGGGAACAGTGTGCAGCAACAGTCTATCTCTGTGCAAAAGGGGACTCCCTGATATCTTTAGTGTTAAGTCATTAGTTAAGCATAGTTTTATTTAACAGCTCTTCATATGGAAGGAGTAAATGAGGCATTTAAATCAACAGTAACAGTGATTGCTTTGTGCTGCTGTTCTCACCACAAACCTAGGAAGTCCTGGTTGGACTTCAAACTGTGTATTAATCCTTCATAGAGTGAGTTCAAAACTTCCTTTGAAAACTTGAAAGTGAAGGACCTACAAATTTCAGACTGCGTAAACTCGTGCTTGAGGGAGGAATTTTTTTAATGAGGTAGAAAAAGACTGTTGTCTCCTAGATAGCATGTCTGTTAATTCGTTTGTAAGACACTGGTCAACGTAGAAGATTTTTATAGCCTTAACTGATGACCACAACTTACATTAATTTGCTCACCCAGGTTGACCTGTGTTTAGCAGGGAATTAGGTCTGGAGGACACTTATTTTCCTGGGTGCATGGGATAAAGAGCAGCCAGCTGCGTGCATCCAGCATTGCCAGACGTGAATTTTTTGTACTGAGGCTGAAGAAAGCAAAGTGCTATGAGTGGAGAATTTGTTCTATATTAAAAGTCCAGACTGCATGCTGTGAATAGATGAAATTCAATATTGGGTTTAATGGTATTAAAAGAAAAGGGAATACCTCTTTTTTCTTTATTTCTGAGACAGGTAGCTAGCACTGCAAAGCAAATGTTATTGATACTTGTCCTGCTATCAGCAAAGATTTGGGCAGTGGTGCTTTTCAGGAGGCCCAATATTCCCTTGAAAAATCCACAATAACTATAGTTGCTCAGTCGTACAAGCGTTTTTCTTGCAGCAATCTTTCTAAACTGATACTTTGACTTATAGGCTGTCACTTGTGTTTGCTTTCTGAAGCTGAACCTACTAATGTTTACAATGTGCTTAACTGAACTTGGAACCTGTGCTCTCCCTTGGTTGCACATCAAAGAGAATCTTTTAAAAAGATTTTGTCTGGTGCAGTGGCATGAAGGCACTACTGCTGGAATATCTGCCCCAGAGGAGAACTGACATGACATTTGAGCCAGCTAGTGGAGCTGACAACTCATCCTCTTTGACCACTGAGTCTGAGGGTGCTGCTAAGAATGCTGAACTTGCCCAGTTGTGTTGTTGCTGTTACATCTACAAAAGTTTAAAAATTTGATCAGCAAATAACTCATGGTAAAGTATAAAATATAGAAAAAGACTAAAAATACAGATAAAAATTAAAAAAGAAAAGCTGAGAAGGAACAGACAGACGGTGCATTTTTACACTGTTTCTTGTATATATAGAGAAAAATAAGACACAGTAATGGCTTAGATCCATTAGTGTAACTGCTTTATATCATACAGCCACAAAATGGTTCTCAAAAGTTAAAGAGAGAACGTATGTGCTATGAAGACTTGTACTATGGCTGTGTGTTACATTCATGCTTGCACATGGTTTCGTTGGACTGAAGATGGGAATATGTCCCTGTGCTCCATCAGTTAAGTAGTACAACAGCCACAGGATCAGGGCAGGAGATGGGTCCTTCAATATTTAGTTCTGAGCTGGGTTTGAAGATTAAGCCCTGTATATCAATATTACAATACAGTATTTTTGGTAACTAAGAGTACTGTAGCTAAGAAATACATATATATAAAACTTTCCTAGAGTCTGGTGAGGTTAAAATGTTTAAAAATCAAATGTGTCACCCATTAGCCCATAGAAACTTCAAAACTTAGTGTAGATCAGAGAACCCTCCTGAAGGGCACTTGTATGTTCCATCTCAACTTGGATGAAACTATTGAATAGAGTTTGCTGTAGAAAGAATCTCTTCTCCATGTCCTGGCTTACCCCTGAGGTACAAAACTATTTCCACCTAGTTGGTGGGCTGCTCAAGAAAAATACCATCATAAATTGGCTCTTTCATCTGCAGATGATGCTTTTAGTAAGCAAGCAAGAGATGCCTCTAGAACCATGAGACCTGCATCTCTCCAGCAGGGTTTTCAGCTTGTGTCTGTGCACCCACAAATTGGGCAACGTTTTCAAATTACTTCCTTTTCCTTTATTTTCCCTGGGATGCCTCACTTCACACCATTATAGATCTCAATTTATTTCTCCATAAACTATCATTATTCTTTTTAGCATTTATGGCACTCACCCACCATAGTTGTCATTGTTACAAATTGTTTGTCATTGTTGCCTCCCTCCATGGCTGCGCAGGGCACTCAGGTTGCAAATGCCGGCTACTCTAAGCAGCAGAGGAATTGGGGGAAGTCAGAGAGAGGTTGTCCCTTCTACTGAGGAAGGACAAGGAAGATAGCTGAAACTTTGTGTGGTGGTCTGAATGGGTAAATTGCATAGCAATCTCACTTCAAATTAGCTGCATGAAATTGCTGAATTTCCCCTAATTAGAATTTCTGCTGTGCTGTTAGTGTGATTGATTTGTGTATTTCCTATTAAGAATATTTTTTTCCTTAATTCCCTCTGCAGTTTGCTCTTCGTATTGTTTACTTTTATTCACTTCATGCCTAACCACATTGGAAATGTACATGGCAGTGTTTAGTTATCATACTTGCATTAGCTTGAGAGGATATAAATGCCACCATCGCAACTTTCTAAACAGGCCCTTTCTTGCCTTAATTCCTCTGTCAACTATGATATACAAAAGGTTATGGGAAGAATAACAGCAAAATAGAAATGGTTAGAGAAAGGAGAAACTATTTATATGTATTGGATTTTAAATCTCTTTCAGTTGCCTAATAGAATCTGGATTCAAATTCTACAGAAGCTGAAGAAAAGCTTTGTTTTGACCTCAGTGGACTTTGGGTTGGAGTCTAGACAAAAAACCTCCACCCTACTCTAAGATGCTTTCTCTGCCTTATGCCACACTCTGTCTTTAACAGTTTGCTTAGCTAAACGTGTTTAAAGACACCATAAAAATTTGCAGTATTTAGGCAACTCATTTTAGATCTCGCAATGCTTAATGCTTTTCAGAAAGTTTCATGTCCTGGAGTCAGGTTATAATGCAAGAACTTTAGTTGTCATTTAAAATAAATATTGCTTGGTCTTAAGATTACCCAAATGACCTGGCATATATGAACAGTAAAAGATTTTTAAAAAAACCCACCAAAACCCATCAAACAAGTGAAATAAATAACGATTCTTAAGTCAATCTTGTATCCTTTTGGGGAGCAGACTCGGGATAGTGAAAGTTTATACTTCTTTCTGGATGTGAATTACCTGGCTGTGCATATGCTATTGCTTTTCATGATGTAGTTACAGCCATCCTTTTTAAACTGGAACCATTTCTGCTTTTCTGCAGTGATAAATACGTTTGTGTAAAGGACTTTACTCTGGGTGAAGTCATCTCTTCACTTGGTGCTAAAATATGCCCCAAAACTTTGAAAAGGGAAAATAAGAACTTGCATATATTTTAAATTCATTGTGCAAACCCCAGATTTCTTGATCTTTGGATATCTCGCCTTTTATTTTCTCTGTCATCTCTTTATCATAGAACTTGCCTGACTTTCTCTTGACTAAATTGAGATTTTATACTGATCAAAAAGTTGTCATAGCATTTTCCAAGTTCCTACAACTAAAGCCTTTTCAGCTTCAGCAAAATGTTAGTAGATCTTTAAAAGTTTATCTAAGTCATCAGCTTTTAAGCAAAGATCAACTTCAAGCAAAGGTGATCTTACGTACCTCTGAGATTCAATTTGAATTTCATACAGTTACATATTACTTAATTGTATTTATTTGCTTAGATTATAAATAATTAAAGAACGCCTGTCCAAGTCTCCTGGTACCATCCCAGCAGTGTTGAATTAATTATTTTAACAGGAACTCAGCCAGACAACCTCCAGTGGAGACTTTTCAATTCTGTCATTACTGTGAGAAACAAATCCATAGTTTCTCCTGAAATCTTATCAAACGGTACCTTCTGTGTACTGCTTCTCGCTTTCTCTTTCTCTTCCTCTGTCCTGAAGCTGAGAAGTCATACAGTTCAGTTCTTATTCACTATATTTTGTTTTACTTTAAGCTAGATAGGACTTTGGGAATCACTTCCACAGAAAAATGCCTAATTAAAGATCAATTTCAATGTTTTCCTCAGTTTACAAACTGAGTCCTTGCATTTGATGCTTTTGGGTGAAAATCCTTTCCCTATTGTTTGAAAAATGTATATAAAAATTTTTAAAAATGTCATTTTGGAATGCAAGCCCACCTAGGAAAAAATTTAAACTAAATGAAATATTTAAATTATTAAATGGCAATTATTTATAGACTCTCTTTACACGAAAACCACTGCTGAGATTACCTCTGCTCCAATTCAGGACAAAGCAGTGGAAAATAAGTTTAATTTTCTTCTTATTTTGATACATGGCTGTTTGTTTCATTACAAAAAAACATTCAGGAACATCATCAGAGTTTCATGTGTGTATATATATAGACTTGTTGATTAATGGTAATGTGGTGAAAGGTACCTCTGAGAATATGCAACATTGCCTAGAAGGTTTATGCGAGTAATGAAACGTGTTGTTCCATTCACCAGCTTGTGTTTTGTGCTGTGTTTGTGTGCAGGACTTTTCAGAAAACCAAGGAGGTTTTTTAGGTTGTGTGGTTTTGGTTTTGTTTTTTAGTATTTCAGTAGCCAGTAGTCTGGCTTTGTGATGAATACAGTCCATGTGATAACATCTATTCTGCGTTTCAGTTCCTCCAACTATTAAAAAAAACCCAACAAATAAAACAGAAAAGGCTTTTGTATGGCTAAGAAGGTTAGTTCATGCTCACCCTTAGAATCCTTGCAAGGCTTTTGTCAGGTGCTGTAATGTGTCTGTACATATAATTAAATGTCTGTTGCTGATAGTTGTCTGATGTGATTGGCACATTAGATTTTTTTTTTTAAAAAGTTACCATTTTGTCAACTTACTTTTTCACAGACCCCTTCAAGGGTGAAAGCAGAAATGTAATAATGTGACAGCTAGTGTGTTCCTGGTACTTCTCTTTGCAATCCTTCAGCTGTATTCATTGGTGCTTAAACTAATAGACAAGAGCACTGCTGGGTTTCCTGTTCTCATTCTTAGTGATAGACTGTTCCGTGAATCACTTTCAAAAATACATCTCCAGTAACATTGCTTCTGCTCATCTCCAAAACTGAGCTTTGCAGGTTGTAAGCATCTGCCCTCTTTCAGTTCAAGTTAGGAGAAACTTCTGGTGTTCTGTGCTAACATGCAAATACATCAGACTGTTTTGTTTTTCTCTGTTCTGTTGCAGCATCATAATATTATTTCTCTCAGGAATTACCTGACATTTAAACATCTCACAAAGGTATTTGATATTGTATAAAATATAATTCACATAGACTTACTAAAATAAGCCTTTCTGAAAGCATATTTAATTCTCATACTTTTTTTTTAATTTCCTTCTTTAGGCTAAATTCTAATGCATGTATACCCAACAGACTAATGTACCTGAAGATTATTTTTTTTTTTATTCAGATGCATTCACAAATCAAAGTAATAGTGCACATTCCCAAGCAATATTAATCTTGTTCCTCCTCTTCTTTTCCTTTTTTATTGTAACATGCAAGCAATATTTCTTAAGAAAGGAGCTAAATAAAAAGTAGAATACTAAATGCGTGAAGATTAAATACCAAGAATTCAATAATAGTAATCATATAATAAATGGTATTCTTGTAATATCGGCTGTTAGTTCTGAACGTAATGAATCATACAGCAATCATGCAGTTGAAGAACGCATAATTCTTATGGAAGCCTTTCATTATGGATGTACTTATTGTACTTCAAACTGAACCGTTCTATGACTGTAGGGGGAAAAATAAGGCTGAAGCTTTTGTGAATCTAAAAGTTCAGGACAAGAATATAAATTAGCATAGTGTTTTAAAATGAGAATGCAAACTTTATATTATTTTTTCTTACTGGGCTGCTGAACCCCTCCCCCTGCCAAAGCACACCAAGAATTTCTGAAACTTTGACAATTACAGGCTCTACATAATCATTAATGTCATATGAATAAATAAAGCCTAATTAATTCAACACTAATGAGATGAAGTAGGTTCAGACGATTTTCATCACTGCTGTATTCCCTCACAGTTCTCTAAGAGTAATTGTTCGTTGTTGTCATGTTATAAAATTTATATTTTAACCCTGTAAAGGTCAATAAATAGCACACTGTAGCAAGATTTGCTGAAATTGTTGGAAAATAGTATGCAATTTATAATATAAATTTGATAATTTTTTGGTGGCATTCATTATTTTAGCATATTTTAAATCTAATTTTAGTAGCAATTAGGAGCAGAATAAGTAGGTGTATTTGATACATTTGGAATTAGCCAAAATAACAGGATAGGAAAGGGATTATGAAGATCTCTGTTAGAAAGACGAGCGCATATTTATGGAAGGAAGACTAAATTGAGTCATGCTCACATCCAGGACGATGTTTAAATAATCCTGAAAGACTTAAATCACTTCAAAGCATTTCTATCATTTACTAAGTTCTTTTTCAAGAACCTTCTGAGTTTCCCTTGGTCTCCCGTTCACTTCTACCCATAATGCACATTGACATATCGGCTTCTCTGTCAAGTTCTTGAATATTTTACCATATTCTCCTCCTTTTCTGATGGCTTATTTCTCCCATTTTTATGGAAAGAAAGAAGCTGGAGATCAGATTATCAAGCTGAAGCAGGGAATCTGCTCCAAATCTAAACTCAAAGCTCAAAAGAGACAAAATTTAGGAGAAATGTTCAAACTAAGGTTTGCATATATACACATGTACTGATACTTTTGGAGGTTTGCAGACACTTAAAATAGCATGTGTGGTTTGCCAAGGGCAAATGTGAATAAATTGTATCTATTGGTCTCCCTGTGTTTGTGTAAACCTCTCATTGGTTTTGTGTATGTGGTAGTACACATTGAAAACAGAGACAAGGGTCCTACCACTACAGCGAAACTCTCTCTCAGTCAAATTCTCTTCTCAAGTGCTAATCAGGGGTGATTCAGCCTGTAGGGTGCAGATTTTGCCATGAGCATGCTGCTGCGTCCAAAGTCTTCTGGGGAGGGATCCTGGTTCTGGCACATCTGTGGTAGGAATAGGATTAAACTGAAATGAAAGTAAATATTTTGCTTTGAGTCATCTATTTTATAGTGCTACGCTGCAATTCTGGCAACTGAAGATGCAATTTTAAGTTTTTGAGCATTTTCAGGTGCATTTAAATACATAATGACTAGATTAATTTAATTGGAAACATCAATTTCCCGTCTTTGTGTATGTTTTATGTTTTTAAACTATTAGACCGATAGTGCAAACACTGCCCGTGTTATATTTATCTAGAGCCTGTGCACCTTACATGTTCTCAGTCACGACTCTAAACTGTTAGCTAATCTTTCCCTTTCTAATATCAGCAGTTATAGTTATGCAAATTATTATGTTGTAAAAGTTGCATCAATAATTTATGGTTCAAAACTGAATTTTCTCAGAATAAGTACTTGTGAATTAAACACCCCCCAAAAAAGGAGAAGCAGTTAAACTTGGAGTTAAACCCAGACTAAACCTACTTAAAATAAAATATGAAATAAAATATATTAATACACCTAAACACTAGTATATTCCTCAGATAAAGTAATAAAAATATGTCTGGGATAACTAGTCTAAACTGTGAGAAGGTATGAGAAGGAAAAAAAATAGCACTCCACAAGTTCATTTCGAAGGAGACATTAATAAAAACCGGATGACACGCAGCAAAGGAAATTAGCTTCTAGTGTATATGGACGTGAATAATGCTAGAGGATGTATCATATAACTTAATCAGATAGGCTGTAACAGGAAGATGCAACTGTGGTTTCCTTAATGACCTATGAGTGATGTAATCAAATGCTAAATGCACATTGTCAGGTTCTGACAAGTTTCTATCAAAGTGAAGATGGAGTGTCACTTAACCCAGAGTTTAGACTGATAACACGTCCTCTCTCAAGTGAGCGGAAGGAGTTAGGAGCAGACAGGTTTCTCTAATGTTGTTGTGACATGAATTAATCTTCCTTTGTTATTCTTTAATGTAAATATCACATCGTTGGAAGGTATATATGCTTCTGCAGCATTTGGCGGGGTACGAAGTTGTCAATCTTGCTAGTTTGGGCCTGAGGCATAGTCAAGGCTGCTGCAGCAGGGACCCAGCAGAGCTACAAGAAGCTTTCAGGTGGTGCTGGTTTCTGCCAGAAGCTGCAGGCTTTGCCCCTGTGACTCCATCTGTGCTGGTCCATGGATTAACTAATTTAAGGCAGTATGGGAACGACTGAACATGCACTCACAAGTCTGAGTGAAGGACAGCTCTCCTGCAGTAGATTAGATTGTGCTCCTAATGTTGGGCTTGTAGGACTTCGTAATTTCTCTCCCGTTATTGTGCCCGCTGCCAGTGAGTGTTTTCATTTGAGCAAACCCAAATGTTAAGGATAATAGAGCAGGGACCTTTGTAAGAGCAGGTTCAGATCTCAGTTGAGTAACTTCTGCTAGCCTCAGGCCCAGGAGGACTAGTCATGGGGTGCAGAGACACGAGGGCTGGATGCACCTGCCCAGGTTGGCTCTGGAGACAGGAGAGTCTTCTCTGTGTTCAGGAAGAGGGGATTTGATCTTTGCTGGCTTCATTGCACAGTAGGTACAAGAGCTTTGTTCACCAAATCAGAGTGGTTTAGCAGCAGTTTTATAGCAGGGTACTGCAGTGAATATTAGAACCAACCAGAGTCAAAATTAAGACTGAGCTCACTGATAATCCTGGGCTTTGCATTTTAATGCATATTACTAGTTGAGTGCTAGATCGTGTTTTTATGACCAAGCAGATTAGGAAATAATTTGCATGTGAATCTCTCCAAGTCAGTGCAGTTTCCCTGGTAACAAATGAGGAACCAAGTTCCAAAATCTGCTTGTTGCTGTTAAAATGTGGAGGGGGTGTTCTTTTTTATAAGTTTTTATTAAAGAAAAGTAGAACTGCAAAACTTAGCAAGAATACTGATTTGCATAAAATGAGGGGTTGAGAGAGTGAAATTGGTTCTTCGCTCACCAGCACTTAACTCATACAAAAATCTCATTTCTAGTCAAACAACACCAGGGTATTTTGCAATCAGACTTTTCCTTTCTGGCTATTGAAAATGAAATTTGCTGTTGCTTATTATTTTCAGGGAAGCTGCCAAGAACTGGCATTTCCATCAGTAGCTGCCTTTCAAGCTTCTTCAGAAGCTGTCTGTGAAGGCTGGGAGTGTAACTTTGTCTGAGACCCGTAAGGGCTTCCCGGCTCCCCTCTGTGGCTCCGTGAGGTGAGATTCTTACCCATTTAGGTTTAGCCTGAGGGAGATTCTCATGGGTTCCCTGTCACTCCACAGAAATCCACTGGCTTGGACCAGGAACAGTCTGCCACATCTTCCTTTTTAAGTGATGGCTAATGAGAGGTCTGAGTTGAAGTTTTAACTGGATGACTTTTTAATGTAGCAGCAGGAGAACTTAAAAGATGTTGGAGGAGAGAGCACTAGCCCATTTGTGGATGCTGGAAGAGTGACTGAAGGACTAGTTATCCTTGAACTTTGCATCATGGAGGTATGGGACAAAAAAAAAACAAACCCAAAAAAACAGCAACAAAAAAATCCACCACCATGGAAAAAAAAAACAAAAAAACAACAAACCACCAAAAAACCCCAAACAGCCAGCATTTGGAGTTCAGGCAGCATTCTATGGCTTTATTGAACCAGACACTTTCGGCATAAAATATTTTGCTATTAAAGCATCCCCAGTGCTCTCTGAACACAGAGTATCCAATGTTTTTCTTCAATTATTTCCTGAAACTTAATATATAATCTCAGTATTTTTGATGCTGAGTTTTTGAGTGACTTCTTTTCAGTAAAAATTCTAACACTAAATCTGCCTAGTTAAAAATTAAATCCATAAATATAGCTGTAAATGGGTAAGCAACTAGGTGAAAAAAGTATTTTTTTCTTTCCCTCACAGTTTGTTTTGGCTGCTAGTTCTCTGTTTAATAATTTTCAGTTTGCAGTTTATTCTAATTAGACTTAAGTTTTTAACATGAAGCAAATTAAAATTTCAGTTGCCCTAAAATTTCTGCAATGTATATATGAAGGAAAATTCTAAATATATATATATATATAAAAAATATTTTATCTCGGTAGGAAAGTATCTCTCTTGTTCAGAGGTGTAATTTTTTAAAACATTAAAATCACAAAATAGATTTTGTAATAAATAAAAGTAATTACTGTTCAGCTCCTCACTTAGAAGCAAGCTAAGCTTCTTCTGCCGCTGAACACAGCTTTACTTCATTTTATCAGACTAAAGCGATTTTTCATGTCATGCTGGGTTTTATTTCCATTAATGAGCCATACAATAATTGGGAATAAAAACAGAAAAATTATATTTGAACACAGAGGACCTGAGTTACTGATAGTTCATATCATCAACATGAACAAGCTTTATCTTTTTTTTAATGTTGTATCATTGAAAACAGTGGCACAATTAAAAAGTGCCTTCTGAGTGTTCAAGTTGTGTGGTAGAATTTCCGGAGTGCTGTGGGAGATGGGATGTGGATGCAAAAATATAACTCTGTGTCAAGCATAACTTTATTCAAAACTTTCCTTTTTTTCCCCATTTCACAAGCCTGTGGATTTACTAGACGACTAAAATGAAAACATGCAAGAATGGTGATTCTGTGTCTTTTATTGGTAGGAGGGACATCATACAAATGACAAGAGTTTGCTTCATTTTGAAGGATGCAGTGAAATTTTCTTTTCTCAGATTGTAATTACATATCCAGTTCCCTGCCAGCATATGCTGATTGCCTTCGGCTTCCTTGGGGCCTTGTCAATCCATTGATTAAAGAAAAATTCTTTAAGTGGATTTGTACTGCATTTGAATAACTGATACCATTTGATTAGGGCTGAATGCTGATATGACCCTACATAGCTATTTCTAAACCTTGTAATTTTTTATGATTAATTTTGTGACATCAACTATTTCTCTTAAGTTCTGGACTTTCAAATGATTACCTGATAGCATCAGTTGACACTCACAAATGAAAACTTCTGACTCTTGTGGCTGCAGAAAAAAACTGAGAATGTTAACAGTCCATAGTAGAGGTCCAGAAGCTAGAAGGCAATGAAATCATTATTATTTCTGTAAAAGAACATCAAAATAATACGTTTCATGCTAGTTGTTCCTCCATCTTGCTGGATCTGGCTTGACAAAATTCTTGTGCTCACTGTTCTTTTTGACAATGTGAGTAGTCCCCCTGATTATTTTGATGTCATTATATTTATGAGAAAATTCCTCCAGGATTACCATCCCATCACTCAATCTGAAAAACAGAACCACATATACTCAATAGGGTCCGGTAACCTCTTAGCACCCACCAAGGGCAGCGGGTTAATGCATGTTCTTTAGAGGTTTTGCTGAATTGTGGCTGAAGTTCTTAGGATCAAATTCACACAGAGAAACATTAAGTGGAAATCTTGTTTGCAAGCTTTGAGCACTCTGTCCTCCTGAGAGTGACCTTTGGTAACTTCAGATGCTTTTTAGTAAAACTGCTGTGTGACTGCTGCATATACAGTTTTCAATGGTCAAAATATGAAATCTAGTGATAGGAATGTAAACCAAAAGCTTGATGTGTGGCAAATATAATATGTGCTCTTTTGCATTCCTGTTTTGAAAAAGAAGGAATTTCTGCTTCATGGAATTTCAGGTCATTTTCTCTATTGCTGCAAAATGATGTATCTACATTCTTTAAAATAAACATCTATGACCTTTTAAAGTTTATTTTAAAACATGCTTTAATTTCTCAATAGATCATCCATCATTCCAATTATATTCCAGAAATATTAGACTAACTATTCCAACATGTTCATAATTAGAATAGACTATCAAATTATGCCTATTTTGAAGACAATTTTTAAAGCTCTTTTCCCCCAAGTTTCTTATATATACTTTTTTTCTCCTTTTTTTTTCCCAGTAACTCAACTTTTTAATTGAAAATTCTCAGTAGGCGATAAAGAGGAGAAAGATTTTTAGATTAAACAAAATACCATGAACATGTAGATTTATAAAGATCAAAGGGGCAACTTCCCTATGTAGCATATGCTGCAGTATTATGAGAAATTTTTTTAAGAACTGTTTTCCATAAACAAATTTTATTCATGTTCACATGAATAAAAGGTGGCAGTGACTTATGGCGCACTGCATAAATTTAAGATTATTCACAAGCATTTGTGCCCATAGTCAAAACAGTTTTATTCGTTATATTTATAACTTGAACCACAGCTGATTTGGACTCTGTTTTTTGAATGTGATTGGGGATATAACAGAAATCCAGACTGAAATTTCCTAAAATAGTGTGCCAAGCCCTTCTGAATTAATACTATCTTTGCATGAAATACAGGTATTTTGAAGAAACAGTTAGGAAGGTACAATAATAGAGAAAACTTTTAAATGCGTACAAAATTTGTACGAAGATATGGACAAGCTGTAAGGATTGTTTACTAAATGGATTTGAAGTTATTAGGCTGAAATATATTTGCGGTTTAATATTAAGGAATTAAGAGATATACATCACGATAATATAGTGCCCTTAAAACCAAGTGAACCATTTTTGTTAAAAGCAACGTTTATATTAGTCTAATATTTGCATGTCTGGCCATTAGCAAAATAACAACAACAACAAAAAATCATCCAAACCATAAAGTTAGAGAAGAGACCAACTACATAAATCCAGACCCCTTTGACACAGGCCTGAATTTATTCTTGGACATTTGTGGATGGCTTTGCGTTGTAGCTGTAGTGCGGTTGCGCTGACCGGTGTGTTCACAGACTCAAGTGCAATTCTTTGCGACTGCTGCTTGACGGGGCCGGACTGCTGGGAGACTAAAGCAGAAGAGGATATATGGGATAGCCGCAGGCAGTCTATTCCACTGCTTACTGGAATAGCCATTAGTGTGTGTTTTCTAATGACTAATCTGAATCTTTCATGCTGAAACTGAAACTCATGACTCGTTCGCTTACCTAGTGCAGTAGAGGAAACAGCTAATATTCTTCTCTGTAGAAGCTTTTTTTGTGCTGTAAAGCTACTACCATACTTAGCTTTTTTAATTGGTATTGGTACTGGGTTTGGCTTTTTTTTGTTTGTTTGGGTTTTTTTGACCTAATCACCCCAGCTTTTTTTAAAGCACCACAGAAGACTTCTACCTCTTCTTATTTCTTTCCACTGCACACTCTGTGGTTTATTCAAATATTTCTTGAACTACAGTGTCTCAAACTGCACAAGGTATTTCAGCTGAGGCAATAGAAATGCTCAATAAGCCAGAGGTGTTACATGTGAGATTTAAATATATTAATTTATACTAGGAAATGCTCTTGATGTGCATGCGAAATGGTCTTTCAGACCACCACAAAATTTCACATAATTTCTGTATATAGAGCCTAGATCATTGGCTATAAGTTCCACCAAAAATTAAATGCATGTACATTTAAATGATTAGTGTATGTCAGAGTTAGGGAAGGGTTTAGTACAAAATCATTTTGTATTCTGGAAGACTTCTTTTGTCAGTAAATCTGGAGAGTCAGAGCTAACATTGGGCTTCATTTATTTATTATTTGATTGGAAAGTCAGATCCTATTCTTAAGAACAGCATAATATTTCAGGTGAAAAAATATACCTGGAAAAAAATGTTTCTTTTTTCTTAAATCATACACATTTCTTATAAAAGTATGAAATTTGAATAGTTACTGAGGTAAAAATCCCCTTTTCATTTACAACAGCTCCTCAGGGCGCAGCAGTCTTCCATGCACAAACGAAATACTGAAAATGAATGAGCAGTGTCAGAAAGTTAATATCATACATGAATGGCAAACCCTTAATTGGAAATGTATTTTTTTTATGTAGTTGCTAGTGGAAGAAATCACTTTCATCGTGTCTGTTGGCTCCAAAATCCCATTACAATCATCCTGTGTTTAATATGCAGATACACTGAGGTGTCGTGTGTGCTGTGGTAATCTCACCCCTGAAAGAATAGAGGCTGGATAGGTGGCCAGTGGGGTGGCTTGAAAACTGCTTGAACAGCCATGCTCAAAGCGTTGTGATCAGTGGCATGATGTCCAGCTGGAGACCAGTCACTGGTGGTGTGCCCCAGGAGACGATACTGGGGCCAATATTGTTTAACACCTTCAGTAGTGAGCTGAATGATGGGACAGAGTGCATCCTCAGCAAGTTTGCAAGCACAAAACTGGGAGGAGTGGTTGATCCACTAGATGAGTTTGCTGCTGTTTGGTGGGATCTTGGTGGTGTGGAGAAATGGGCAAGCAGGAATGGAATATCATGAAGTTCAGAGGGGAATGCAAAGTTCTATCAAACAGCCTTTCAAAAAAACAAGATGATAAACCTTTGGAAAAATTTTGGACACCCAGTTGGCATTCAGTCAATAGCCTCTAGAATAAAATCTCGATAGGTTCCTAACTGGGTACATTTTCCCTGAAACTGACATAGAAGACGGGTAGGTAGAAAACTTGGTCTTGGAGGTATGCCAAAATATGCCGTGTCTTTTATTTACCCTGTATTTGTGCAGGATGCTATGCAGGCAAAAGTTTATATATATTATATAATATATATATATATAATATATATATATATTTATAATAATTTTTTGAAACATTTTTTCTTTTCAGGATCACACTTCAAAATCTGAAAAATTGAAGTGACAACTATCATTACAAAATAAATTGTTAGAAGAACATAAGGGCCCTGATATCTGCCTTTCGATTCATTGTATAAATTAATTCAATTATCTTCTTGTCCATGGGCCTCTGCAAGTGTGGGTGACAAAATGTTGGTGGGAAACCGGGGAAAAGCCTGCACTTTTCTTTGTAATAAAGCATTCACACAACTGAAGAAAGGACTTCCATTCCTTTGGCCTGATGTTCTACATCTGAAAAATACAATGCTTAATACATTGCACAGACCAAAAAGAGGAGTTATGTAAGCATACACTCTAATGTGTAAATATCTGAAACACTTTAATTTTTTGGCTAATAGTTCTTCTTGCAGAGAATACTGAGTGGTAGTAATTCAAGATGAAAGTATTTTGTGTTTTTCAATGTCTCTTTTAATAGAAGAGGTCAATAGAAATTGTTTTAATACGTTTTTTTCCTTCGTAAAAGAAGATATATTATGAGTGTTAACAAGATGGATTGTTTGTTCTGTTTCTGGTGATGCAAATATAATTGAATTTTTTAAAAACTACTAAAAATAAGGCATTGAAATCCAATATTCTGAGTTCTGTGTCCCCAAGTAAGGGATAGGAAGTTTAGTTGCACAAAAGCAAATGGTATGTTTGTGACTAACATTAGTCTGAAAAGCCAGATCGTCTACAGAGGTAAATCTGTGCATAAAATCTATTTTACTGGGAGGCTGTTCTGGATTTGTATTGGACTTGTATTTATAACTAATAGAGCTGCAGATGAAGAAACATCCAGCTACTCTTTTAGATGAGTTGATGCAGAATCAGATTGGCAGCTGTTTGTCCTTTGTTGTCATTGCTTAACTTTAGCCATAGATACTATTTCATGTGTTTTATTGTCATTCTCTCATAGTGATATTTAGAACTATATATACTATATATAATACTAGAATCATCAGTGTGTTATTTTATGTTTATATACTTATTATATACTCAAAAAAGTGTTTATTTTGCTTTGAATCAACTGCTTACTTTGTTCAATTTCAAAGATCCTGTGAATTGTACAAATTTAACTAGTGCTGTAGTTATCCTTGAAGTTTTGCAATGCCAGTGTAGCTTATCCTCACAAAAAAAAAAAAAAAAAAAAAGAAAAAAGATGCTTTCCCAGAAGCATCCCCTCCAAATGCTGCCCCTCCAAACAACGAAATGTAGAAGCAAAGATCTCTTCCAAGAGTAGGTGTTAGGTTTGTACATAGACTAAGATCAGAGCGTTTCCCTGAGGACGGACTGGGTTGGTATAAGCCTGTTTAAATATAGGTAATGGTAATTACTCAGGCTGTTTATTAAAAACAACAACAAAAAAGCAGTCCTTCCACACAGACTTTGTATGTAAAATCACTCATGTCATGTCTCACAGGCAGATGACTGATGTAGGCTGGTCTTACTTGCTTAAGTTGTCCTTTACTACCAGTGTGTATTTGGGAGCGACTGATATTCTCCTTCCTTGATTGAATTGAAATAACGAGCTTTCAGAGAGCTCAGATTTAAGCAGGAGTGCATGTTGACACAAGCAGTTTGACCAGATTTTGAACAATTTGAAGATGTGGGGGAGGATGTCAGAATGACGTCTTTTGCGATGTTCTTGGGCCTCTCTGTCTCCAGAAGGTCTCTGCTGGGCTGCCGTGTGGTCCACAGCAGCTGGGTGGCTTGACATAGCAAATCTCTTGGCCTTCTGATGTGTTTTTTTTTTTTCCTGTGGTGATAAGGATGGCATTCGGTAGCTCAGCTGAAGTAGCTACAGAAACAGGCTCTTGATTCAATTTTTCATGCTTTGTGCTCGGCTGAACCTGTTGGATAACAGCCCACGGATCTGATCAGCTCATGGAAAGCATCAGAAATTCATGCATCTGAGTACAGTCCATCTGCAGTTCTTTGAGCTACATTTCACATCATTGTGAAGTTTAGTCTGTGAGCAATGAAATGCAGCATATACAGTGTTGATGGAGCAGTCTTTGGCACAGGGTGAGGCCCTAAACTTCCTGTCTGTTTACTGACAGAGTTCAGTTACAGATTTTAGCACATGCATAAATTTTTTTTAGGATAGCAGCTTGTCCAAAGCGGTCACAGGAATGCTTTTGGGAAAGTTTTGGGATATAAGATGTGGGAAGGGTTCTTCAACAGAACATTCATTGATGGATCCACCCGGGAAAATCATCTGTGCATGTGATATTTGTGCGTTTTATTGCTGAAAGTTGTTGGGAATTAAATTGTTACTGTGCTTCAGCTATTTAATTTTGGATCATGGAACTTGCATATTTTGGTTTACTACCAGCTGATTCCAAATCCATTTTCAGCACTTAATTGGTCCTGGCTCAGAAGCGCATTACAGAAATTGCTCTCCTTTTTCTCTGCATCACCATCAGCTCTATGGGTAGGTTTTCTGTTTTGTTAAAAGCAACAAGAAGCCTGTCTCCCACTTGACAAATGGCCTGATTTTGTTATCTGTTGAGTGTATCACATCTTGCTTCATTATCTGGTTGCTTTTTGACTGAATATTACTTTCCAAATGCCACTTGATATAGGCTCCTTTCAAATTGTCTACTAGATTCAGCAATTTTCTTGAATGGTAAAGGGTTTGGCTGCATCTGGCTTGTGGGAAACATGGTAGTGCACATCTGCCCTGTGTTGCATCTCCGTGGTCCCTGGGTACAAACAATGCACAACTTTTGCACCCTGTGGAGCACTTGAGTAAGCACGCTGCTTCGCCGTTTTGCCCCTTTTTGCAGAAAAAAAAATCACAGATGCACTTTAGGGAAATTTCAAAACTTACTCTAGCTCATATGTTCTCTGAAACAGGTAGCTTCTTGTCACTATTTATCATTGTTGTTTATTTAGTGTCAGATATAATTCAGATGATTGAAAGCACGGCAAAGTATATTAACTGACTGCTTCACTTGTAAATATTTTGGGAACTGCCACCTCCATACGTGAGATCATACAGTCTTCTTGTCCTATATTTCAAAATGGAATAATTTGGCGTGTTTAAATTATGGGTCAAAAACTGAATAAATGAAGAAGCTTACTAGTCAGTCTTTCTTCCTAATGAACATTCACTGCAACAGAGACAGAGCTGCCAATTACTGGCTGCTTGTTCTGGCGACTCATTAAGTATGTTTCAGCATGAACCTCTTATGATTTGGCACATGGCCAGATCCAATTCAGACTTTCCCCATGTCCAGAATAATACTGTCACTATTTTGATAGACAAGTAAGCTGCAAGTTTCATATATCCACAGCAAACACTAATTTGGGCATGACAAAAGGGCATCTGCTCTTCTTACTGCCAAGAAAATTATTGCAGAAGTGACTGTACTTGACAGTAGTAGATGAATTTCACTTTATTTAGATTGAATTATTACACTGAATAAAATATTTACTAGTTATCTAACATCATTCTACCCCTCAGAGCAGTTTTAGGGAAGTAACACGTGCAGCAGCCATAGTCCAATATTGCCTCGCTAATTTGCTTTGAAGAGTTCATTGCAGTCTGTGAAAACTGTCTCTTTAAGTACTTCAGAAGGCAGAGGAGAACAGATTGCTTTGTATGTATATTATATGTATATATGATATTTATGTATATGTATGTATATGTGATTTTTAGGGATTTTTAAAAAAAAACTCGTAATACCACTGCACCAGCAGAACTGTGTGATACAGACACAATTTCAATTTGATCTTTAGGTTGCTATAGTCAGGAGGTTGCATGGTACTGGAAGATCGAATTAATTTTAGAGTTAGGTATTATGTTTGAGAAAACTACTGTAAAGTTGTTTCACATTTGTCATAGCCTTTATCTGAAGCACACCGTTCCTTAAAAGATTAACTCTTTCAGATACGTGTTACAGTATGCAAATGTCATCTGAGAATCCAAAATATTTTTCAGCATTATTTCCTGACTTCTGGCATAATTTTTTCTTAAAGAAGCGTTGTTGAGAAATAATATTAGAAAATAAGAAATTACACTTTAAGAAGTCCTACATAAGCAAAATAAATAGATAGGATTTCCTATATTGGAACAAATATTTATCCACTGTAGATACGTACCAGCTAAGCATGCATTTGACTTTGTTGGTGTTACCTGTCTCCGTAGTAGCAATGTTATATATTTTGAGGATAAATGCAATGTTTTGAGTTCACAGAGTGTATTTTAGACTTAGTTGTGGTTATTGGGAACTATATAATCTTCAGTTGGTTAATTGGTTTTGTATTCCTTTTATTTATGGAATCCAGCAGAGAGATGTTATGGTCTCTGTTGTATTGTTAGTGGTTCCTTGCAGAATGCCAGAATTTTATATTCACTAAAATAACTGGCTCAAGAAATACAGAGATTGGAGATATTATGTCCAACTCCTTATTTAAATAATGTCTTTATATGAAATGCTTACACAGGCAATTATGCCCACCGGTGTACAGAGCCCATTTGTATTTAATGAAGTCTTACGTAGCATTAAGATAATGATTTGTTAGATTAATTATTTGTATTTGTGTTTAAAAAAAAAAAGAATATCTGAAGGAACAAGTTTTTTGTAGTTGTGAGAAGTGCTTTAGAGAAGCATTTTGAACGAAGTTTTTAATTTGTCCAATGAAATGGGCCAAGTTCCCGTGTCTGGTCATTCTGTTGGAAACCCAGAGGTTGAGAGACTACTGGAGGGAGTTTTTTTTTCCCTTTTTCTTTTTTCTGGCCAGAGCTGATACTTTTCACTATCTCTGCTTGACAGAAGCTTCTGGTATTAATATTTTTTTTGTATTCAAGTTTTGAGCTGGCAACTTTTACAAAACTAGGGATTCTATATATGAGAGACTATGCTGTCACCTATGTCATGCACTGCATCCTTCCTAGTCCTCTCTATTCACATGTGAGTACTTGCACAGGTATGCTAAAGCTGTATTCTTCCAGCTACCATTTTGATTTATCTAAAATAAGGCAAGACATTTGTGCAAGGAATAAAAAGATCATAAGGCATTCTGTCAGTTTTATTGGTTTCTCCCATGAGTTTCGCTGCTCTCCAGACCTCAGAAGCCCTTATTTATCCCAGAAACCTTGGAATTTACAGACTGACTTTGTTAAAGCACTGCTGAACTTTCGAATCCTCATAAGAATGCTGGAAATCTTCAGAAAAGCCTTCTATGATATCAGCAAATATCTCCCATGAGAAGCCTTCCAGCACACTGGAAAGTGTTCAGCGGTGATAAAAGAGTGTATGATTCTCATTTAGAATTCTTGCTTGGAAAACATGAAGTCTATGAAACTTTTTTATTTGTCCTGGTGTGACACATATTATGTTACATTTCCAGATCCAGTCAGATTGTGTGCATTTTGAAGGGTTTTTTAAAATATTTTTGTGATTAATTCAATCATAAATGGTTTTAAACTAAAAGACATCAGACTTAGATATAAGGAAGACATTTTTTACTATAAGACACTGAAACAGGTTGCCTTACAGAAGTTGTGGATGCCTCATCTGTGGAAGTGTTGAAGGTCATATTGGATGGGACTTTGGGGCTTTGAATAACCTGATCTAGTGAAAGATGTCCCTGCCCATGACAGTGAGTTTGGAACTAGATGATGCTTAAAGCTCCCTTCCAATCCAAACCATTCTACGATTCTATAATCTTCAAGACTGTGCTGTTTTTTGCAGTAAATCCTTTTTCTTTGAAAAAAAAGAAGGCTCTGAAGTAATTTTCTTCCTTCCTGTGGACTTTTTTGGCAATGCTCATCCTCAAAATATATCTCTGTTTAAGGTGTTTTTATTAGAGTAATCTTCCTGGCCATGTTTGGTTACTACTTCAGATTTTATACCCTGGTCATCTAATTACTTTCTTTTTTTCATATACCAGTTCAGTGCTGCCTTGAGTTTAGCAGTTAACAATAGTCTGCTGGACTTCCTGGCTAACTAACTTGAGCAGTGCTGTTGTGCTGGAACAAGAAATGCTAGATGATAAAAGGCAGTTGCTAACACCAGTTTCAAGAAGGTTTAATGCATATGATGTAGGGAAAGATGACAGACTGATTTCATCTTGTCTCCAGCTGTAAGTCAAGTTGAGAAAGGCAGATACATATACAAAGTCAGAATGAGAAGTGGAAAATATTTTATACTTAATTAAGCCTTTAATCAGTTATTTCTGTGTCCGTGAATGACAGCATTGTTGGCAACAACTTTATATATAATACCATTGCAATTTGCATTTAATTTGTCTCATTAATTTTTTGTAAGACTATAACCTTCTGTTTCCAGAGTTTATTGATATATTAAATATTTTTTAATGGTATGGAAAAACATTGGATATACTTTCTTTTACCATGGTTTCTTATATTGTTTTGGTTCATAACTTTCCATGATAATTTTAATTCTAAAATCTAACCATTTCATATGTTACTCCTTCACCTTCTATGTCATGTTTAATTTATTATTAAATTATTATTATTTACTTTATTTTTATTTAAATTCATCCTCAACTACGGCCTAAACAGTGTCTGGCTCACTTGAAGGAATTGAGGAGAGAGAAAACTGGAAAGAAGAGAGGAACTGATGGGAAATTAGCTGAGCCTGAGAGATGCTGTAAAGTATTAATTAGCAAGCAATTTAACCACAAGGGCCATTGTAGAGCATAGTTCAACCAGAAACTTCTAGTCTTCTAAGAGAAATAGCTGATTCTGAACATCTCAGGTAAGAAGTGTATAAAAGTAGGGTACTTTCCAAGTGACTTTTAAATAAGATGAGGTAGAAACCACATTTGGCTGAGTGTGATAAGGAGAATGCAGCAATGAATGGAATACTGTAATAAACCAGCATTTCAAAAAGGAAGCAGAATGTAAACTTAATCTCTGAGTAAAAAAATTACTATACCTAACAAAAGAGTTAACAAAGATTTCAACCTAAATTGAGGCAACACTGCAGGGAAAATCAATTCACTTTATGAATTCTTTTTGGCCCACCTGCTGTTATTTTCCCTAAGTGAATGCGTTGAACAAGGAGGTAAATGGGAGCTGAAGGAATGGTAGGTGAGGAGCCCTAATTTATAAAATTTTCTTCTGAGAGTTTTGTCACTAATTATATTGGGAGAATACAAAGGCTTCAAAAACTGGTTTCTAGATGATGAATTTATTTATTGTATTGGAACAATACTTGTGCTTTCCACATACTGTAAAACTTAAATGATTGTGTATATTGGTGTGAAATAATATAGCTCCTCAGCTTTATTCTCCATGTTTGTAAAGCAAAAATCTCAAAACCTTTCAGATTTCTCTTGAATTTAAACACCATGTTTCTAAGCATTCATTCTATTTCAGCTTTGTCAAATGTATTTTTCTAGATCTTATTTATTCTCTCGGTTCTCAGTAGCACAATTCTAAAAGGCATCATAACTTAAAAAATAAAAAGAAGATAAAAGAGAAGCACTGAATTTTTTTTAACATCTATTAATTTACCTTTGTTGAAGAAGTAAATGATGTCTCAATCTATTTTTAGGACAAAAGGACATTTAGGACAAAAGGACCCTTGTCCCTTTAAGACAAATGATGACAACTTCAGAAAGAAATGAAGGAATGTGCTTCATGCCACAATGATCACACAAAAAAAGCAATATTAGAAGTTAAGTGGAGAAGTTAAGACTCTTCCTTCCAGCTTCTACTCTTGGTACTACAGAATTGTTTTCTAAAACCCATAGTTTATTTTTCGAAATCCTAAGTGGCAGATTTTCCCCTTTGTTTTGGGGAAACTCATTCCACTGTTCAATACATCCTGTGAGGTATTCAGAGCTCTAAGTAACTATGATCCATTTTACATAGCTTTCTTTTTTGGTTTGAACTCTTTCTTGAGTATAATTACTCTTCTCTAAGTTTCAGCTGCCTGGAAGACTTTTTATGTTAAAAATAGAAGGGGAAAATAAAAGCCACACTTTCTCTTTAGATCTGTTCCCTAAAACAGAATTTCAGATACAGGTTCTTTTCCCTGATATTAGTCTTTTTTCCTCTGGGATTATGTTGATAGTGTAGAAGACCAAAGCCAAAGAGATTCCCTTGAATGTAGAATTATTAAAAGGAAGAAAAAAAAAAAAAAGGAAAAAAGGGAATGTAAGGAAGTTGTCATATCACAGCTTGAAGCCTGGACTTGCTCACAGTTCTCCATGGTAGCAGGGAATTTTACCACGTGTTTTCACAGATACCTGTACAGTTGAACCAGGGCTCTGTTCTGCTCCGTTTAGCTCACAGAGACACCGTCATCAAGGCAGTAACCCAAAACCAGAGCATGCTACTGCTCCTCCATTGCCATTGAACTATATTAAATCACCTTGAGCCTCTCTTTAGAAATGTCTTTCTGCATGTCATTAATTTCTTTCTGTATTATGTAATGTTCAGAAATTATCCCGATGTTATGGAACAGTTTCTTCCGGTATTTCTGCCAGAAAGTGTTCAACGCATTACTAGTATAATTTACTAACTAAATTTATTTCTGCATAATTGCAAGCTGTAATGTCCTCATTTATTTTTCAACTGTACAAACTAATACTAATTTTCCTAAAAACTTTAGAATTAAATGACCTGACCAAGAAGAGGCGTTTACTAGCAGGGGCTAAATCCCCATGTTGTGATCCATCACTCACTATTGGCAAAGACAGTATTTGCATTAGAGGGTGAACAGTGCCAGTATGCTTTGTCCAAAGACTATATGCTTGCCAGTACTATAATTTAATAGGAAGAGTAAGAAGGCTCTTTCAGCCTTTTTCCACTACTTTGCCATATGAAAGCACAGAATTGGAGAGCACTAGTATGTGTTTCTCTTCCACTGTATTTTTTCCTGCATTGGGTTAGGTTCATGGTTGGACTTGATGATCTGAATGGCCTCTCCCACGTAGACAATTCTATGATCCTATGATAAGTACCCATTTTTTCCTGTAACCATACTAAAATGGTGCAACTTATGGGAACTTTTTGGACCCTTTCTAGTCTCTTTAGTGACTTCACTCAGACCAGTAAGAAAAAGACGTATTTAGAGGCAGCTGAAACTTTTTCATAAAGACCATTTGAGAGCCCAGGCAATAACAATTTCCTACAAAGCTTACCAAGACTTGAAACAGGCATTCTAATTGAATAGTTTTAATTTAAGAAATTCAGACATTATTTACTAGCATCTCCAGGCAGAGGTGCAGTATTTTGTGTATATATCTTTCTGCTGGTTTTTTGTCTTTTCAAATGGGGTAAGTTGATGTTGTCTTTTTTAAACTAAACAAAATTTTCAAAAGACCTGGTTCAATTTACAGTGATATGAAATGGAAGTTAGACCAGGTCTTGATGAACTTGAGGCAGTATGAACAGCTCCTACTTGAAAGGACTGAGGGTTGGTGCAGTAAAAGCATCACTTCCACAGAAAAAGCGTATTATAAGGGAACAATTAAGCTCTATTTAATAGAGGTTGGAAGCCTGATGACTTTTTAGGTTGCTTACCATGAATTATTGCAAAGAACAGAAAAAGCTAGATTAAACAAAACTTGATGGATAAAACAATAAATGCAAAACAGTGAACAGATGGAGAGGGAAAGAGTTATATTATTTAGTATGGAATGCAAAAATCCAAAGGCTATTGCTGACCTAGCCTGGAAAGCTTGTAGTGCAGCTGCAATCAAACACAGCTATGTTGTCTCTGGTCCTGTGGAAATTTGCAAAGAATAAGTAACAGTTTCTTACTATGAGGTACATGAACCAGGAGCTTCAGTGAGCTGATAGAAAATGAGATTGGGTTCTTGGAATTTGTGGATAACTGAGATTAGACTGCAGTTTGCTATACTAGCATGCTCATCAAGAGGGCACAGTTTGAAATACAAGTGTTTTCGAAGAGATCTCCTACTTTCTCCTTCACTGTTTCTCTTATACTCTAAGAGACTCAGTTTTGAGCTGAAACGATTTCTTCTTGGTCAGTGACTGCTGTGTGCTTTTAGAGTGCAAAAATTTCCTTCACTGTTTTTGGTGTGAGATCCTGTTATTTGGGGTTTTGTTTTGTCAAATAAATACTTAGCAATTGCAATTGAAGATTTGTAATAGAATACTGAAAAGAATATTTTGTGTTTGTGGACTTGCATGAGTGCCATGTATGCTGATGAAGCAGAAATAAGTATTACTTTTCTGTGATGACCATGAGTATTGTGAGAATTGGGTGTGGGAATATGATGTATCACTAGATATCATTGTAGGTTTTGAGACCGTTTGTAATAGCTCAGGATGTTACATATTTAGAGGAAAATACAGCAGCTGTTGAGTGTTAGAAGTAGAGGAAAAGGCTTCATGTTACTAGAGGTATAAATGCTCAGAATTAATATTGTAGAAAGAGCTATATCAAAGGAGAGTCTGCTGTTGTCAGTATTAGTCACCGTGCAAGATGAATACTTTGGAAATTATGGTGGATTTTTAATACACAGAACTTTTTCCGTCTAAAATACTATATTGTAACTGGTGATGTTTACATCCCCTTCATGTTACTTCAAAGCAGGAGCTGTGGATATGTCTTCAGATTTCACAATGGAAATAGAGATTATTAGTAGTAACTATTTTACAACTGTGTTGTTCATCTGTATGAAATACAAATATTATTAAAGGATTTGATGAATAGTGTGTTTTACTAGGAAATATTAGTTACCAATTAAAAGCAATGAATTTTCAGGAGAATTCTCCAAACATTCTAAAATAAGGCAGTCATTTACTGCACATGATTTTATGTTCAGAGAATGACATGCCTAGACAGCTCTCCCAACACCAAATTAATTGGTGTGCACTTTTAAAAAGTTCAGATTCACTTATTTTTACATATACTAACAAATTTTGTTAGATAGATACTGAAAAAAGAATGTGCTGTCTGACAGGATAGAAAAAAGAGATTGATGGCTGACACCCTGAAAGTACAGTTTGAATCCTCATTCATCAATAGCAATACATTAGCTTTCTTAATTATGGGCAAAGAGAATAGCTTGACCTATGCTGACCCATTACACCAACGTGAGACTAACCCTGTCTTTGGGGGTGTCTCTTAGAAGTTCTCAGAAGCACCTTTTCCTCTGTTCTTTTCTTTATGATCCAGCAAAATTAGACCCTTTCTGATCTCATTCTCTCTTAATTATGTCACACACTTTCATGTTGCTGAACATGAAAAATGTCGCCTCTTTTTTCTGGTTGCCTATATGGATATTTCTAGCCTTTTGGGGAGCTCAGCCAGTTTTTCCAGTGAATTGCTAAGGAACATTTAAAATCTGGAGTATTTCCTGCATTTTTAAAGGTTGGAAATTTACAGGGGGAAAGGAAGTGGTTTTCCCTATTTCTTTACCTCTGGAATTACCTGTCTGTGGTTAATACAACCTGGGTTTGTTCACGTGTATGCTTTTTTTCTTTTATGCAAGAGTGTTAGCTCATATATTGACAAAAATACTATTAACTATATTTAGATGTATATTTAAATGAAGAAACGTCTGGAAAACCCTAAGACATCTATAATTCTGTAATACTGAATTGTAGAAGCTTGCTTTTAAAACTAAGGTTATAGCATACAGGTATCATATGCATTCTCAATAGTTTATAATTTCACTATAACCTATTAAACCTTATGTAGATTTTCTGCTAATTGTCTTCTGGGTGTTCCAAATGTAGATACTTTCTTTTTTATGACAACAGTAGTAGAATATTAAAAGATGTCTAAAGTAATTAGAGGTACATTTGGCTTTTCCTTGATAACATTTAAAACTATTATTTTAAACTCCAGAATGCAGTAAGGATTCTTCCAGCAGAATTATAATAGGTTAATACTAATTGGGGTTTTTTTTGTTGGTTTTTTTTTTTTTTTTAGTCAATGTCTATAAATCCCTAAATCTTTGTTTTAAAATTAGTGTATGAATCTTACAGCTTGTAGTTATGAACACTGGGCTAGTATATTATTTTTTAACTTTTAAAAGTGAGATAAACTATTATTTTTTCTTTGCTTCCCCTTCCCATAGCTGAAATAAAAACATGCTGCAGGCAAATTTGTGGTCAGAAGTTGGAAGGTGAAAAAGAAGTGGTTGGAGTAGCCATATAGGTATGGTCCCTCTGATAAGCCCAGTTTTGTCAAAGTCAGATCTCAAGAATCCTGGTTCTTTTATGCTCTCTACACGAAAGTGATTTCCTTTGTGAGTTGAGACTTGTAAGTTTCCACAACCCTAGAATAGTTTTTACCCTATAGATCATTGCTTTTCAGTAGTATCTGAAATAAAAAAACACTAGACCTCTACATCAGATCTACACTACATCTCTAAAGTGTCTTACAATACTTTACAAGGTTGTAAGAATATGAACTTCCCCACCCTCCAACTCTCTCGCTTTAAAGACTTCTCATATTCTTAGGGTCCAACAGGAATTTGAAATGTTCTTTTTAGGTGTCAGCCCAGTCTGTACGTTTGAATTGGATTTCAGCCTTAATTCTACTCCCAAGTTTAATGATATTTTAACGCCATTTTAGTTTGGTTGATTTGCTTAAGTGTGTGGCATGATTTCAGTTATTTAAATGCTCTAAACACCTTCCCACAGTTGAAATGTTTCAGTTGAGTTTTATGCTGCAGATGAACGTGTGTAAGAGTTTTCTGGAAGCGGCTGACCTAGGGAATACAGCAGGAGTTTCCCCCAGCGCTGCCCTAGCCACCTTCTCATTTTCACATTTTGAACCATTTTGTATTTGATTCTTTCCTATGACTTATTAGATTTCCTTTAACACTAAAATAACTTTTGTGGCTAATCAAATAATATGTTATGCTGATTGAGGAAAGTGTTCACTCATGTCTGCAAAGTTTCAACAATATGCATAGTTCCTGAATACCAGCCCTGCCATTTACTATTGAATTAGAGGTTTACCACAAGAGAAGCATTAGCAGTCTTCGAAAATAATCTCTGATCTTATTGTTTGTTGTGATAGGAACTGTGTGGGTCAGGAAGTGATAGGTAACCATTATTTTTGGAGAAAAATAGATCAGGTATGTGTTCAGATACTTCAAATACTCTAGATCATCTTTATGAAAGGATTTGCAGAGGTGAGAGGTATCAGGGAACTTGTGTTTTGGGGACGAAGCAGCACCTTGTGGATGGCTTTACGTTATGGTTCAACAGCATATTGAGGTGGAGTCTGCCTTTGTATCTTAGGTCCTGATATCCTAGATCATGTTGTTTCATTGCCCTATTCTCTGCAACATCATCAGGGAACTACTGGAGAGAGTCCAACGTAGGGCAACCAAGATGATTAAGGGATTAGAGCACCTCCCTTACGAGGAAGGGCTGAGAGAGCTGGGGCTCTTTAGCCTCGAGAAGACTGAGGGGAGTCCTTATCTATGTTTACGAGTTCCTAAAGGGTGGGTTGAAGGAGGATGTAGCCGGACTCGTTTCAGTGGTTTCCAGTGATAGGATGAGGGGCAATGGGCACAAGCTGGAACAGAGGAAGTTCCACTCAAATATGAGGAAAACTTCTTTACGGTGAGGGTGCCAGAGCCCTGGAACAGGCTGCCCAGGGAGGTCGTGGAGTCCCCTTCTCTGGAGGTTTTCAAGACCCACCTGGATGCAGTCCTGAGTAATGTGCTCTAGGCAATCCTGCTTTAGCAGGGGAGCTGGACCAGATGATCTCTAGAGGTCTCTTCCAACTCTGTCAAATCCGTGAATCAATCAAAAAAAAAAAAAAAAAGAAAAAAGTGTTGAGTATTGGCCTTCTTTAAATACATCAAATCACCCTTCTGTGATACTTCATTTTTGATATTCAAAAACTCAATAACTGACTTTTGCTATTATTTTTTTTTGTGAAATTATTTAAAATAATGCAAGCAAAACACATGCCTTATGAACCAACAAAAATCTGCAAGGATAGAAGTTTGTCTGAATTAGTATTTCTGCTCATTTTCGAAATGAGATGTCAAAAATAGAAATAAATCTATGTAGATTGTTAAACATAAATTACATTTATGTTTTTGCTTTATCTTGTTGCGCTAAGGATGTCAGAGAATTTAAAATTTTCTAAGCTTCGATATTGTTCCACAAAATGCAGCAAGCTGATAACTAATCTGTTTTATTGTTCATTCTGGGTTAATCAAAAATGTAATTATGACTTTTAATTAGAGCAGAAAAAGTGTCTGCTACTAGCTCATAAAAATTGCTTTTTTCTGGCTTGTCACCACAGGTTATGAAAGACAAAGAAAGCTTTCAAAGTAATAACAAGGAGACAATCTAGCCTCAAATTACTCATAATTGAAGTTAATATTTGAAACTACATCTAAATATATTGGAAGCTGAAAGCTGTGAATTTATATTCTAATTTAATTTTAAAGCATGAAATTTAGTGGTACCTAAAAAACCACATTTTTTTCCTGTCATCTTTTCGAACTGTTTTACAGTTCTAGTTCTAAATTCCATGCTACTTTAAAAAAATTCGTTGAAGACAAGTCAATAAGGTGTATGCACATATAACAAACCAGGTTTAGCAGCAGGGAACCGTATAAGCTTAAGAAAAATATAAAAAATTATTTCATAATACCCAGGGTTTGGGTAGATGAGTATGATAAATAGATGCCTGCGCTCACACACACATACACATGCAACATACATAAAATAAATATACAGAAACTGTTAATAATCTTAAGAAACAAAATTCCCTTTGGATTTGGTTATTATGTCTATTTTAAAATAGCACATAGCGTAAAAAGAGGAAATGGAAACCAGAAGTGGGTATTATTATAAATTGACGGGGGAAGCTAAGTGGTACAGGGAGAAATCTGTGGCTCTCCTAGTTAGTGTAATAGGAGCCTGAGATTTATTTTGAAAAAAATTCTGACAGTGTATTTTATCCGTTTTGAGAATAACAATTGCCATTTCTCTATAATTATTTCTATTCTGTATCTTGGAAATACTTCTACGAGTATAACATACTTTTCATTGCTGTAGTACTTCAAGGAGATGCTAAACAAACCTGCACATTAGGACCGTTAAGAACAGTAGTTTTGATTGAGATATATTGAAGAGTTTTGGAAGAGCTGAATTAGGATCTCTCCAGGCCACTGGTGATGATTTTTAGTAAATCTGGAGGCATCAGCAAGGACAATTTTTTGGTATTGCGTAAGCAGAATGACCCAGGTAATTTTAAGTTTGTCAGCCTTGCATTGCTCATTGAGGGAAAGGGTGAAATTGCAAATATGGAACTAGGAACATATGAATAAAAGATTTTTTGTTGGATGTTCAAACAAACAAAATGCCTTGTCATTTTTTCTCCCACAAAAATATACTTTAGAGTCAAATTAATAATAAAATATAGTGCATCAAGTTGAATTAGTATATTTCTAAAATGCCACTGGGATTTGGTTTGAGTATTATTAAACTTGCAAAAGTCAGAATATGCAAAATGACCACCCAAACACTAAAAGAAATAAAAACTGATTAATTCATTAGTGTTCATTAGATAAAAGAGGATGTTTCCAGTAAGGTCCCTATAATGTGATTTCAAGAATTAATTTTTATAATTTTGCTCAATGACCTGGGAATATCAGAGAAGTATTACTGTAATTGCACAGCTGGTCTGAGTGAAAAATAATGAAGGGAACCGTTTTGATTTAGAAATCTTGATAGTCTGGGCATAAGCAAACAATAAGTAGCTCAGCGTGGCCGGGAAGGTACAAGGACATCAGGCCATAACACAGAGCAGTGGCAGACAGATACCAGGAAGGGGCACACCCCAGCCTTTTGAACTAAAAGATGCTATCACTCTGAAAATCCTCCTGTAAATCTTACATTCTTCTTAATTTCAAATATTAATGCTTTTCATTTTCAAGGTTATGTGATTCCATAATTTGGAAAGCACTGTCCAAAAGTGTTTATGTTTGTTTACTTTTGCTTTTGATATATCGGACTACTTCTATAGATAAGTTCTTCTTTACTTGGTTGAAATACAGTATCTTGTGGATTTAAAATGTACTAGTATGGCAATAGTTGGAAACTAAAGAGTAACTGCCCCGCTTTCACAGATGACTCAAAACTAACTTCCAAAAAAGCAAAGCCATTGATAGCCTTCATTCCAAGAACACATCAACAATTTCATTTGTTACTAAGTGTCAAGTAACTGCAAGAAAGTATTGGTTCAGATTTTATCCTCAATGTCTAAGTCCTGTCCATGCTTGCTCCTGTAATTATTTCTGAAAGTGTTTAGAAAATCTGTTATAACACTAATTAGCATGTTAGTCCTTAGTTACCCTTTAGATAGTCAAATATTTGTCTTTTTCTCAAAGTGTAGAGATTCCACCGGGGACTAGCCAAATTTCATACTTTATGAATAGACTTCTATCTTGTTCTCTGAGGAGATGATTATAAAACTGTCATGGATTTTGGAGAGCATTCCAGTAATGTCCAGGTGCAGCAGGACTTCTATGGACTTGTCATTTCCAGTCATAGAAAAGGAAACAAACTATGTGAGTCCTCTGGGGAAAAAAAAAAAAGTGATTTTCAAGGCCTGGGAACATACACACCACTGGCACTTTGGTGCTTGAAAATAGAGTGAGTTTCTACACCTGAAAGGTAGACCTGTGTGAAGCGCCTAGCATTTAATTTTAGTTGTATTTACTTTATTTGATAATTATGAGAGTTACTTCATGGAGGCTATATGTGTCTTTGAGGGGCTGTTTTTTGTTTGTACTGGTGTTTACTTGAAGGAGAGGCATGCCCAGGAAAGCAGTAATATAGCTGTGATGGTTACCTAGAATATCAGTGTCTTTAAGGTTACGGGTGGTTGTTGTTGTTATCGTTTTATCAACCCAGTCTATTTAGAAAGCCACTATGTTAAAAGTGAATTATCCCAAAAGATCTGACAGGAGCTGCTCTCAGCTATTAGAGGGGTGCCTTAGCCATACCCTCCCCGTCCAGGGGGTGGATGACCAAGCTCTCCTGACAGATGAAGGTGCAGATGAAAGTTATAATCGTTCATGACTATAAACTAGCTGGAACTACAAATGTTTTAGTTGCTTTTTGTGTCAGGCCCACTGGGAGATAACTTTTAAAAGTTCCCATGTTGTGGAGTGGGTGCCCCTCTGCTGTGTATCCTTAAACTTTGACGTGGGAGAAAGATAAACCCCCAATCTCATTCATGCGTTGTCTCAAAGGAAACACTTACAGCTAGGTGAAACAAATTTGCCTGCAGTGTTTAGTGTCAAGTTTCCCAGATGAGGAGGAGATCAAAGCTGAGAGATTAGGACATGCTGGTTAGAGGGGAAAATTGCAGTTTAGCTGTGCTGCTATTTTTAAAACTTGTCATATTTCCCTTCTGTCAGGTGAGCCGAACGCTGATTTGTTGTGAAACATGGATGTGTTACAGCTCTGTGCATGGATCAGACAGCATAAGGAACAAAAGGTAGGTTGCTAAAGAAATGCCTTAGCTTCATTTCCTATTGGGTCCTTAAAACAAGAAATCTCAGATTTTTGCGAATGTATCCCTGTTACATTCCATGGGAGAAATGCCACAGACAGAAAATGGTGTTCTCTTTCACTTTCTTTAAAATAATAATAATAATAATTCTTTCAACTGCACACACTTGCAGTTCTGTCACAAATATCACTAAGGTAATTCTGACTTTCCAGAAACACCCTTACAGTACGGTTTTCACCCGTACAGTATTTTGCTTTCTTCTCTGCTTTCCTATACATTCTTTCCTTCTCTTAGTGAGTTTCCACTCCATGCATGCTGTCACCTTGTTCTTCAAGCAGTAGACCTGTCCCATAGCATCTCTAACTTTAAGTCTATATTTTACCTCTGTACCTGCTCTCCTTTCTTTCCAAAATCTTTCCAAAATTTGTCTTTAAATCTTCCTCTCATCATTGTAAAAGCTGAATTTTCTATGCTTCTTCAAAAGCAATTAGAAAGCTGCTTAAATAAAAATAATTTGTCCATAAATACCATAAATAGTATTATGGTATACATATACCATAGTGTTCTAAGCAGCAATATACTTCTGGCTTTAATAATGAGGACTTTTTGTGAGCCACACACCAGCCTTTGTTACAGGTAGATGAAACTGTGAAAAGGAAATAAAGCGACAAAGGACAAAAATAGGTTACAAATTTAAGTGTTGATTAATTTATTTAACACTTTTATTTCTATACTCAGTAGTTAAGGTTTTCTTGTTTGGCTGTGATTAGAAGCTGGTGCCTCTCAGGTGTCAAAATCCTGTTGCACAAGTATTTTGCGAAACAAAGAGGTAGTCCTGTCCTGAAGAATTTACAAAATCAAGTATAATCTTTTATACAGGAACCAATCTTATATATAATTTTTTTAGATTGAATTTCAAGACAATTTATTTATCTATGACTGGAATATTAGTTTTCTACTCTACATTATGTATTTACTCTCTCCAAAAATTCACTTAAGTGTGTAAATAAAAATAGAAACAAAAGATACACAAACGTTTAATGTTGGTAAATGATCAAACCTGCGCATATCTGACATTCCCTAGCTTTTATTTTTACATATGCCTGCATGTGCTTTTTCTTACTAATTTAAAGAAAATATGTATTCCATAAAATGGTAAGGATTGTGGATATGTTTGATCAGATTTTCGTGTTTTCATTAAAACCCTTTGAGGAGGAAAATGGAAGTTGTATTTCTCAAAATTAGAATAAGCTTTGTTTGAGATGGATCAAACTTTACATGACTGTAACTTTGATATCATTAGAGTTGAATCTGATATAAACTTTGAGGCAAGAATAATAATGTCTGTAATGACAGCTAATAAATGCGCACATATTATGTATACCGTAAAAACAGATCTATGTCGCTTTATTTCCTTTTCACAGTTTTATCTACCTGTAACAAAGGCTGGTGTGTGATTCACAAAAAGTCCTCATTATTAAAGCCAGAAGTATATTGCTACTTAGAAAACTAGCATATACGTCCCTGACGTAAAATATGAGCCCTGTTCATTAAATATCACCATGTAGACCTGAGATTGCTAGCAGAAACTATATTCGGTATTGATAGATTATTCTCACTGAGTCCCAAATAACAAAAATGACCTGTGGAAAAGGGAACTCTTGAGAAATAATTTCATTCTGTAAATTAGTTTAGATTAGCATGATTCTGATTAGAGGCAGAAACTTCTATTGTTAAAGAATCTATCTCGCAATGCAACGATCAAACCTCTGTTTTTGGAGTTCAAGTGCCTGAAGCTTAGGTTCAAAAAGGAAAAACAATAAAAGTTATTTATATATACTCTTGAGGTCTAATTAGGCTTAGTATTTCACATGCACGTGTATATTATCAAGCCGGATATTGTAATGTTTATGGAAATTGACACTTAACTTTGAATTGCTTCTATTTGCATATGCAAATTAGCAAAGCAATTCAATGCAAACGGATTTTAGAGACCTGCCAACACTTGTTTATGGAGAAAGGCAAGGAAACCTGGAAACAGATCTTTAAGAATTAATGGCTTTGTTTCGCTGAGAGCGTTTGAAATGTTCATGACCTGGGAACGTTTCAGGTTCCCGCCGTGTAACAGCTGTAAATGCAGGCCAAGACCGAGATATAATTGTGCCCCATGAACTGCTTTATGGACAGCAGGCACCTGTAAAATCAAGCTGGTTTCTAGTGGCCATGTGTCCTTCCTAAAACAAGCCACCAGCCCTGTGCTGGCAGTACCGTTGGCGTTGCACTCAAAGGTTCAGGAATCAAACTTCCTTCTGATAAGCACAGGACGGAGATGTCCCCTGTGACAAATTAGTGCCGAAGTGGAAACGGAGGAGGCAGGATTTAGAGGGGCACAACATGTGGGAATAAGACATTAAGTGGTTTTAGGCTCTTAGTACAAAACAGAAAATGAGTGGGTCTCATCCAGCCAATTGTTTTATGTTTATTTTTGTTCAGGCAATCTCACATTCATGTTTTTCATGAACTGCGATACCGCAACATAAATCAGTGTTTGACAGAGTTGTTACGGGTACTGTTCAGTCTCTGTTCTCTTTGTTAGAGAAGTTAATGAGAATAAGCTGTTCTAATTTGCGTCAGTATATTCAACTGTTATTGTTCTCTTCATAACAAAAGAAGAATAAAAGGCATAGAAGAGTCAAAAATGATGAAGTCCATAAATTTGAGGGATGCTACAAAGAGATCATTCCATAACAGAGCCATCAAAATCTTCTAATTCAGACTGTTATAATTATATCAAGATCAGATGGTGAAGACAAAATAGTGCATATTCTCTTGTCAGTACCTCAGATGTGTGCAAAACACACAATTTCGGGAGGAAGAGAAGAGATATATTAACAATGAGCACTTTCAGTTGCCTTCAGAGATGCTAGAGTGGATACTGATATCTGCTTTGGGGAGGCAGAGCTCTCCATGCACTGAGAAACCTGGCTATCACATCTTTGTATGCAGAAAACCCTGCATTTGTATGTCATGGTCCTGTTACTCTTTCCTACAAGAATGCTGTAAAATATCTTCCTGTATCAGTTAACAGTTAGTGGGGCAGTTTTCAAGGTCCCACGGTTCTGTGGGACCCCCAGAGGTTTGTTGTTATGCATTATAAAGTGTGTCGGTGCATACCCTCTAGTGCTTGGCACTATTTTTTAGGACACAGAACTCTAGCATGAGCCCTTTTGTGACCTGTGGGAAAGCAAGTGGGGAAAAATGGGAATTTACATCCCATTTTTCATGTGTCTGCCACATCCACGTGAGGGTCAGAAAGTATTTGGTGCTTTATATTTGAAACAAATGACTTTGTGATTTATTTTTTTTGTCGTGGTGCAAGGTCAACTGTGCTAATATTTTCTTTGGTCAGTGGTACTTATAGTGTAAATAAGGCAATACCAATTGAAAAACCAAAGCCTAACACTAATAGCCAGAAATGCTGCTTCATTAAATAACCTTGCTTTTTGAAATTTGAAAACCATACAGTTGCATGTTTCATGCTGCTGCAAACTGTAGTGATTAGTATTACAGAGAACTCAGTAAAAAGACAGAAGACACATGAGTACCTAATGCTTTCTATCTGGGATTCAGGCTAGTTTTATATAGCCTGTGGTAAGTTACTTTTATTTATAACAAAGACTGCTGAAGTTAAACGGAACACTAAGCAGCTGTATTGTCTGAATTAATCTAAATCAGATTCCTGAGAACTCAGTATACCTTAATCATTAATTCTGTTGCACACTGCTCTGGAATACTTAAAGAGGTGTTTTATTTCATTTTTTTAAAGGAATTTGGCTTTTGCTGTTTCGTATTTGTTACCAGACTAGACACACACATATCTGAATGAGTAAGCATGCCAGATAGACAGACAGACAACTGTAGGTCCATACACACGTTTATACATATATGTATGCTTCTGTGTAGCACCATTTGAATACGTGAATATTCAGGATAATGTGTATTAACATCCAGATCGACACTCAATATTTAGTCAGACTGTTAGTGGACAGTTGTGAGAGAAACCACTTACCTGAGTTTAACATCAGTGATCAGTTTAAAGACCACCTCTTGCTTTTAAGTGTTTGCCAAAAGAGAATTTTGACTTCAGTAAATATATCTGTATTTATGAAAACATGCTGTGGGTGGTTTTGGGAAATGGGTACTGATCAGAGATTAAAGCACATCATTGATGGTAGAGCCGTTATCTGATAAGGAGAGAAGCGACTGCACAACTGCTGGCAAGCTTGCTCTGCAGACAAGATTAGCAGCATATCCAGTACTTTAGGACCTTATCTCTGAATGAACAAGTGATGATAGTACTGGCAGTAAGGCAAATTAACAACTTCATTTCTTGTGTTAAAAATAATTCCAGCCATATTTATGGAGGCTTAGTATTTTGCATAAAATGTACTATGAAGCTGTTCAGACCTCTAAAATGTCTGTGTGAAGGCAGGATGCGCAATACTCTCAGCTAAATCTTCTTTGAGATCTTATATCCATTAAAGCAGACTGCAGCCTTTCCCCGCCCTATCAGATTCAGCGGTGAGCATTTTATTGCAATGACAGTTCACAGATTATATTTGCACATTTTTTTCTAACATCAGATTTTTCCAAATTTATCTCCTTTTTTTGTTTGTTTTTTCCTTCCCTGAAGTGAGGAGGATGGTGGACAGCAACCAAGAAAACAGATTGTGTTAGGTGTCCCAACCTTATGGGAGACAGTTAACTGCTCAGAAAAGAACGAACATGTATCCTCCTTATCCCTTGCAACCTCAGAATTAACATAAGTTCATTGTTAGTCCTGCCCTTTTCTCTGTGCCTGCTCCTTCCCCATAGGCACCTGGAACGTGATGGGGGTCTTTCCAGAGCTCCATAGGCTTTCCTTCAGCCCACTCTCCCACCTCTACATCTGCTAAATGGGTTGGGATTTGTTGCTAAATGCAAGATAACCTAAAAATTGAATGGTCTGCTGTGAATGAAGCTCTTTTTTCAGGACTTGACGTGTTTGTTAGGGTTCAGAAGGATAATTTGTATCTTATTTGCCTGGTCTTGATATTAGCCCTATGAGTCAACTTGCCACGTCTAAACTAGGACCTTTTTACAGTATGTAGGTGAAGATATCACTTCTCATGTGGAAAGCAGTTGCAAGGCTAAATTCATTCAGCTGAAGATAGGCAGTGTTGAAGAGGCATGTCTGGGGCTTTAAAGCGTGAATTTGAGTTGGCAACTTTTTCATTCTCCAGATGCTCTTTCCCTTCTCCAGGAGGTGCTGTGTAATTTGAAATAGGACTCTTTCTTTAAAAACAGCACAGAATGAAGTGGAAAAAAAATCATTAGTGCTATGTAGTAGGAGGAGCAATCTAGTAGTTCTTTCATTTTAATTTTTTTCTTCCCTGAATAAAGAATATTGAGAACTGAATTCATCCTGTTGTGTTGATCTGCATGAAAAGAAATGTAAATGGGATCCAGATGTGTTTTCTTCTCTAATAGTTTCATTCACTATGCTTTAGATATGAGAAAATGAAATGTGTTCTGTAATAGGTTGGAGGAGAATAGACCAAAATTATAATTTTATAATATTCCCTAGGAATTCATAGAGGCCTAATGAATTAACTGGGAAACTCTGATGTCTAATGAACTCTGCATGGAGAAATATTTAATTTTGTTCTGACTGCCATAAGGCAACTGCATGGTGGGTTATTTAATCATCAGTTGTAGAAATATAACAGCAGTAGAAAATGGACTTGTCCCCAGCTCTGTAGAGAAAGGTTTAACCGAGCTCCCCTTCAGTCTTTATTAGAGAGGTTGTAAAATCCTCTTCTAGGGGGGCACAAGACAGGTAGCAAACACCTATCTGGACACTCTTAACACAAGAGCGTACCTTCATTTAACACAGTGGAAAAAGACAGAAAAAATAAGTGGTAGAACATCTGAAGATGCAGCCTTGCTGTCTTTTGAGGTTATTGACTGTACCTCTTAGGTTACTTTCGCATAACATAGTGATGCAACTAATTGCATTAAAAGAGCACTGTGAAATTTTTTGTTTATTTTATTTTATTTACTTGTAAATATAATTTGCAGTTGATATAAACCAAGGCCATGGCCTGTCTTGCAACTGTAGTGAAATACATAATTATACCATGCTCTTTGTTTCTTACATGCGAACATGTCTTACATGTTTCCTCTGTTCAGGATGGGACTCCTGTCTCTTCAACTTGCTTTTATCCCTTTACACTGCTCCTCAAATGATCTGTACTGTGAAGGAGACTACACTCCAAAGTGAACCAGTCTGACCTAGCCCCCATCGTACAGCAGAGATTTACTATGTTAGTCTATGGCATCAACATTCCTCTCATTAAGACTGTATTTATGCCTTTAGTGCATGCATTCCTGAATGTTGTTCCGTATCTCAACCTCTTTAAAGCACCTTTTGTTAGGAGATAAGATAAACGGCCAAGGGTTGTGACTTAGAAGGCAAAATCCAAGTGGCAATGCAGTGCTTAATGTGTGAAGGCTTGGAGAAATGCAGGATTTCGTATAAGCAAATGGCTTAATACACCATAATGTCTCTTTCATTAATGGCAATTTTCTCGTAACTGTTAATCCTCTCCAGAGCTGTGTAACAGGTCTCCCCTCCTGCCCAGGCACTGCCCTGCCGCAGCAGCCCTGGAGCAGCCAGTCTCTTCTGACAAGCAGAAGATTACCCTTTCGTAACTGCAAAGATCTTCTGAACACCATATGATAGAAGAGGATGTCAAAATATAACCTGTGATCCACCTTTCTTCTCCTGGGCTTCTTCAGCCAAAATGCTAGATTTCAGCTCCCAATATTTCTCTTTGTCCCCCCACTTTTCTGATGTGTTTGTTTGGTTTGTACTGAGCAACTTTGTTTCATTAGGAGTGAAACGAGAAACCAGATTTAAATCCTATTATTTACCAGACCTAGACTCACTCTTGCAAAATTTCTATTCTGCTTAGTTAAATTGATTAAGTATTGATTGGGCCAAGGAAAGGGTTGATTCTGTAGCCCCAAACTCTGAAGCCTGCTGCAAGATAGATGTATGAAACTAGGTTCAGTCTCTTGCTTTATACAGGGCAAGCTTATGATTGTGTCTTCTACCTTGCAGATGATCACACAAGTCACTGGGCTCACTATACAGAAAGAAGGATTTTTTTTTCATCTTCTCCTCCCCAAGCTCCATCTTCCCTGACACAAATATAATGAAAAAAGTCTGAAAAAATCTCTTCATTATTACAGAGTAGGAGGGAAAAATGCTGAAACGTTAACATATTTTGAAAAATAGGATTCTTAATTTCCAGGTAGTTTGTCCATTAAAATATCATGTCTAGCAGTAAATGCTGTACAACATAGTTATACTCTCATTTGGAGCAGTCTTCCATTACATCGGATTTTTGGTAATGTGTTTATTCACTCTATCCTCATTATAGAAATAATCAACAAAATAGATCTGTGCTCTTTCAAATCCCTACAGAAGTCAGTCATCTCTCCAAACATATGGTCTGTTTACCTTCCCAAAAGCAAAACATCTTCATAATATCAAAAACCAAAGACCCCTCTCTGTTCCAGTGCAGCAGACCTGGAAATTCATTGAGTTTTTGCTGTGCGTTTTGATCCCCAACTGGTATTTGAGAGCAGGAGGCCAGAGCACTAACCAGGATACATTAGGCTGTCGAGCCACCATGCTACAGTGGTTCTGACATTATTTTTTAATGAGAGAAAAAATAACTGACCTTGTAGGGACTTGCACCCAGAAACCTCTGGCTACTGCCCAGCCATAAGAGCACTTCAGGAGCAAGTGTGCCACGGTTAGGGCTAGTGAACGATACCTATTTTTCTTCGCCATTGTGACTACTTGTTCCCCAGAGATTTCTGTTTTCACTCTGTGCAGTTCTGTCCCTGGTTGAAACACTCTGCACCTATGTTGGAGAACTGATGCTGAAATACTTGAAAACAATCCCTCTTCTCACTGAAAAAACATATTTTATAAATATTATTTATCACAGAAGTGTGTGTTGCTGTCAGCATACTTTCTGATGTCGCAGATGCAGCGCGGGCAGTCTCACAAAATGCGAAGGAAGAGGGGAAGATATCGTAACTTTGCTCAGCAAATCCCCCATTGTAGTTAGAACTATAACAAAGGGTGTGAAACAACAACAACATCTGTAAAAAATACTGGAGAGGTTATAATAAGGAAAAATGCATTTAGATTGCACACAAAAGTCTATTCTCTGGTGGAGACTTTTATCACAGCTTACTTAAAAACCCATAAAAAAGTACGCTGAATGAATCTCCACAATATTATCAGAACCCTGATAAAATTCCATTTTATTAGGTCTGTGATAATTAGTGGTCTTCTTTCTTTCCTTCCTCTTTGTATATTCCTCACTACTATAATTGCAAAATTAGCTCTATTTGATGCGGCTGCTTCTTTCTTTACATGAGAGATAAGGCAGTGGTCATAGAAAATCCATTCTGCACATGGTTAGCTATAAGAAGGTGTTAAACTCTGAAGCAGCTATTTGTTTTTTGTTCAGCAAGTTCTTTCGATCCAAATAATGTGGGCTGCAAGTAAAATTGCATGTATCCCCAGTGCCCAAATAATCGAGCATGTGGAGATTCTGACACTGGAAAGTCACCAAATAAGGCTGTTATGCTTCCATATTTTGTGTAAGGCAATGACAAATGAAAGCATTGAGCACTGCTGTTATTTGAAAATAAGTTCAGTACTTATTAAAATCTTGCAGAGTTTATAAAGTTATTTTGTTGCTAACCTTCCAATACAGATTGCTTTTCTAAAAATACCCTTCTTTTCTGCTTGAAGGCCTATTCTCTTTTTCTTTCTTTGGCTAAATTAACCTCAAAATGTAATTCAGCTCCTAATAAAGTTTTTAAAAGTGTAATGTCTCCCAGTTTTCATACACTTTTTTTTCTATAATACTACTAAAAAGAACTAACATTGTCAAGTATTTATTTTAAATTTTTTTGCATCCCACACACATATATACCCCATGAAACTCTACCCACGGTACTGACAATCAACCTGACAACATAATCAGTCAAATTTTACCCAGTGACTGTTTCTTAGGTAACCAAACACAGTTGCAGAAATGAATTGCACAATACAGAAATAAAACCCAAATTGACGTGTGACACTTCCATTATTTTTCAGTAAAGTCTGAAAATGTTATGAAGGCTCAGTGCAAAGGTGAAGCACGTCTGGTGCACAGATTGTGAATGTACTGCTTCTGGTGGGAGTGAAATTCAACCTAGTACCAACAGAAGGACTGCTGGGAGTCCTTAAAATAGAACTCCATCATTTGAGATGTAGGTGATGCGTAAGCCCTCTGTCAAAGCTTTGTAGTAGGACCAATTTGACTGTTGAGGAGGCAAGGCCAGAAGGAACACATCCCTTCTGTAGCTTTGTTTTTTCATGTTGGTTTTATTACTCTTTCCTACTCACATTCTAAAATGTTTTCCTAAGTAATAAATCTGTCTGAAGGAAATTTTTAAGAGAAAAATAAGCGAGGCGTTGCTTAACACAGTAAGTAGACTCTCTTTAAAGGATCTATTCAGAAAAACCTCAAGACCAAACTGCATCTTTGATTTCTCTCTTTTTTCTTTTTTCTTTTCTTTTTTCTTGTAAGAGGTTGTTGCTGATATAACAAACTTTCCTCAGGGGAAGGCCTTCCCCTGCTAGAGCTCTGCACACTCAGGGTCACCATTGAAATCAAGGGTGCAAGATAAATTGTTATCTTCATGCTAAAGTCAGCATGAGTGAGAAGATGTCATCAGTGCCATGTTTCATTGCTGTAGTTAGTTAAAGTGTATCTAATTCTCTGTAACCATCTTAATAGAGTCGATGACTTCTTTTATAATTTCAGGCTTTAACTTGGTAATATTGCTTCAGGGTTAATGTACTGCCTACAAAATACAGATTGTGTTTGTCAAGACAGTGTTCTAGGGGTCAACCAGTGTAAGCAAGCTTTTGCTGCTGGCCACAAATGCAGCTGCCTTTTTGTTAAATTACAGACAAGCAAATAAATCTGTTTTAAACCAATTAGTTATTTGCCTAAGGGAATATGTAAATTAATGACTAGTGAAGGACAGTGGTAACTGTCCTTCTAACTAATGGACAGGAGCATTTTGGGCAGTAGAGACCTACCAGAAAGGTGCACTGGGTGGCCACTTATATACGTTCAATAAAATTGACTGGATGGAGCCTTAGGAGTGTGAGAAGGTGTGTTTGGACAGCAAGGGATAATATTGACAGTATCTGAGAGCATCAGGGTCTCCAAGATGTTATTAAGCGTCTATGGATATTGAAAAACAGGGCACTTCAGATGGACGTAGAGGGTAGGAAGTGGGCAGGGAGGGTAAATGGGTTAAAGACTTGGATGTGGCAGCTTGGTTTACCCTCCTTTTCCTGCCTGGCCTGGTATATGCTCTGCCTGCTGCACTGACTTGGGCACTGCTGACTGCAGAAGAAAGGTGACTTGGAGCAGGTGTGACACACACCTCCTTTCTCTTTAGCAATCTAGAAAAATATAGCAGCCCCCTTCAAAAAAGCCTGACCAATGCTGTGTTGCCATATAAAAAAAAGTAAATATGTGTATGCAGACACCTGCACATGAGAAATCGTTCTGGAAAGAGAATATTAACAACTGGAATGAAATACCTAGCCATACTGAGATTTTATAGCTTCATTTCTTTCTGTATATTTTCATGGTGAGAGATTCTCACTTCTTTTTCTCATCTCAGCTCAATATCCATAGCTGACCACAAGGAATTCGCATGGCTGCTGTTTATTCAACTAAAACTGTTTTTTTTATGTTTGGGGTGTTATTCTTCCCCAGCTGGCCCTTCTGACCTATCTTTTTGTTCTCCTTTTTGATTATTATATTTGTAAGTAAGTTCAGTTTGTCCTGAGCTGTGCTGTGGGCATTCAGCTTGACTCATACCCAAATTGGAACACTCACAGCAAAAATATAAAGGTGCTACAGACATTTTAAATTGCTTTTGACTATGAAAAGTGTGTTGAAATTATTCCATTGCCTCAAACCTTTTATGTGTACTTCATTCTGAACCTTCTTAGTGAGGGCATTGGACTGTAGCATACAGATTTCCATAAGGCTTCTTCTGTGACACCATAAACTCTGCAGGTAGTTGTAGTTTCTAAATAGCAATGAAAATCACATAGAAAGTTAATATATAAAAAGCCAGCTTCAAGAGTTTCAGAGCAAGGAAAACAGATTGCTTCTATCCTATGATCAATGTAATATCCTGACAGGAGATCAACGTCTTGGTCCAGAAGCACTGCAAAATCATTCCCTGAAAGAAATCCAGTGATATTAGAGAGAGAGAAGACCCTTCTATTCCTGAACCCCAGAGGACTCAACAGTGACACTTACCTTTTCTTTCCTAAGAACATTTTTTGTATTAATAGAGTGCCAGAGATTATGTGAAGGCACAAAGAATGTTGCTGCTGGTTTGATTTTAATTCATTAATTATCAGTCAGGCATAAATCCTTTAAATATATGCTTGTCCATAACTTCCTGAGGTCTACAGCATTACTCTATCATCTGAAAAAGCTCTTGTGGACCAGGTGGCCAAAAAAATTCTAACTGTGAAGCATAAATATCCTTGTAGGAAAATCAATGGATCCAAAGGCTGTAATGAGGAATAAAGAAAGAAAAGAACAAAGACATGTGTGCATGTAATTCTCCACCACAGACAACTTTCAGTAAATCTCCAGTTTACCATTGCTTCTGCTGTGAATAAGATTGACAGCAGAAGAGCTTTGTGCAAGTAAGAGGCTCAACCTGAAGTGTATGCAAGAGAGAGGCAAATCTGAATTTAAAGTGAAACACATTTGGGACATTTTTGTTAGATGATTTACTTCTCTAACTGGCAAGGAAATAAGCAGGATGAATACCATGTAGAGGCTAATTAAGCTGTGTTCTCCGTGGGAAAACAATTTCATATCATGTACCAGCTGATTAGGGCAGTTATAAACTTGAAAGAGCAAAAGAACAAAATGTAATGTTAGGAAGAAAAGGCAGTGGAAAACATGTTGTGTGTTTATAGAGTAAGTCCAGGGATCTGTACAAGGATGTGCTGTGCCATTTTTAAAATGATTTGGTCCTTGTGTGTTTTGTTGCTGCGGTGTACCTTGTCTGCTAGTTTAGCTTAATAGACTCTATACTACTTCTCTCATGTGAAAAGAACACGTGCTCATCATTCTGGATATTATTTTATAATCTTAATTCAATTTTCTCCTACATTTTTCTGATCATTAAGGTAGGGACTTGAGGTGGGAAGGAGAAGCGATGAGAGGACTGGAAAAAACTCCATTGTTGCAATGTGAGGAGCAGGAGCCTCCCAAAAACATGTGACTTCAACAAAAATACCTCATCAGACATGCTACATATTTAAAATATGTACATAGTTTGAGAGTGGCCCAAGAAATACTTTAGGAGACCATTCCCAAGGAATCTTTGAGAGAGGTCTTGGTTTATTTGTAGCTAGTTCTGAGGTGCCATGAAGAAAAATCCCTTTTCCTGACAGAGCTGGCAAAAGCTTGAGATAGGGAAACATGGGGGTATATGTACAAAATAACGTTTTGGAATAATTTAGAACAAAGGAACAAATATTGCACCAAACCATATTGCCATTTCAGAAATGCAGGAAGCAACTCTGTAGTGAAAAAGCGTGGTTCTGTGGTGCCGTGGTCACCTTTACAACGGGATGAAAAAAAGCCGTGACCTGTTTAGTGAGTGAATGTGTTTATAATTCTACCAGAAGCTGTATGCAGATTCAGAGATCTGTTGCTATTTCTGCCATTATAAAGCAAGGTTCTGCCTGTTGTAAGCGCACAAGTAAGTAGCACTTTACTGTAAAGGCAGATGTTTGCCTCGAAGTCATAGACTGAGATTTCCCTTTTTGTGGTACTTTATAAAATCTAGTAAGATAATTATTGGTCTAAACCAAGTTCATAAAAAGCCTGATTTCAAAGTGCTTGGAATTGCAGTGGGAATGAACCTACCACATTCTGGTCATGGTCATCTGCTGTAGCGTATATAGGTTAAAATGCTGTCTTTGTTAAAAACTCTGTGCTATCCTAGTACCAGTTTCCAAGTCCCAACTAAATCAGGGCAGATTTCCCATCGCTCCCATTTAAAACAAAAGTAAAATATGTTGTGCAGTTCTTTGACATAAAAATCAAACACAACACTTCAGAAAAATTATAAGGCAAAAATGTGCTACATCAAAATAAAGCAGTTAATTTAGGCAGAAACAGCATTTAAAAAATATAGCCTTCCTTTTTGTTGTCCTAATTGGATGGTTTTATAATGACAGATTAAAACCACTGTAAAAGTAACACGCAAATGATGTTTTATAACCTGCTTAGTATTTCAGCAAAAGATTTTCTTTGTGCCAACCAATGAATCATAGACTGCTGCACATAGAAAGTAGCAATAACTTGTTTTTAAGATGCGTTGACATTTTCGTTGTTATTACTTTTAAATTCATATGGGGTACTGGAAGACATTTCAGGTATTACAGTACATTACTGCTTGGGCTAATTGTTCTCTTTTCTAATTGAACAAGAGCTTGTTAGAAAGAAATACTGTGAGAAATGAATGGAGAATGAACGTACAACACAACCATGCATTTGCAGAAAACCAGGTCATAATAATTAAAGATGTGTGGAAAAAGTCTGTAATTTGTATTGGTGTTTGAACACTTAAAAATAATTAATGTGAAAAATCGGCCTGGTCTAGAATGAGATATTCTTTGCTTAGATGTTTTTTTCTAAAATTAGTGTAGATAAATGTAGTCTCAAAACATTGTTTCAAAAGAAGAAAACAGAAATTCTCCATTTAAAAAAATGTTAAATATTTTTAGTTCCCTTATCCTTCGCTTCCCCCTCCCCCCAGTAAAAACTCTGCCAAATTTAAGCTGCTTTCACAGAGTGCTAGACATCCTTTATTTTTTCAGCAAATGAATTATTCATCTTAAAGATTTTCATCCAGCTAATAATACAAATGACCAGAACAGACCATTTGCATTAGAGCTTCTCACTGTAGGAGGTACATTTCTGATTATGCTTCTAACTATAGAGTAAGGAGCTTCGGACCTTGGATTTAGTGAAATTCTCCCCACACCTATCCTATCCCTTGAATTCGGAGGAATAAGAAATTAATTCTTTTTGTGACAGATTATATGGATTAACAACAAAATTTTGTTGCAGTTCCAGGCTTCTCCTAAGCTTACTGAAATTCAGATTGTAGTGGGTTACTGTGAGATATTGCACACAAGTCCCTCTCTAGCTGTGTACCTCTGGATTGGTGACCTTGGCTTTGCCCCATTTCTCTCAGGGCAAGCAACTGTGAAAAAATTTCAGTCTCCTGTGCTGTATCATTGCAATGCAAAATATTACACTCTTGTCTGGTTAGCAGGTGGAAGGGTGAGGGTTTTGCTGGATTGTATTTGCTACCAATGTGCCATTCTGAACCTCGGGACGGGACCGGCACACATCATTTAAAACTGTATCTTTCACACTTACTTTTTTAAACTGTTTTAGAGATTTTATCTTAGCCATATTAGAGAAAAGTCCTGCGTTGATCCTGGCAGGCGTCCCCAGTTTCAAGCCTACTTTCCGCCAATCTAGCATGAGAAAGTAGCTGGAAGGCATCCAAAATTCTGAACATTTGTTTCCATGGAAGGCTTGTAATATCCAGCTGCTTTGACTCTGAATTTAATGGCATGTTTGTATTTGAAAAAAATCAATAAAGTTTATGAACTGAAAAGAGAGATCCACTGCAACCAGTTCTGTCAGTTCTAAGGACACCTCATGCAATTCTTCGTGACATAGAAATCAGGCTATAGAAACCATCCTACGCATTCCTGCAAAACAAGATTTAACATTGTAAACCTCACCAGAGCAGCTCAAGCTCAAGGAGAGGTACAATGATAGAGAACAAAGGAGAGCTGTGAGAAACAACCTACCACTAATCAGCCTAGAAGGCCAATAAGATCTGATAGGTTTCTGCAATAAAACTACCCTAAACCTCCCAGTGGATTTTCATACAATAGAAATCAAAAGGGCACATTAGTCATACGACAAGAGAGACACCAAGGGAAAACTTCCTGCTCTCATACTTTAAACAGCTTTCTTGTTCAGATAAAATAGCTATCATGCAAGGTTCATAAAGAATAAAACTTTTCACTCTTCGTTGAGGGCCAGTCCAAGGTCTATGCAGCATTTAAGTCATACTATTATGAGGCCATAAATGGGGCACTAGTTGTAAATTATTTCTTATTGCTATTATTACCTCTGAGACACCATAATACATAATGATCTATCATCCACGTTTATAAAATGCTTCTACTGGAATAGGCAGACCTTAGTTCCTTTTCGGAATAGTCTTGGTGAATTCAGTCATGTCTATGACATTCAATTTGCTTTTCACTCAACATTTCTGCACTTTGTTAGGTTATCTGGTACCTCTGATCACAGAGGGGGAAAGATACAGTGGGAAATAGATGGTGCAATTCCCTTTTCTCCCATGGTTATTTGTGCTGTATTCTAAAAAGTGTACATTGGTTAGTGTCACCAGCAAAGTCCTCCCAACGTAGTGCTTTTATGCTGGAGCATGCAGTCACTTGAGGATGTTCATTAGAAATCCTTATGAAGCTCAGGCTGTGTGGCCACTTATGCTTAGCATAAGCTGATGCATTATTCCATTCCAAAATGCAAAGCCAGTAACTCCTCTTCCGTGTGAGCATCGACCCCTCATGCGTCTGTAAAGGCTCTTCTCCCAAATTCAGCGGGCTACAGGCGACCCGTCGTTAAGGCTCATCCTGTCCTGCTTCCTGGGAAGTGGTAGGGCAGGATTCTGCAGAGCTGCACTTTTCTAGTTCTTTGGCCTGATACTATGACTTCTTTTCCTTTTAATTAGCTTCATCCTTGGCTCTCCAACTGTTTCTGTACTGCTATATTGCGTATAACTAGTTGTATATAATGTATTGATATAACCATATACAGAATATAGCAGCGTAGCTATATGAAATTATATTAAGGGTGCTTAAGCTTTTGTTAGGTGCGTGCAGAATAGTATTCCTTCCTCACAGAAAGAGTCTCATACTGTGTTAATCATTCTGAGTAAGTCCTGTGATTACTTGAATCCTGTTCTAATCTGAAATTCAAAACTTCTCAAATATCTGCTAGGATTATAACATGAAACTGCACAAAATTTTTTCTTTTGTTTCATGTGGGAAGCATCAAAACTTATGTAAGGACTGTTTGTCTGTTCAGCAAAATTTTAATTTTGTAACACTAAGAACAATGTGGCTGTTGTCCTCAAAACTTCCAAAGGAAGTCTATTTTTACACTTAGTTCCATTTAAAAAAATATATAATCTAATATTTATCCTGCTGAAATTAGGGATTTTTTTTAGTGCCTTTTATAAAGATAAAACATATACATTATCTGTTTTGTTATGAAGACAATAAAATCATAGAATCATAGAATGGTTAGGGTTGGAAGGGCCCTCCAAGATCATCTAGTTCCAAGCCCCCTGCCATGGGCAGGGACACCTCCCACTAGACCAGGTTGCTCA
>JAOXNO010000078.1:26482528-26496428 GCA_028565335.1 Limnodromus scolopaceus | reverse complement strand
GTTATGTTGCTGCTGACATTTACTACAAGTTTTTGTGTCTTTCCGTGTACAAGCCAATCTCAGATCTAGGAAAAGAATTTCAAACTGGCTTGAAGGTAAAATATTGAGCCAGAAAATTCTGTTGTAGTGGGTATCTTGTTGTGGTAGGCCAAAGACCAGTGCTTGAGGAATCCTGCAGAGTTCCTGTGAGCATCCAGATTTTCAATTACTCTCCCAGAATGGAGCTGGATAATCAGTATGAACAGGAGAGAAAGAGGAGAATTGTTAGCTTATTTTTATTTTTTAAAATCTTTGAGCGTAAGACCATTGTATAAGTGCTTCTCTGGAAGCTGTTGGCTGCCTTCCAGCAAATATATGATTAATATACACCTGTGTTAGACATAAATAGTGGCAAATATCCTCATGTAGCATTGATCTGCATGTTGATACCACCCACATGCCAGTTGTTTTACTTCTAGCTGGTTGGGATGGACATCTATGAAATAAATCAACTTTGCAGCTTTATTTTTCCATATAAAAATAATCTGCTCTGTCTGATAGTTTAAGTGTAATCTTTCTAGCATTGAACCTGTCTGTTTGCATCCTCATCTTTAAAGCATGATACAATGATAATGGAGAAGGAAAATGACAAAGGAGTGTTTTGGAGAAGCTGCCCCCAGAACGCAGCAATAGGTAAAACGATGAGGGCATGTTGTTAACCTCAAGAAAAAATTAGAAGAACTGACAGTGCAGGTGGGAGGATTATGAGTTTCTTAGCTCCAAAGCCACCCTTAATCTTGGTGCAACCTAAAACCTGGCTTACATTTCCCTATCTTACTTTGCTTACTTTCTCCTTATTCCTTTTTTTTTTCTCTTTGTTCCAGCAATAGGAGTGTAAATCTGTAGTAATGTCTAAGTCTTATTTTTAATAACAATAGCAGTTCTAGTTTTGACTTTACTTGACCTTCCTGAGCTCTGCTCAGCTAAGAAGAAGAAAAAGACAAATCGTGTTCCTCAGATGCTGAAAGTATTGAAAATAGGAAGAAAAAATAAATCAAGGACTGGTAAAAAGGAGCTGTATCTATTAATCTGCATCACTTCTGATGAGCAGATATAAAAAGAACATGAAAGTTAAAGACAAAGTAATCTAGGCTGTGCGAGTAAATCATAAATTTGAGGATTTTTTCAGATCAGGGTCGGTAAGATTTTAAAGGTCAGTTCTAGACTTGCAAGTGAGTGCACTGATCAAGAAAGTTGTATAGAGAAGATTGTTAGTTTTTCAGATTAAATGTTAATAAGAGTTTAAACAGAGGAGCGTGTGCATGGTGGCAGGTAAGAGGGAGCCATAGTGGTAATAAGGGTTGACAGCAGAAGAATCAATCTGGGCTGTTCTGAAAGAAAAAGGGCAAAGATGAGAAAAGGGAGAATCAATGCAAAGTGCAGGAAGCCAGCAAAATCAGAGTGCTTTCTCACGCATGCTTCAGCAGCATGAGAGGAGGAGCAGGAGGAGAATCAGACCTTGGGATATGATGGTGCCATGATGTCAGTAACAGAAAGGACGGGTTGTCAGAGGTGACAGGAGAAACTGTATAATTTTTAAAAGGGAGGGAGGATTGTGAAAGACGGATGTGAAAAGTGTCTGACAGGGTGAAAAGAGAAAGCTGGTGAAGCTGAATTAAAATAGGTGATTGGTAAAAGGAACTAATTCAAAGAGTGAAAGGGATTTGGAGGTGTCCATAGCAGGAGAGTGATGGTACGCTGAAGAGATGGAGATTTTGAAGACGTTTTAAGAAAGATGTGAAAGGTCAGAATCATTATAGAAAATGAAGGATCCTAGTAAGACTTGAAATGCAGAGGTCTGCAAAGGGCAAGAGGAGCCAGAAGCCATCACGTTGTAAGGGAAGAAAGCACCCCTATGTAGGGAAACCAAGAGGAAAGGATGGGCACTGAACTGGCCTAAAGCCACCAAAACACAAAGGTCCTGCAATAGATGGAGGTAGCCAGCTGGGTGCGAGTGGCAAGAGGGGAAGCACACCTACGGCTGTGGAGGTTGTCTGCTTGGACCAGACATTGACTACAAACTTGAATAAGGCTCTAGACATGTATTTCTGGAAAAGTCTTCCTTAAGGTATACGTGTAGAGCCAAAATAGAATACAATTGGTGTTAATTAGGCCAGATGAAGATAGTAGTCTTCCTCAAAGCTGTGTTACATGTTTTCTAGTTATTTCCACGCGAATTTCCTTCTCCCCTCTGATACTGTTTTTGACTTGTGTTCCTGACTCCTAACACCTAATCATTTTCCCAAACAGGCATAAATTAGTTTAAAAATGTGAATTGCTCTATGCATAGAATATCCTTGGCTAATAAACACTGTGTTAAATTTCTTCCGTTTTGCTTCTTCCTTCAGTTCATTTTAAGTGTCACTTCTTTACTACATCTTGACATTTAATATGAAGCATTTCATCTACCAGAAATACATCTGAGTCTTCAGCTCAAGAGTCCAATTAAGAAAATGCTCCCATGTGCATGCATTTTCCTTTATTGAACTTCAAGTTCTCTGCAATGTCATATACAAGTTTAAAACCAAGGCTTTTTGTAGAAAAAACAGTTCTAATCTAAAATATCACCTTGCCTCTTCACTGCGTTTTCCTACCCTCAAAAAACCAAGCTGTCTTTTAGTTACATATTATCTAATTTTTGCTTAATGCCACTTTTGTTTTTAACAGAATGGGCATCAGAAATGCCTTTTGTTGATAAAAATGTTGATATCTTCCTGTTTTAACGCTTAAGAGGTTAAATAGGGTAATGGCAATTAGAAATGTAATACTGCTTAATGTATTACATTACATTGTATGTAATACAAATTAAAGATAACACAGCAAGAAATAGATAATCTACGTTGTGCCAACACCCATGTCATGAACTGTTGGTTTCTCTAAAGCTGTTCAGGTCTTTTCTCAGGGCTTGGTGGGCTCCATTCATCGGGCTCTGCTTGTGATAACAAGGCTTTGTGCTGCTGTGGCTTTTCAGTGGAAAGTCATGAGGACTGAGAATGAAAAGGCTCATGTCTTTTAATCTGAGGACGTCTCGTTATAGAGAAATTGCTTATTGTGTTTGATTGTAGCAAGCGAGTGAAGCAGCTCTATTGCCAACAGGAGGTGAGGTGGTTTTGGTTCCCTTGCCATGCCATGTCCTTCCAGCAGGGCAACTCTGTGCTGATCTAGAGGGGAACCCGTCAGTTGTTTCACTGTGGACACGTCAGCACTGCCTGTGACAGAGGACACATACTACTGGTTACTCCCGTTGAACACCACCATATAAAACAGTAAGGATTCTCATCTTATATAGAAGATTTTTGTTAAAACACTTTTACATAGGGAGGATTTTTGCGTAGTCTAGCATCTTAGCAACTACTTCATGTGATTTGCAGACTGTTCTTCTATTGGGATTATTATGCTTTATATTGATTAAATGTAAGTGTGTGTGACTTTTCATGGATGGATAAATGCAAAAATTTTTCAGTAGAGGAATCTTTCTTTTCAGATGTATAAGCCAGAGAGCATACTGCAGTCTCACTGACATTCCCCTCACCCAGGTGAGGTATATAAAATGGAAGCAGTAACAAGCAAGCCTACCTTTCTAAAGAGAAGCTGTGGTGATTTTGTAATACCTTGGTCTTGGGCTTTGTAAAGCCTTTCTAGTGGTTGCTAGTCATTTAGGGCTTTGAGCAATTTGGCTTAAGGTAGACAACTTCACAGCACCAGAACTTCAGAGCCTGTTTGAACAGCCTCAAATTGTGGTGATGGAGATAACAAAACAACATAGAGACCACTTAGGGTATTCAAACCCAGACAGCCATGAATGCCAAGTGAATCAGAATGAGATTTGGTTTCATTTATTACTCCGTGAGTGATCATGTAGCTGAATAAAAAGCAGTTTTCTTTCTGCAGGCCAACTCCGGTTAGTATACCTGTGTTGGTTATAATTTCACATACACAACTCAGCAACCACTCTGTTGCAAGTATGTAATTGGAAGGACACTCTTTGACTTTCATCTGCAGTTTGCTGCGATCGGAGTGCATGCTTTGCTACCTGCTGGGCCACTTCATGTAAAGCTTCTGTTCGGGAATGGTGTTAACAGTTGTTCCAACCATAATGATTAATCTGACTTGCAGGAACCCTGCTTACAGCACTCTCCCTGTTATATTTTGCACTGAGGAAAATGTCTGATCTGGTATATTGGCTGCTTCATATGGCTGTGCTCAGTCACTTTCCCACTGACTCTTGCCCAGCTGAGCTGGAACATTTCCATCCGTGCTTGGTATCTTGAATTTTCATTAGAGTGGGAGAATGTTTTAGTTTCTGAGTATCTGTTCACTTACAAGTCTGTCTGTAGAGAGCTGTGAAAACAGTGTATTTGAAAGGGGAGGGGAAAGTAAAAGTGAAATAAGTGTAAGTAAAGTATATTGTACATTAGGGAGCCTTAGCTGATGCCTGTGAAAATATAAAGTAAGGAGGCAGGTGAACTTGCCTTCCTGAGACCAAGCCCTTTGTCCCCCTCCAAAAAGAACTGGAGACAGAGACAGGAGGTGGGATGTCTCTGGGACGTGGCGAGGTAAAAGCTAGTGCAAGCAGACTCAACGTGATTTTTTTTAATGAGCCTACAGGGATCATTGTATTTTTAAACACTGTGAACAAGGCTGCAGACCTGTTGTTGGGTTTGAGGTTTTTCCTTTCTTCTACATGTATTCAGCTATGTCAAACAAAACTATGTTAGCATTTATTTGCAATATTGTAGTTGTACTACATTATTATTCTTAATGAAATGAAAGTAAGTTGGAAATAATTGCAGCATTATGGTTAATTTGTACCTATCTTACTGGTGTTAGTGGTGTCGCCTAAGATGCAAGTCAAGCAGAATTTCCTAACATTAGGAACATGGCCACAATATTTGTATTGGTATCAACACGGTGTTTTCAAGTATGTGCACTACCATGTATCTCGATTTAATGCTTACACATTAAAAAAATATAGGAACACTGAGACATGATTCCTTATATTTTTTCTGGCATGCAGCACAAGATGGCTGATAGTAATTAGCTGGTTTTAGTGTACAATGTAGCTCTTTAAGTACCTCAATGAAAAAAACATAGATGAAAAATATCTATAAGAAAAAATACATGAACGATTCTAACTTGGCAACAATGCAGGGATTGATAAAGTGTCTTGATTCTCATCCCTGCAGCTGTTTCTTTCTCTTCCTTCAGCAATACATTGAGTAGTGGGCATCAATTGACAAAATAGATGATGCTCGCTTGTGATTAATTTGAATCAGATTTACATTTGAAAGACACAAAAATCTTGCTAAAAACTGGATGAAAGCCTCAAGATCTAGACAGGCTTAAACTTAAAATAGAAGAAAAAAGTAAATCTGTAAGTACTGGAAATTTGACACTATAAAAAGCCATCAATAAACTCCCATTGTATGTAAGAAGAGAGATTCAAATATTCAGCAGAACTGCTTAAATTACTTTTCCTGTGAGTTTCATAATACCTACCCTTTTCATTCTTTTTAATTGACTTTCAAACTGACTTCCAGACTGAAGTCCTGGTTTGTTAAATTTCTTGGGAATTGTGCTGTGGGTTTCTGCAGCTCAGGATTGTAGTGCATGATTTGTGATTTTGGTTTAAAGATAAAACAATCAGAGAAAACTCACTATTTTCATTTTTGTCTCTAAAATTCCTCATGGTTTTAATACCCCAAATCCGTCTATAAGCTTATAGAAATTGTTTCTAAAGCAAACTTGTTTGCCTTAGTTCTCTCAGTTCTTTCCACTTCCATTTGTACAATTTATTTACCTTGACCTAAGGTACCTGTTATTTCTGCAAGATTCTGCTCTTGATGCTTCAAAGAAAGGACTCTGTAGTAAATCTGTAAGAATATAATTGGGTTTTTGAGTTTCATTTTTGGCTAAATACATAAAGTTGAGACATATTTCTGCACAGGCATTCCCTTTTCACTAGCACAGTGTGATGCAGTGATTTCTTTCTGACTAGAACATACTAGCCCTTGCATTAATTTAATTCACATTGTGATGTTGAAGCTTCTAACATGAAAACTTAGCTTTTATGTAGCTACAAATGTATTGTATTAAATAGAAAAGGCCAAATTATGTTCTCATTCACATTTGGGAGATCTGTCTGATGTCAGATGTCTTAGAGTATGTAACTTGTGAAAGAACTGGTTCATAATGAAAGACAAAATATAAATACTGTGTTGCTTTTCAGTTCTAAATGGAGCTACCAGGCATAGCAGAAATTGTGTTACAGTAAATCTACGCTGCCGGAGCCATCCTGTGATACCATTAACATTTCAGTTCAGGTTCCCCCCTCCCAAGGAATATTTTAAAGAAAAGGTAAACACCCTGTCATGATTACGTTGGTGTGCAAGACTCACCTCTTCTGCAAAGCTTTCTCCAGTAACTGGAGCAGAAGAAGAACCCTGCAGGGCGCTCAGGGCTGCAGACAGGCGACTAAACCTCAGAATATGACAGAGATTTGATTGTCCCTCTTGGACGGATTTCACAATTGTGCATATCAGGCTGTAACAGCCGTAGGAGATAAGAGGATTGATAATGAAATGTTGAAAGAGATCGCAAAAGTGTGCAGACATTTAATATCACTGTCATTACGTGTGAAAATATCTAATGACCCACATAAAGCACAGGTTTAACACCCAAGAAATTATTGCTGGGATTTTTTTGAACAGTGATTTAAGAGATATTTTCCATCTGTAAGCTCAGATCACACAATATTTACAATATGAAATAACTTCTGTGACAAATCTAGGTAAATGGCCTCTTTGGTGTCATCTGTAATATTTGAAAATCCTAATATACGAAGTTCAAAATGGGCTGTCATTTCGATGTAAACAGGCTAATTAATCCATATTTCTCATATAGAGCACTCGATAAGATTTTCAGACTAAAATTTTCAGTCACTGGCTGCATACCTTTATGTTATTTTGTAGTTGCTGTATGTTGTGTAGCTTGAAATTCACATGGTTTTTAGAGGGTTTTTTTTTGTTTTCCAAGCAAAATGGATAACTAAGACTCCAATATAGGACATTAATACAGTTAAGGAAAATGGGCTGTTATTACCAAGTATGGGACTGTAGTTGGAAATAACTAGAAGGTGTATGTCCTCAGTGTTATCTTCTTTTCTATTGCTGTTGTGAAGTCACATCAAAGACTGACCTTTTTACTTTTATCTGATGCACATTTGAGAAAAAGCCATCTCTCATGCTGCTGTAAAGTAGAGAAGCTCGTGATCCTCAGAGATACACAAAGGGAAATGTGCGAGTTTCCTCTTGAGCCCTATCCATACCCCACTGCTTTCCAGTGGATGTCATTGCGAGACAAAATGAATCATCTGGGTCAAAAATAAAGTGGCGAGAGGCCGGCGGTGCTGGAGCACAGCTTCTGATGTGTTCATTTTTGCTGAATCTGTTCAGTAAACTGACAGGCTGAATCAATTGCCTCGCAGATTACCGGCACAGCTCCGGCAGGACTGACAGTGCTCTGACTCTGAAGAAACTTCCACCGTAGCACAAATAGTAATGAAAATAATGTTAGTAATATACGTACAGAGGATTACCCCAACGGAAAATAACATTAATGAACAGCAAGCCCGAGTGTGATGCTGGAACGTTCAGACCTTCAGGCAGCGGTGGGATTCCTGCCCTTTTGCTGTTTGCCAGGAGCATTTTGAGCAGTTCAAGGAGGTTTGGTAAAAGCCCACTTCTGTACAGAGCTGCAGCACAACACTCTGAGTCATTGCAGGTCCTGTGCTGTCTGACTTCGCTCATGATAGACATTGCAAGGCCTACTCACTTTTTATATCTCATTTCTAGGATGTAAAGAGATATAGACCTTTTATTGGCCATCTGGCATGGAGAATAATTTCCTTCCTTCGTGTCTGCATAAACTCTGCTCTATTTCAGTTTTGCCTCTGAAGTTCTGAGCATGGTAATGTCTTTCCTTTTTTTTTTTTTTTTCTGATTTCGAACAAAAGTTCATCTTCTCATCTTCAGAAATTTATTTTTATTTTAAAATTTCACCTTAGTTCCTGCTGTTCCTTCCTTTGAAGTCATTGTGCTCTTGAGTAACTCAGACCTTTCTCATCTAGCCTTTTTCCATCCGGTAGCTTTTTATAATTCACTGAAGATTTTTATAACTGTTTGATGAATTTTGTGCATTCTCGGACTTACGTGGCAGAACACATTCCTCAGCGTGTACGTTCTGAAGTCTTCCATATGATCCAGCTTAACATCTCCTTCTTTCTTCAGTTACATCTCTTGCTGTAAGGTAGCCATGGATTATTGTTATCCGCATACTTGTGTAAAGGTCTATTGCTCCAGCACTGGCTTCTTTTTTACCTCTATGGAAGTCCTGACACAGGCTGAAATGAGAGTTCTTTGTTGAATTACATCTGTTCACATCTAGTTTAGCCAAAGTAATTGTAATGTCAGTTAAAAACTCATGTAGGAAATGTCTTTTAGAGTGAAACATAATCAAAAGGCCATACTGCATGCAAGGAGCTGCTCCTGCAGTTCCTACCCTGGATATATTTGTGGATTTAGAAGATGATAAAAATGGCAACCATCTAACTAAGCGGCAGGCAGTTTCCTTTATGTTTGGGTATGGTTTTGCTGAACAATGAGAAGCACCTTTGAAACATATTGTAACAGGAGTTTCCCTCCGTCCTTGAAGCAATAAAGCTTCTAATAAAGTGAAACATGCATCCATGGACGGTGAATTTTTCTTCCCATTAAAGTATTTAGGACCTTGTATTAATAACACTATCCATTTCTCACGCTATTTCATGCACTGACACCCAGGTGCACTCTATTTCCTTCCCTGAAAGCTATCTCAAAGGTGTAGTCATAGCTGTCATTTCGGATATAAATTTTCTCTGTAGAGAGACACAGAACTTTTACGCCTGGCTTCAAAATTTCCCAGCAGGGAGGGGCTTTCTTGTGGCAGCTATGTGCTATTATTCAACAGCAAGGGGAATTTCTGAGTGTGGCACCCTACTGAATAAAGGTGTTTCTGCACTCAGCATACTTGTCATCAATCAATTCCACAACCTACAGTTGTGGTTTTTTTTTTTTCATACCCGGCTTCCTTTTTGTTACTTGAGCAAAGCTAAGTATTTAGCAAAAAGAAAATGACTGGATTCTGCTCTTTGTGCTTTGCCAGAATCAAATATTACTGTACGTTGATTCATAAGAATAAAACCAAACAGAAGGTTGCAAAATCTACCCACAGAATACTCAGAAATCATTTTCCCTGGAGGAGCCACACCTAAGGATATAAATGGCTTTTTTCTTCCTTTCCTAGATATTTTTGAATAGCATTTGACAGCTATGTTCTCTATTTAAACTAGAATAGTTATTAAAACTATGGAATATATCATAGACCAAGAAATAAAGTGAAAAGTATTGCTCAGAGGCACAGCAACTCTAGAAGAAAACGCACCTCATGCAGTTCTTTATATCAGCAGAATGTAGATACAGAAATGTTGAATCTAAAGCCCACCTAAGGGACGGTTGGATCAACCCTGAAGTTTGAGACTGGTTCCATTTGACTGAGTTCTCTGTGTTAGTGATACAGTTGTTTCTGCACACCTTTAACTGTCTGTTTTTTGTTTTCTTTTAAACATTTCATAACTCATTCCTCCCAAATCTGCTGCGCTTCCAGTGAGGACCAGAACATATTTAGCTCCGTTTCCTTGAGTCCTTCTTTTTAAATCTTAAAAGTTGTATTTATTTCCTGCAGTCATCAATGGCACATTCAGGGATGGCATTCTGCCCTGAGTGAGGCTAATAGTTCCATGGACAGCTCTGTTGTTCATAATGCTCAAAACATCCTAAATTCACCTGACTTTTTATTGACGTGCTGTGTTAAATCAGCTGATCCTTGCCTTGCTGCCTTCTACTAAGAAAACAACCCTTGTATACCTTTCACATATATGTTATTGTTGTTTGAATGCATAGTCTGTTTTCAGATAAACCACCCTACTGGAGTTTTTTTTTATTTCTTTTATTTGCCTTTATATCAACCTTAAGAAAACTGGAGATGTTTTCAATATCAAAGAAGCACTTCCTTCTGTATTTCTTTCCTTGCATGAGGGCTTCACTTGTGATGCTGTAAAACAAGCAGGTAGAGCCCACAAGTGTCATTTCTGTCAGGCTCCAGCCAAATGAGACACAGCAACAGCTCCCAGATGATCAGGCAATTAGCCCACACAATTAGCTATACTCTTCATTTAAGAATTAAACAAAATGGTTCATCTTATCTGCTCATGATAACTTGAGAAGCATATCTGATCAAAATGTGTTTTTTGTGTTAAATATGTATTCACTGAAAATAAGCCAGGTTAGTATGACAAAATTTAAGTACTTAGATCTTGTATTTTTAGAGTACTATTGACTTGATTCATTGAAGGTAATTAACTAAATATGCTGCTGAACTGCTATAAAGTCTGTTTATGCCTGTGCTCCATCAACAGAACCAGTGAGTAACTTCTCAGCAGCAAAGAGATAAGCAGGAGAGATTTATTTAAAAATATTTTTTCCTTGCTCTTCATATGAAAGAGTGAAGTAATGTAAAATATGAAAAAGTGGTATTTTCTAATAAATATGGAGAAATCATTTCACATTTATTTCGGTCAGAATTTGCCTGCAGAAAGACAGGAAGAGACCATTTCAATAGTTTCAGGGGTTGGCCACAGTTGTGGCTGTAGCAGCCTACAGCTTAGAGAAACAGCAGTGCTTCTATATGACACAAGTCATCTACTTCTAGCATATGTGTATCTAATATCTATGTTTCTATATTACAAGCATTCCTCAAAAAGGAAATAGCTGGATTTAATTGCAGAAATTATAAGCCTAATTAAAACCACAAATCCCAAAAGAGTAGGTAGTTGCTCTAGTCTCTAACTTTCCCTAGAAAATGAATTGTAACATGTTTCTTTATATTACTAGTACATAAAGCATTGTTCAAAAAAACCCAACAAGCCAAAGTTAAGAATTTTGTAATACTAGTAAAAGGTTTGTTGACCACAACAAAGAGGTTTTGTTTTGATATGATCAATTTTGCCCCAAGAAGTCTTGTTATTAATATCTCAGTGTTGGGAGTTAGAATAAAAGGTTTTTTCCTTCTGGAAGGTATCAAATGTTGAATATATTTATCATGTGTATTTTCATTTGGAGATAATTTATACAGTTTTAAGCCTGTCAGGGACCCAGCTACTGTGGTGATCACAATGTTAATATATGTAAGTCAGTGATGCATTAACATGAAAGATGAAGTCACCAGACATGGAACTAATACAACTGATAGGAGTTGCAATAGCAGATGTATAGGTGAAAAGGGAAACCAGAGCAGCAGTCAGTCAACGAATCTGGTATGCTCTCCACTGTTAGAAGCTATGAAGGTAATAACAATAGCAATGGGAATGTGTCAGCACGAAGAACAAATATGTAGGGCTGTTTTTTGATGATCCTAAATGGCCAGAAAAGACGGTGCACTGGAGGCTGAGACACTAAAACTGACCAAGGTCTTTTTTTTGGTAGAGTTGTTGTTAGAGATCAGTCTATCTTGTTATTATAATATGCCATTTGTACACAAAACCCTGAACAAGGAATGGGAAAGTAGTGAAGCACTTTGTCCTACTTCACAAAAGGATTGGTTTTGTTAAGGGTATTTTTACTTCATGCAAATACCAGGAGCTCTGGGCAATTGTTTGGCTAGCCTCAAAACTCTTTGATGACACTCCTTTCCTGCTATTCATAAGGAGAAAGTTCTTGGATCTTTCTTCCTTCCTTCCTAATAAAATCTACTTACCCTGTAAATAGTAACCATCTAAGTCAACTCATATTTAGAGTTGACAGGAGTTGTGAAGTACACCCTCTGTTTCAGCAGTTTTAAGCACTTTTCTTTAGAAATTGTATCATTCAGCAAAATTCTTTGTAATGCCTGGGTTTGGAGCTAGGGCTTAAAGTAAGTGTAGTACTTGCTGCTGCTACTAATAGTACTATCAGAGCAAACTAAATTTTGGAACCCTTGAAGTAATACATTAGCTTAATATGTGTTACTTCTTTTTAAGATGAAAGGAAAAAATTAGAAGTTCAGTGAGTACCTGATCTATGCTAATCTTATCTGTTTGAAAATATCTACATATAAAGGGAATCCCCTTGATTGCATTTCCAAGAAGAAGCATTATGTGGCTCAGTTGGGTGAAATGTAATGAAAGAGTAGTCCTGCTCAGAGGACTTCTTGTGTTGTGACAGCTGGGGAAAAGAAAAAACCAACTGATGAAGAAAATGAATATATTGGTTATTCAGCAGTGCAACAGGGAGAATATTTTTAAAATCAGGTGACAGCAAGCGCTACAGACTCTGGTCTGACTGTAAAATAGACACATTTTTATATTACTCATTCAAAGGCCTAGAGAGATGCATTTGATGTTTACTATCCTGATTTTATTTCTGTCTTGAAGCATTCTCCTAATCATTTATTGATGGGGTTTTTCCACGTTTTCATGTCTTCTCATAAACTGCCAGTAGTGTCTTAATTATAAACACCTTCGCTTTAATACTCAATAAAAAGAGGTATAATGGATGCATGAGCTCTACTATTATTGGAAAGAGAGAAAGATCACTAAACTGGACCCCTTTGCTGCACTTTAGGAACCCATTAAAAAAAAAAAAAAGGTTCTTCCTGTTCAAGAAGAGCTTAAAGTCTAATGCTAATAGCAATAAGACTGTCTTCCCATTGGACATATTGTGTATGTATGTGGTATTTTTTCCAGTGAGAAGGGGACAGCTATTTTGAAGTCTGTAACTCCTTTGGAAATAGGCCGATACATAATTTATTTGGAATCCTTCCTCTGTATTGTGTTTATATTTCCTTGTATTGTGGAAAGCTGTAGCTGTATAAAACAACTCAAAGCATCAGTTCCATTTGAATTGGCTGTAAAGTCCAACCAGCTGTCATTTAACGGATTGGTATTTAGAAGCTGAGTATTCTCATTTTGACTCCAGGCAAGACTATAGATCAATCATTTTTTTGACTATTTATAATGAGGAAGTGGGGAAAGTGACATTTTTTGTGCCAGAAGGTCAGCACTTGTCCTTATTTCTACCAGCTGAGAATCCTGTTCCTATTGCCTTGATAAGCTGTAGGAAAATCTTTTTTTAAAGAACTGGTGGTTAAAGCGCATTAAGTGTTTTATAAATACGGGGAGATAATAGTGTACTAAATGCAAAGTTGCATAGCTTGTCCCATAGATCAAAATATATGCCAAAGGCAGTAAATACATTAATTGATGCAATAAATGAATATGCTTCCAGACACATGGGGAGCACAGCATGTTGGTGTTGAAGGAAATTCGTTGTGTTGTTCTATCTTTGACAATTATTTTAAGAACGGGCAGTTTCTTTAGTGCCAGATTTAATATACTTGGACTCCCAAGACATGAAATCTCTTACTGAAATTCTCACCACCGGTGCTGCCCTCCCTCCATGGATCGCTTGCCCTTCCTGTGTCTTTGAAGTAGAACGTTAATTGTGGTAGCAAAAGAATATAGAGGCTTAAAATTGACTCATCGGGAGATGGAAGGGGCGGCGGCCAGGCCTGAGGTGAGCCCGGGGCGGGGGTCGGCTCGCGCTGCACAGAGGGGCTTCCCCGCTCAGGGACACCCCCCCCCCGCCAACCCGCACAGCCCGAGCCCCAGCCCCAGCGGGAACCGGGAAGTCCGCGGCAACCAATCAGACCGTGGAGGGGGCGTGGCCAGGTGCCGCGCGAGGATTTAAAGGCTGTCGGAACAGACGGTGGGTCGATTGGCAGCGCGGGG
>JAOXNO010000078.1:26451106-26482428 GCA_028565335.1 Limnodromus scolopaceus | reverse complement strand
GGAGTCCCCTTCTCTGGAGATCTTCAAGACCTGCCTGGATGCAGTCCTGAGTAATGTGCTCTAGGCAATCCTGCTTTGGCAGGGGAGTTGGACTGGGTTGTCTCTAGAGGTCCCTTTCAACTCTGACAATTCCATGATTCTATGAAATTATATCTCCTCTTTAATAACTTATTTTTGAATAAATTTCATCATAGGGGTGTGTTACAGGATGTCTTTAAGTCTTGTATTTGAGGAATGATAATTGCTCGTGGCACAGGTGAAAAAAAAAAAGTGGAAAAAAGAGAAACCCTCTACCACAGCTAAATTAGTAGAGCTGGAAAGAGATCAGAGAAGAGGGAAGAAATGAAAGCACAAAGTTAATGAATGAGCAGCTAAACTTAAAAAATTAAAACTAAAAGAAGCTATGTAACTCTAAAGCATGATAAAAATCTATTAAATCAAAATACTGTCCTAGACCAAAGGAAAATCACAATGCATAAAAAGACAGACCAGAGAGGTGACAGTTTCAAAATGTTTCTTTTGGAGGGGAGAGAAGTAATATTTCTAATCACTCTATATGCTCAAAATGAGATTTAGCTTACGGAGTAGATGGAAACTATGTCTGTAAAATATAAAAAGGAGAAAGTACGGAGGGTTTGGAGCAGAAACAATTATCCCACTGGGAGAAAGATGAGTGTGTGGATAGTCTTTATATGTCACTTCCATAGAGGTCTGTCATCCATTACCTCTGGGTGGAATGAGGATCCATGTAGACAACTGGTAATATTTGTTTCACTCTCCATTTCAACAAATAGGGGAGAGTAATGTTTTCTTCTGCCCAAAGTATTGCACTGTTTTTTTAAATATTTATTTGTTGATTTTGGTACAGTTCAAATGCAAGGGACCGCAAATGTTTGTTTGAGACTCTGCTTATCAAAATGATCAGAGGGAGTTTCTTGAGAGACAAGTAGTTCAACAGGCCTCTGTGACCGTACTTCTAAGACCACATAGTAATGCATAAAAAGTTTTCCTTGTGAGCTCCTCATTAGATTTAATTTTCATTGCCATTTCAGTGGCATGCTGTCCTTGCAACTTGTATGAGATTATGTCCTGAAAATGACTGTTTCATCCTGGATGTTTCTGGGGTGCCATCAAATTACAAGAATGCTTTTTTCAAAAGAAAATACACATATTTCTTTTGATAATTCAGGTAACTGGCAATAATTACTTGTACTTATCAATGTTCATTTTAATTAAACAGTTGAATTACCTGTGCAAACTTTTCTATTGTTAATCCAGTATTACTTTGGCGCTTCCTGTAAGTTTTTCCCTTCTGTACTAATACTAGCATACCCTTTGGGCATATTTATTCTGCTTATCCATTGTCATTAAATTCAAACTAACAGACTTGCTTTTTCAAAAAGTATGACCTTTTGTAGTGTGGTAAATAAGGGGTTAAGAATTTTACTTGGGTTGGGTGGAATATTCTGATTGACAGGTGAGGTGAGCTACCTAAAGGGATATATTAATCCATGTGAAACACACTGCTTGGCTGAAACTGCAGTTTGGAATTTAAAACTCCAGAACAAAATACACTTTTCCTGTCAACAGTAATGAACCTTGAGCCTTGCAATGTCCCAGGGGTGTGATTATCTCAGAAAAACTGTTTCCCCAGTTACATCTTGTTGCATAAATAATCATCTCTTTGATGCAAAGGATAACTGTGGGAATGATGTAAGTTAAATATGTTCTCCAGCAGTCTGACTTGCAAGGGAATAAACAATTTGTTGATATTTAGAGCTCTTAAACCACTTCCTCTGGTATCCAGGAAGCTTTAAGCATTCTAGCCATACAAAAATAATCTAAATTTCATCAATAAGAAATAAAATCTCTTTCTTTGTTTTATTGTTTCTTATATATTTTTTCGCTAAATGTGTGCAACCAAAGCACTAGTTAATACTGCTGCCATAGAGGTCGATAACTTCAGCTGTTACAGTACTGGAGAAAAGTAATGTCCTGAATATGTTCAAGCCAAACACGACAGAAACATTTGTGCTATCAGTATCGTTCTGAAATAAAGTATACTGCTTGGGTAGAATCCATCTCAGTATGGAGAGAGGACAGAAGACGAGTCCATCCATCAGAATAATGCTTCAAGGAAACTTGATGCAGCAGCTCATTGGTGCGTGTCTGAGTTGTGTACAAACTACCTGCCTTGGTTACTCGGAACGCTGCTGCTGCACTAATACAAGCTGCAAAATGTGAGGGGCCCGGGGGGTGCATGCAGTCCTCTTGTTTCAAGCTCTTTTACTGCCATGGCTCATTTTTGCTATGTTTCCAAGCCAAGTAGTTTAAGGCAGGATCGAGCCTGCATTGACTGCACTACCCTATTTACTGTGGTGGAGACATGCCCTTAATGAAATGCAAGAGGTGCCCGAATCTCTTGCTGCACCATCTCACAGAGATAAATTTCAGCTTTTAGGAACTTGGAGAGAAATAGCTCCTGTAGATCAGTTTTAAGCCTAGAGATCAGAAGTTAATGGTGGTGAGAAGAAATTTAGGTGTGAAAGGGTGTAGCCTTTAAATAGTCTGCACTTTATAATTTTATAAATTAATATTAAGCCTCAAATCAATTACAAAGATGTTTGAGCTCATAATGAAATCATGTCCCTGCTAGTGAGTATCTCCTCACCTCTGACTCCTTTAGTTGCAATTGTTTACAGTTTCAAATTTCTCTGCTCTGGGTTTCCAGGACAGTTTAAATAACAAATTAAAAAGTTACAACAAATAGCATGGCTTCTCGTTGTCTCTGAGCTGTAGAGATTTTGGTTGTGTCATTAATGTAAAAATGGAAGGCATCATGGGCTGCCTTGCCCAACTGCATTTACATCCAGGACCACTTTCACAGGAGCTGCCCTGTTGTCATTCTGTCCCTAAATGCGTAGTGGCCAACATGAATTATGCTAAGAGAAGCTGATTTTTTTGCTATTTTCTTACTCGCTGTATTCTCTAAGTGCCCTTTCTTCTTAGACCCTCTTAACCAAGATATTCTTTCCATGATTTTATAGTAAAATCAAAGCAAGTTACATCCCAGTTACTGAAACAGTGCTTAAGGAGACTTTGAAATAAGCTATTCACAGAAATGTAAATCAGCGGCTTATTCTTAGGAAAATAAGGCATTTGGGGGATAAAAATAAAAAGCTTAAAGATAAATAGCTGACAGAGACAGCTTGCTGTATAAGTGTGTATTGTGTCCAACGAAAGACTTGGGAACAGTATACTGATATCAGGAGAGTAAATACTTTATATAAATTGTAATTTGACATGTATCCTTGTGATATTTTAGAGTCCATTTGCACTTGCTGTAGCATCCATGGTTTTGCAAGTAACAGAAAATACTAGTGTTATTTTAATGTTATCAAGCATATTTTCCAAATGATAGCATGCAAAGGTATTTGTAGTATCCCTGATACTTGTAGTATCCCCGTTTGTTTAAAAATTAATATTCAAACTTGGTTACAAAATGGAAGAAAAAAATATGTCTGCAGAAAGAAAAGGTGTGGCTTCACCTGAACAGAAAAGCTAAAGTAATAGCAAAGTCTTCCTGTGTTGTCTATGTCTCACTGTGTAGGCAACCCTGTTCTAGCTAGCAGGTGATATAAGGGACATGGAGCTGTGAAGGAGAAACGAGAATCTCAAGGCTGAAAATTAAGGGAAGGTTTAGAAACAGCCCAAGGACCGGGAGATCTGTAGATGAGAAATAGCCCAAAAGGAGGCTAGAAGATTATCCAGGAGGAATAATGGTGGCAGGTATGTGGATAGTTTACGGAACATGGCAAGTTCTAGATTATGGAAGAGTTGAGTGGTTTCAGTAGGACAGCTGGAGCTCTGGTGTTCCCAGGGATGGGGGAAGGAGTTTGGAAGGATGGTGGTGCTTTGAAGAAGTCCAGTTCAGCAGCTTCAAAAGCCAAGATCCGTTGCAAAGAGCCTTTCACACAGTGGAGAGGCAGGAGAAGCATACAGGAGGGACATTAAGTGTATGCAGAAAGTCAATAGAGTATTTAGCAGTGGCAGGAGAGGCAGATGGGGAGGCTGGAAGAGCAGATGGTGGCAGCGAGGGAGAGCAGAGTGAGTTCCAAGTCTGAAGCTGCAGCCTCGCACAACACGAGTTGTTCTGACTTTTTCCTTTTTTTTTGTTCATATTCAAAAAATGAGAAATTCAACTCCTACTCTCCCCCTAGAAAGGAAAGTGTCGCCCTGCCCTGTATGAATGCAGTGTGCAAAGAGCTGGGTCTGACTGGCTGGTTGGGAATCACATGTGCCCTTCCAATGAACTACTTGCTAGTGAACTGGAAGAGAGTGGTACGGTCATGAGAGCTGTGCTCGGGTGTACAAAACAGAAAGCACATCTCCAATGCCCTTTCCAGAATGTCCAAGTGACCAAATGCGGGCTTGGAAGTCCGAAGGTGAAATGAAGCTGACTGAGCCTTTCTACATACCAACTTACATATTTTCAGTCCCAATGTTTGTTTCTTTATACATCCCATTTTTCATTCAATTGTATAAATCAGCAGTGGTATTTCACATTGAAAGACCTTAGAGTAATAATGTTCCCTACCTAAATTCATTCTGTTCATAGGTAAAGGTAACCATGATGTATTTGGGGGGAAATACTTGGACATCATGTTAAAGCAGTCCAACAGCCACCATGCATGCAAAGTATTTTCCATTTCTTGTGATGCTGGCAAAACTCATTGTTTCTGTTACTTTTTCCCCTCCCCACAACTCCCTGATTCCCATATGCCTCATTGTAATGACTAAAAACTACATGCATAATTCCTTCATTATTTTGGAATAATTCAAAGGTATGTTTAAAGGATCATCAATCATACTGGTAAATAACAATAGGCTTATAGCATTTCTTGGAGAAGTTCCTCTTTCTAGCATAAATTCACTTGAAAAATCTAGCATCACTTTCCACTTTACAGCACAGATGTCAAACTGTTTTGTAATTAGAGGCCACTTGGGGGCTAGTGATTGCTAAAGGTACGTAAATATGTTGCAGCTCTGATACAGAGACTGAAAGCATTTACATGCACAACACTGTCAAACTATTCAGTGGATATGAGTGTGTTTATTTTCTGAATTATGCGTCAATTAGCATATGGTTTTATGTTTTTAGTATAAGATCTCTGTACTCTTGGAGCTTCTTCCAGTATAAATTTGATCCAGATTAGGCATGATAAGCAATATGCTTTCTTATGCCAGCTTCACTCTTCATATTTACATTTTGCACACTTGGAGATACATGATCCAGTGTTAAACTTGCAGAAACCTGCCAAAATAAATGTGTTGGAACAAATTTGGGCTTTCATAGCCAATTTGCACTTTCTAGAATTTTATTGATATGTGTCCAAGCATTTTCAGCCCATCATGAGGCATCTTTACTAATTCACCTTTTCATGGAGTCACAACTGTTGTGTATCAGCAGGGCTTCAGAAATTGCGTGTTCATAGATGTAGAAAGCATTCCTGGGCAGGATCATGGTTTCCTACAGTATTCATTTTCTTATAACCAGCATTAAAATTATAGTGTCTGTTTATGTCTGCACCTTTTAGACGCATGTTCTTGATGCTTCTGCTCAGTGAACAAAAATTTCGGATAAATCCATCTTTTATCCTTTGGGAAATAGGATTTAAGGTATCCGGTCTTCTTTCACCAATATGTCACCAATATTTGCCAAAGGATGTAGGACATCCATTATAGAAGATGAAAGATACTGTCGTGTATTTGAAGTAGTTATTTTTATCTTTGTCCAATAAAAATATACGTTTCTAAGCAAGCTGAATTTGTAGAAGGGAGACAACATCTATTGTGTTCTTCATAAATCTATTGTGACCAAGCACAATCTGCTCTAGAAAAAAACATTTTTTTTCTTTCTTCCAAATAAAAACATTTGATTTCGAGATATTTGTCTTTAAATATTTGCTTCATAAATCATGTACAAAGTAGTACCACAAGAGGAGTCCCTCTTTTGGCAAATATACTGGCTCTTTATTTCAGAGAACTATTCTGCAGGTGTAAATCTTTTTGCAGCCTTTTGCATACAGTTGTCTTCATGGTGCATGCTTTGAAATCTTTGTTCTTGCAATCTGTGTTTTTGCCTCTACAGTCCATACAGATCTAGTTTATCATGAGTAATTGCTATTGGTGTTCACAAAGGCAGAGTTTTTGAAGTGTTAGTGGTAGAGTTACTATTTCAGATGTAAATAGCTTATTCTGTATAATAATATGATCACTAAAATTAAAACCTTTTACGTGGAAGGCACTGGGGTATGAAGGGAAAAGGTTTGGAGAAGGGAGTAAAATCAACAATAAGTGAGGAAAGTTATTCTGACAGCGAGACACTTCATATGTCAGCAAACCAGAAGGAGAGAAAGGTGTAACTGTGAGAAGCCAAAGGACCAGCAGGGTACCACATTTGGTGTGTGAGATGACAGGGTTTAGCAGTAGGGATGGTGAGGAAGACGGTTGGACTTGGCGATACTGTATAGGAAGAATTGTCTGGATTTGCTAACAGCTTGTATGTTATGACAGAAATAAACTGTTGTAATCTTTTTTCTTCCTTTTTTTTTTTTTTTTTTTTACTATTGGAGTGGGCACATGTACATTTCGTATGGTGTTTGCTGTCAACTTCATCTTCTCAGCTTGCACCTTAGGATGTAAGCAATGACTTCATTTAAAATCCTCTTATCTTAAATATCCTGCTTTTGTTGTTGCCTTATAAAGAAGAGTGGAAAAAAGCAAGATAAACCTCACTTCTTTGTTTCAAATTCTCCATGTAAGTATGTGGAAAGCAATAGAAAGTAGGAGGTAATCGAAGATAATTATTTACAGTGAAGAAATGAGACAATGTGAGCACACCTTGATATCTTTCAGGCGAGTAGGCAACCTGACAAACAGATGCATCACACAAACTGTACAAACATTAAAATGCAGTTCTTTCTACTTATAAATAAGTCTGGCCTGTGGGCCGGTTTGGTTTTTTTGTTGTTTTTGCTTCTAAGATTATCTGTCCTTTTAGAAAGAGTAAACAAAAATTCAGACTTTTTATATTAATTTCTTTCATTTAGCTTGCATTTCTCTCTTAGAAATCTATTTGATGGTTTGGGAGACTGTTTCAGAAATAAATAACTCTTTCAAAAAAGCTGTTTATCTCATGCTTATAATTAGAATTGCTTAAGTATATGACAGGGTTTTCTATCAGAAGATACCTAACAGCCAGCATTTTCCAAAAACTTCAAGGAAGGATTATGAGTATCAATTCTCATTCCTTGAAAAGCTAATAAAGAGGTTATTGATTTGTTTAAAAAACCCACACCAACACTGCCTTGTATGTAATGTAAAATGATGACCTAATTTGTGAATGGCCAGCCATATAAGCAAGCTGTAAGGCAATTACTAAATACTACCACATGCCACTTCCACAGTTTTAAAGATGTGGTTACTGTAGTTGCCTCTAGTAGTCTTTTTTACCTTAACTTGTTTCTTAACTATTTGACATGATTTTTAGAAGTATGACCACTCGAATTCAAGCCATTCTAGTAATTTGATTTATTCTAGTAAAGCCAATGGCAGAGAAATAATATTTCCTTATCCACTAAATAATTGTTTGATCACTGTAGGTGCTACTCTCTATCTGAAGAGTTGATATGAAACTGATAACAGACAGGCTGTTGTAGATGAAAATTGGCATGTACACTCCAGCAGTTCCTTAGCGAGTCTTCATTGGTGCTGATCTGTGGTAGTGGTGGATTAGGATAAATTGACATACTTGCAGAATAATTAGCTGCTCTAGCTGAGACAATGGCATAAAAAAAAGTTAAACCAGTTCCATCTCTGTTAAAGGCTATCATACTAATCTATAAAATTTTTCAACATATGCCATTTCAATTTGACCTTGCATAAATATTATAACAATTAAAATTTTCGACACACACACAAAAAGTTGAATCTGCATTTATAGTAAGTCCATTTAATAGAGGAGAAAATTAGGCTTCATTTGCTGTCTGCTAGTGAAATAATTATCAGACCACGCAACAGTCTTTATAGGGAAATAAGCTTTTGTTAAAAAAGGTAAAAAAAATATACAAAGCTTAATTTTCCATCTAGTATAAGTACTGTATATTTGGACATTTAAAAAAGATTGTCTTTCCTTCCGATTAAAATGATTTGTGTATAAGTCTGCAGTTATTTTCAGAGAAAGAGATTTTAAGGGAAAGGTAAGAAGTGTTTTGCGTGTAAGAGTAACTCCTGGAGGACTTGGTGTCTTAACTGTGGGAAATACCTAGTCACCTCCTGAAGTGCTGTGAACTTCCACAAGCCCTTTTCTCTCAGCTCCAGGGTCCTGTGATACTTGGCACAACCTGTAGTGAAAGAAATGGGGGAAAAAATCCATTTTCCAGCCTTGTTTAGCCAAAAGGTGAGCAGTGTTCCCTGCTGCTTGGAAAGTTTGAGCTTCACTATGCCTCTAAGGTCTCTGAGAACAGGCTTCTCTGAAGCTCTGCTCTTAGCATGCTGTGACCTGGTTGCTGTCTGGCACAACATGGCATAGTGTCACAACAGTAGCATATGCTAGAAAATATCCATAATTCATCCCATGCCTCTGCAGTTAGGCATTTTGTGCTTGCTCATTTGGTTTTTCTTTTAACAGCATATGTCATTTAGAAACATCATGGGCTGTGCTATTCAGGATCCCTGTTTGGACAAGTTTAATTCACTGTTTCAAAGAATGTAATCTGGTAGAAGTTGAGTTTTTTAAAGCATATCCTTTGTTTGGCAGAAATGGGAAATTAATTTTTCCAGCACATTCTCAAGACAGTAGATTCGAGACTTGTTTAATCTCTGTTCCTAAATCCATGGAGCTCCGTGTCACACGGAGCACCATCACCTGCGTAAGGATGATGACTTCCCCTTTGCCGCTGTGCAGCCCGTCCTGTGCCTGCCACCCTGCGCCTCTCGCCACAGCCGAGTGTCTCCTGTGGTGAGTCCCCTTTAATGTCCCTGCATCGCTGGTGGTCAAAGACACTTTCATGGCAGGGCACCTGCAAGCGCTGGCACCAATGGTTTCTTAGGGAGATGGCTGTTCGCCAGCATTAGGGTCAGCCCACCCCTCCACCACTTTCCTCTGACTCCTCGTTTGTCACTTATTTTTTTTCTCTAGGGGAAGTGATAATGTGTGTGGACAGAGATTAACTATCAGCCAGGGTGTGACCCTTGGTCAAAGCCCGCTCTGGTCACACTGACAGTTTCATAAGCAAAATCAACCAGAAAGGGGTTTGAGCAGGTCCCGTGAAACCCGTGGAGCTACTGTGGCCATTTGCAAATTAACCTATCGTTTTATATGCCTGATGGAGGTTTTCTGGTGTTTGTTTTAAATTGGCAAGTTGTTTTTCAGCTTTTTAAGGAATGAGAATCAGGAAAGATTTAAGCTGAAGTATTCATTCACTCAGGACAAGTAGAAGTATGTACACTGTGGCTGGCTGAGACTAGCTGCCTTGTGCCTCACAAGGAAGGTAGGCTGGTCCTGTTACTGTTTTCCCATGGGCACTGAGCTCTTGAGATACTGTCAGCAAACTCTGTGGCACGTGGTACTCATAGTTGAATGTACATAAAATGTTACATAACTTTTTAATCACGAGACTTATTTTCATTCTCATTTATTTTGTAGTTCTGGATATAGTGGAAAGGCAGGATTTAGGCAGAAGGTTATGTCTTGGGAGACCTTGGACGTGTCACTTGGGAGAAGGCACTGAATTGCAGCTCTGAAAACTCCCGCTCAGCCACAGCCTGACAAGGGAAGTGTCAGGGCTTTTATAGGTACTGGATATTGGTACCACTTCTCAGATTTGGGAATTTAATATATTTTGTACTGTATTTATCTGAGCTCAGTTCTTCTCTTGCCTGAATACCTTGGCAAATAATTTCATGTATGTCAGTCAGGTCCTGAGGGGTTTGATCTGATGACTTTCAAAGCAGTGTTAGAGTGGCCTGGCTCGAGCACTGTGGTGAACAGCAGGGACAAAGCTGGAAGACAGACACCCAGCTTCTGCCTTTGCTTTTCACATGAAACAGTCACCGAATGACATTGAATAAAAAACGAGATCCTCCCAGACATGAGTCTAAACCTTGGATTACAGATTTATACTTGCCCTTATGCTCTCTTTTCACTGGCCAAAAAATTTCCTGCACAATGAAGTCACCTAAGCAGGTTAATGGAAATCAGTCCCCTCCTTTTCCCAGCTGCGCTCTATGATCTGTGAGTTAGATTAGTTATTTGTGCAGAAAACCTGTACTTGAATCCCTGTTGGCAGAAGAGGGGAGGGGTTGGCTCCCAGGCACCACATTCTGAGAAGGGACCATAATCAATCAGCTCTTGCTTAAAAATGTCAGTGGGGCAGCAGCTGTGAGTAACCACTTCCTCCAGGTGTTTTGTAAGTTTTAGTTTCTCCCAAGCAAGTCCACGAGGCATTAGCTGGTGACTGGCCAAGGAAAGCACTGGGTTTCAATTTGTCCTCTACAGGGGGCTCCCTGCCAACAATAACAAACTGAAATACCAGAAGTCCCATATTCTGACATACCCGAGTGTCCTGGGATGCTCTCTGGGAAAATGGCTTGACAAGAGCTGGGGTGGTCCAAAAAGCAGCTTATTTGTTTTGGGCTGTGCAGCTTCCTCTGTGCTCCAACCCTTCATTTCTCCCATCTGCAGAATGATATTATCTGTCTTCTTATGGTGTTTAGATAAACTGTTTATAATAGACCGAGTTTTTCAGGGTCAGGGCTTTATTATGTATATATACAGTTTCTGTGTTCCAGTGAGGGCCTCTGGGTGTTTTTATATTATGCATGAGAATAAATATGAGAAAGCTAAAAGCTTAGTCTTCTCAGACTTGTGAATATCTGTATACTAAGAAATTGTAAAGTTACCATAGTATTATTCACTTATTGTGCATTCAACAAGGTCAAAAGTGATCTGCAGTCTTGCGCTTTTCCATACCAAGTAGGTTACACAAAAATACTGTGTAAAAAGAGATGTTTTAAATATTTCCCTTATGAGAGAGCTCCAAAAAGGAAAAAGAACCTTCCAGTTTGAAGTTTCCGGTTTGAGAGGTCTCTTTATGATCCTTGATTTTGCAGTAATAAAACCTGAAAGCTGTTTTCCATCCTTTCATTTACACGTTTTTATCATGCACAGCATGATGCTTATAAACTGGACCATAGCCACAGTTAGAACTCCTGTGGGGAGGATAAGTGCCCATTTTCCTAATAATAATAATGCGTTTTCTGGCTTCCATAAAATTCATCTCCCAGCAACTACACCTATTAGCTGGGTAACAGCTTAAGTTTTTTCAGCTAAATTCATAGGGTTTCTGGAGAAAGACCCACACTATGAGCGCAATTCAGTACTGCTCATATGCTAACATCCTCTGTGGCTTTTTAGGTGAATCCTGCTTGTGAATAGACTCATGAAGCAACTAGCAAATTACGAGGTATCGGTGTTTGATTTCTTTCAGCAGTGAACGGCGTTTGAGATATGTAGCTTGGGAAGTGTGGGATTTATGGAAATAGTATGAAGGCATGTCACATCTGCTGACTGAATGGAACAGAATGTAGCCCTGGGGTGTCGGGGTGGGAGTGGGTCTGCCTCAGAGTTCTGGAAAGCACCCAGAGACAGATCTAAAAAAGCTACCCTCTTTTCCTGGAGGCTGTAACATCTCCTAGTTGAAGAGACTACAAAATACTGAACTGAAAGTTGTCTGAAGAGGCTAGCTTGTTAAAGGGCTTAGTAAGATTAGTGGTAGCCCAGGAAGAGGTAGGAGGTTGTGATAGAAGATACTGTGCAGAACTAATGTGAGGTTTTTTCTAGCTTCTGGGATCCCATTCACTGGTCAGTTACTGTCTGATGTTCAATCTAGCACTTTAAACAAAAATAAGTGGTATTATGTTTTGGGAAAGTCAGAATCCTTTGGTCACAATTATTCAAATGTTGTCTCTGAAAGAGCAGAGTCTCAGGTATTGAGTAAATAAGGTGTTCCTATTCAGAAACTAAGAACTGCCCAGTAAATCCCAGGCAGACTACAAGCAAATATCTTTGCTGCCAGACTGTTGCTTACCAGATGCTCTTATTTTACATGTAAGGTGAAATACATAGAATCTGGTCCGGACTCTGCTTTCTCATTTATCTGTTTTCCTAAGGTGATCTTACTTCTGCTCTTACTCTTTTAGATCTTCTGGCATGTAGAAGATGGTAAATGAACCAACCTATATGTTTGGCGTGGTCTTTGCATGAGAGTCTTTATCCCATATTTTGACTGGATTCTACAAGATATAACTGAGATGACTTGTAGTCATCTGTTTGCAATTTAGGTTATGTCTGTCTTGCAACATTAGAGAAATAGTCAACCCAGACACAACTGTAAAAAACCCCAACAAAACAAAACCGACCAACCAAACAAATCCCAGTTAAGTTATAGCACTTAAATATAAAAATGAGAGTACATAGATGAAAAAGTGATGGAAGTATGACCTAGTCATAACGGTGTACTTTTGATATAAATCTATCTTTACCATTTCTACTGGAAACAAGAAATGTGGGTAATTAATTTGTCCTGTGGGTTTTCAGTTCTATAGTAAGTTGGCAAATGTATTTAAGATACAGCAATAATTGTCAATTCTTTCACATATTGCATCTTTCTGGGGACATAAACTCCCTTCCTTGCAAATGTTTTTTCACTGCAAACTCATCCATTCCTACACATAAGCTTTTTTCTTTTTTTGTAAACAAATTTTATAGCTGTTCTAATCTTTTTTTTTTATATTTTTCATCATGTACAGGAGTCTGAATATGCTCAAATGATCAGGCAAAAAGTATTCTTTTATTTCTGCATATGTATGCAGAATAGAATGAGTGAAATCTGACTTAATTGGCCCATTTGCTATGTTAGTGAAACACAAGTGTGTACATTCTCAAATACCGTACTGTGGGTCTGATCTCTTGTTTAAAAAGCAGTATAAAAAGAAACCACAGAAAGTAGTCTAAAGCCACAGGAATGCCTCAGCCAACTATCTGTTGGTTTAGTTGTCATTTGAGGGGAGCGCATGTGGACTTCACAGGAAAGGAGAATAGTCCAGATAGCTGTGTGGAGTACCATCAAAATGAAAGTTCAGTGTGACTTTGTACCCAGCCAGATTGATCTTTTCCATTGTAATGGTTGAACACGGTATGTTTTCCAAAACCTGCTGTACAGATCAGAACCAGCAGACATCAGGTTGGGTTCTGGTTTTGTCATTCCCAAGAACTTTTAGCTATGCTCATTAAAATTCCTGGTGTTCCTCAGATGTTGGGCATGGAACGACAAGGTGTTACTGGAGAAAGCTCCATGAAAGGCTTCTAACAACAGGTACCATGGAGGGCCATGAATCCTCCTGCCACTTGCTGTGCTGTGAGTGGCAGTTGCCCTATATCTTAGTCATATTATCTTCTATTCCACAGTTTATTTTTAATGGAACCTACTTATCCTTTCCTAATCAGCTAGACATCAAACCTTGCCCTTCTTACACACTTACCTAGGAATAGAATCACAATACACTAAAGGCAGCATTCAGAGGAAAGCTGTTCTTGTGCACCAGAACACACTGAGTGAACACATGGAGCACTTAGGCTTTCTAGATATATATATGGCACATATCAGCAATACATTTTTAATTTATCTATTAAGTAATTTTTTTTAAATTTATAAATTCATAGGGTTATATACCAATTAAGCTTGCTTTCCTAATATTATTATTGGACGCATGTGCATTAATCTGCTTTGATTTTTTTTAAGTGGTGCTGACCTTAGCAAGTGTAAAAATGATGCCTATAAATACTGGAAAACTGCTAAACCTCATCAGTATTTCAGTTTTCACTGAAAACTACACACTTCTGTCTTAGCATTTGCACATTGACTGTTCAAAGAGCCAATTCAAAATTTTATCCTGATAAATATTTTCAAGGGACAGAAACACGTTGGGAAAATAACAAACATATGTTAGCACTGAGAATAACTAGTTCAGCAATGTTTTCTTGTGTGCGTTTTGGTGCCTATGTAGGCTATTGCAATGTTAATTTTAGAAACTCTAGCTCAGCAACAGACACTTAGGAACAGAATGATATACTGCAAGCAGCAAGAATTTTAACTGCAGACTATAGCTTTATTTTCTTATTTATAGCTCCTTTCACTTTGTTATGTTTTATGAAACACGTATCTTCTTTGATAGCAGTGCCTTGGCTCTGCGCTTTCCTGACCAATGGACTCGACTTCAGATTACATCCTGTTATCTTCAAATACTGAATTTCTAAAAAAGCAAATCATAAAACCTAAACTTTAGATTTTAAATGCCATGCAAATATTATTAAGAATTTATTATAATTTTATTTAACTTCTAGCCATGTTGACTTTGGTTTTACTTTTTAATAAATAAACAGTTGTTTTAGGAGAAAGCTTGAGGTGAACACAAAGACTTACAAACATCCATGTTGTATTTTACAGGGAACTGACAACACCAAAGTTTGAAGATTTAATAGGACTACACATTTTAATAAGCAAAATCTGATAGTATTACTTTTTTGCTGAGGTTGAATATTAGGTGGACAAGTTCACAACTGGTATAAATTGCTGCTGCTGTATTGATTTTGATTGATTTCCCCAAAATGGGAACCAAAGCTATGCTTTTCATATTATTTGACTGCATATCAGTACTGTGTAGGGACAGGCTCAGCTTCAGTTACGGTTTTTTCTCTATTCTTGATGTTTTGCAAGCCAAACTATTCTCCATAGAAAACAAAGGGGTTTTGTTAGCATTAAAAAAATGAAATAAAAACAAAAAACTCCATACCCAAGATATTTTCTGGAAAAATTATTATCGTAGAAACCAATTTGTCCAACTGGGGGAGATTTTTAAACTCAACCCTGAATTTTCCAAAATCTAAAAAAACTTAACCCTTAACATTTTCAAATAAAGATTAATTTTATAAATGTGTTATTCCATTATTAAAAATAGCATTTTGTCCAATAGGTAGCTGTAGTAAAACAAAAAAAATCAATAACATAATGACTGAAATAAATAAAAAAGGCTATAATTATTTACTGCCACCTGTTTCAATTGAGCTTTCTATTTCTGAATTTAAATTCAGTTCATTATATTGTCCATTTTGTTGGGAGTGGAAAATGTCTTAAGACAAAAACATGTACAGGAGAGGAAAAGAATTCCTATTCACCTCTATTTTCTCTATTGACTTCAAGACCAAAGTCCCATAAGAAGGCCAAAATCACAGAAGAAGTTATGGGCATACGTGGAATTCAAACTTTAATGTATGTCTACTTCAGGATGCACTATGTTTAGTGCAAAATGAGATTAGGGGATTGAAAACTATTTCTAGGTGGCTTTTTTATTTCAGTATTGATTCTTTAGGCAGAAAGCCCTTCCATTTACCTCTTTTTTTATTTAGACTAATAATAAAGAAGCAAGAGTGAAGAGATATTTCTTTTCCTTCTACGTGGCTTTATACAAAACCTCTTTTACCTTTCTCCTTCATTTCCTTCATAGTGTCCTTAACTCTTTATTGCTTTTAATGACATTATTATGAATCACTCTTTTCATGTTCAGTGTGCTCAGTCATTTTAATACAGACATAATTGTAAGGTGCAAAATGTAAATCCCCATAATGTGTTGGAAGACAGATGTGTCAAAGTCCCTTTGTCATACTGACAGGTTATAAAGCCAGACTGGCTTAGTTTAATCAGGTTTAAATTTTAATGACATAAGCAAAACTCAGAGTAAAGTAGCTATTTTTTTTTTGTTATTATTTCAGATCACTGCCACAAATGAGAAACATTTTATCATTTATTCATTGATTGTTTTATTCAGAGGTATCTCAATCTGAGCATCTGTTCTGGAGAATGTGTTTTAAATCATTACATATTTTTCAGAGGCAATATCACTGTTTGGTGGCTAGTTGTTATCTTTTCTGATGGTACCTTTGCCTTTTCACCCTTATCTTTCCTCAGGTGAATTCCTATCCCGAGATTTGGCCAGTTCCGGGGAAACACTTCATTTCTGTACTGGTCTTGCTTATCTGTCTAGGTTGGCAGTTGAGAGTCTTCCCTTTCAGAACTTGTAACCGGTGGCTAATAAGGTTACCAGCTAATAAGGCTAATAATTGGTTGTGGCATAACTATAGGGGGTAAGGGAGGAGGGCCAAGCAGGGAAAGGAATACATAAAGAAAAGGAAAAAAGAAAGATAATAAACCAATTGACAGGCTTTTACTGGATTCATCTTCTAGTGTTTGGGGCACATGGAGTATGTTCCATATCGGTCTGATCGTTGCACGGATCTCTGTCAAGCATGGCCCTTATTCTCAGTCATTGTTTTATCTATGCGGCCAGTTTATTAGAAAAGCTTTTCGTAAAAGTATTATGTCTCCTTTTAATTTTCCTAGTAGCTCTGCTAAGTGGTTCAACCAGTAAACATCTCCAAAACCCAGTAATCCTAAAACTATCCCAATAGGTGGACCACATGCTGTAATTGTAACTTCTTCATTTCCACATCCTGCACTTGGGGCTTCTTATCGGTAAAGTTAATTAAATTAAAATCTCCTGGAGATGTTACTAACTGTTAACTTGATGCCGGCTGCCTTGAGGAGCAGAGAGCTTCTCTGTCAACCCAAAAAGCACCAAGTGGCCAATGACAAGGCCATACCCTCTGCTGCAGTTCATGTGATGTGAAGGATTTCTGTCTCCTAGCTCAGAAAACTCTAGCCTTTTCCGTACAAAGCTGTCAACGGGGGGGAAAACATGATTTTAACTTTAAATGCAAGTAAGAGGATTGAGATTTCTGACTTCATTAAATAAGAAAAGGAATAGTACTAGCTTTTGGTAACTACCATTTTCATTTGATTTTGTAGCAGTGTTCTACAGGCTGGGCTTGTACCCTATTCTCAGTGTTCTGAATCACCACTGCATTAATACCACCAGACATTCAAATAATCAGAGTGATTGAAATGAAAAGAGAAAATAATGGTCCAAAGTTGTGTGTGGACATTACTGTTAAGCAGCTTTGTATTGGGTTTGTGTGTCAAGGTTTTGGTAGCGGGGGGCGCTACAGAGGTGGCTTCCATGAGAAGCTTCCCTATGTCCAATAGAGCTATTGGCAGCCAGCTCCAAGACGGATTCACCAGTGACCAAGGACAAGCCCATCAGTGATGGTGATGGCACCTCTGGGATAACGTATTTAAGAAGGGAGAGAAAAAACCTGCTGGGCAATCAACAGCAGGGGATAGTGAAATGACAGTATGTGAGAGCAACAACAGTGGGCACCAAGGTCAGTGAAGGAGAGGGAGGAGGTGCTCCAAGTGCCATAGTGGAGATTGCCCTGCAGCCTGTGGTGAAGACTGTGGTGAGGCAGGCTGTCACCCTGCAGCCTATGGAGGTTAATGGTGGAGCAGATACCCACCTGCAGCCAATGGAGGACCCCATGCTGGAGCTGGTGGATGCACCTGACAGCAACTGTGACCCCATGGGAAGCCTGTGCTGGAGCAGGCTCCTGGCAGGACATGTGGCCCCATGGAGAGAGGAGCTGAAGCAGTCAGTTTCTGAAGGATACACGCTGTGGAAAGGACCCACACTGGAGCAGTTTGTCAAGAACTGCAGCCCATGGAGAGGATCCACGTTGGAGAGGCTCGTGGAGAACTGTGTCCCCTGGGAGGAACCCATGCTGGAGCAGGGGAAGACTGTAAGGAGTCTTCCCCCTGAGGAGGAAGGAGCGGTGGAGACAATGTGTAATGACCTGACCTTAACCCTAATTCCCCATCCCCCTGTGCTCCTGGCAGGGAGGAGGTGGAGAAATCAGAAGTAAAGCCCTCTCAAAGGAGAAGGTGTTTTAAGATTTGGTTTTATTTCTCATTACCCTACTGTGGTTGATTGGCAATGATTTAAATTAATTTTCCCCAAGTCAAGTCTGTTTTGCCTGGGATGGGAATTGCGGTGTGATCTCCCTGTCCTTATCTTGACCCATGAGCCTTTCGTTATATTTTCTCTCCACTGTCCAGCTGAGGAGGGGGAGAGAGAGAGCGGCTTTGGTAGGCACCTGGTATCCAGCCAGGGTCAACCCACCACAAGCTTCAGCAGCTTCATTAAAGCGCTTTTTTTTTTTTATTAAGGGGAGTTTTATAAACAGCATGGCCTTCCTGAAATCAGAAGCTATTTTCTAGAACAAGAAATGAGGTGCACCTCAAGTAATTGTTTCAGATAAAATAAGGACTAAAGAAAGATGTGTCAAACTGTCTATCTGTTACATTAAGAAAGTGACTGTCATCATGTTTTTTTCCAAGGCGCAGCTGACAGAAAATAGAAAAATACAGACTTTTGTCTGTATTGTAGTAGTAAATCATTTGTTTTGTCATATACATGTGCATGACTTCTTGCTAATCATTGCAATATGCAGCAAAATTCACATGTTCCTCATGTTCTTGAGAAGTTTGATTCTACCCTCTTAAGGATCTTTACAAATACAGAACTTTATAAATCACAAATAAAAGCATCAAAATACATTGGAATAAAATTGCTTAAGAGACAAAACAGATTTAACAAGGTAGTGTAAAGATAAATCTGATAAGCAATGTGAAGGTATAAAATATTTTTATGTGAAATTAGGTGAAAGCCAGCAGAGAAGACAATTTTATACCCTGGTTATAAGCATCACTAACCTGGTGACCAAGACTTTATTGCTGCTTTTCTTTGGGTTTGAATGGTTTATATACATAATTAAAAGGTTGTGTCTTGTGCAATAGTAAAGTATTCATAAGAGAGAATGCCACCCCTTACACTTTCTGGTTTCTAAATTGGAGCTCAATTCTAACCTTACATGGAAGCTTGGTCTTTGCCCCAAAATTGAAAGTTTATACATTTTTCCATATTTTGTGAGGGAACTGCAAATTTAACATGGAGGCAGGTGGGGAGAAGAAAGGATGAGCTGTCCTTCTCAGCATATTGGAAGGGGGCTGAAATCTCTGTGGGGAGTGTGTATATAGCATATGCCTATCACAAATACTCACTGTGGTGCCTACTTATCAAGGGAGAGTGAGTCAGATTTAGCATTAGGAAAACATCTTTGCATGTCTTTGCATGAGGTGACAGCACATTTGACATTAATTTAAAAGGTATTCTTAAAACAGATATTTTTAATTGCCTGCGAAGATGTGTTGTTAATATGTGAGATTCAGAATCTACTTGAACTTGCAAGATTTGAATCTGCAAAAGTGAAGGAGACTCCAAGAGAAAAAAACAGCGGTATTAAGCTTCCATGTTTCTGCAGTTCAGCAATTTCTCAGAAAACTTGGTTTAAATCATTAGTGGGTGCAAGAGAACTATATCCATGAGAGAGTGTAGCATTAAAGATTCTATGAGAAGTAGGCATAAGTAGAGCGACAGTTCTGACGCGACTTACATCTTTCTACAGCAACAGGATATAGAGACATTGGCTTTGCCTTTCTGCTCCTTCTGTGTCGTCAAGTCAGGTTCGTGCTGCCCCTCTTTGCAAAGAGAGATCACAGATCTCCTATGCTGGAGGTGGACCCAAATAAATAGAAGAGAATGAAAACATTTGGTAGTGGGTGCAGTGCAGTACATCCTGATGTCCTAATATTAAGTCACCTTCTGTCATTTATGCAAATTCAATCCATCCTGGCCAAAGATGCAAATCTACTTGCAGATCATTTGTATAAATTTGCAAATATTTGAACCTTAGCTTTATTAGAATTGGAAGTTATCTTTGGTTGCCAGATACACAGTATTTTCTGCAAGGTTAGCAATGCTGTGAGAACAAGTTCTGAATCCTGCTATGTGAGGACTTCCCCAGATGCTTGTTGGGAAGGTTGTGAGGTTAAGAGTGAACACATGAAAAATATTGTTTAGTAGAAAAGGCAATCAATCTTTTTCAGACTTTGAAAATTAATAGTTCAAGATTGATTTGGGTTTTAGGTAATGGGCACAGGGATCTCTTAATTCATGTTAATTATTTTGTAGATTTCCATAGGTTACAGAACATATTTCTCTTTACTTATATAAAGCAGTATTTCTATATCCAAAGCTATGAACTGCAAATATTAAACTCCATAATTAATATTCTTTTCTTCTTGGGTTTTAAACTGGTATCAGCTTCACTGTAGCATATAGTGTAGTTTAGAAAATGTGGATTGATGCTCTGTTTTCAATCAGATATGTTTTCAAGATGTTTGATCTTGACAAATGTAGGCAGTGTGAGTCACTCTTCTGTGTGTAAATGTATATGTGTGTATATATTTTTACCATTTGTCCCTTTCTTTTTCCTAAGGCGTATTCTCTGCCAATTTAAGAGCTCCAAAAACATAGCTTGACACAGAGAACTGCTTGCAGCACACAACAAAGAAAAAATGTATTGATCCAATAAAATCCAAGATCAATGATGTAAATTTTTGACTAGCATCTACCAGCAACACATCTCTTTACGTGTATGACAACAAATACTTTTTCAGGGGTACACTGGTAAAATACAATAATTAATTATAATAGCTAGCCACTCAGTTCCTTGTAGACTTTGTCATTTTATTGCACATTTGATTCTAATTCCAGCAATTTTTAAAGCAACACATTTCTCAAAATTAGCAAGTTGAGATACTGGTGCCAGAGTCTATGTTAGCATGCTGTAGTGGAGTGTCAGTCACCGAACACTAGATGGAAGGGAGTGCCAACCAAAAAAAAAAACCCACAAAATCACACCCCAAGATCCAAGTCACCGTTTCTGCCTTCAGATAGTGTCTTCAAAACAGGTTTGAATTTCGTTCTTCATATCCATCAAGTCAAAGGGTATCTTTTCCAGTTGGGAAGTGCCCACACAGAGTGTGCTGGGCCTTGCAGGTTCTCTACAGCAGCTGTTATGTTTCATGAACTACTCAAGAATCTCTTTCCATACTCAAATAATTTCCTCAGTCTCCATTTTATTAATTATTAACACACATCTAATCTTATTCTCTGTGAGGTACTGTATCTACAGTTACAGTAAGAATCTTAACATATCACATTTTAAATAATTGGCAGGTTTCCAAATACTGTGATGACTGGGAAGTCTTCACATAGAGTAATAAAGACAAAGTACGAACAGATGTAGCATGTCACCTCTGGTGTCTCAGACTGAAAGCTTGTTTCAGGAGCTGGCACCATGTTTTCATCCTCTCTAGCTGTTTTAGACCCATCGTGCAGACAGCTACATTTCATTTTATAAAATAGCTACATTTCATTTTTTAAAATGACCACAGAAAAAGTTTGAACAATTACCAGTAGGAAGAAGGTTAATTAAAATTAGCCATTGCTTTTGATTACATTAGCAATCTTGCCAAATATGGCACATTCTTTATAAAAGTATTGCATAAACATGTGTTTGGGGTTTTTTTGTTGAGTGGGTTTGTGTTGGTTTTTTTTATATCTGTGTATCTGCTGTCCTTTCTCTATATAGTCTTCACAAATGGTTAGCAATGATCTGGTCATTATGCTTATAAAGATGCCTCTGTAACAACTTTGTTATTTCCAAATGCCTAAAATGCATCACGTGGGAAATTCAAAGTTTTCTATCTATGCTCAAGGCCTGAGATCATGTTCCCTGCTGTCCTCCTTGCAGACAGTGTTGTGAGCAAGAATTTGTCACAAGTAATGCAGGAAATAGCATGACAGATTCCCTGTGTGTTAGTGGGTATGGTGGGTATGTACACCTTGAAGTCTCAGTGTGACCTATTAGGAAAAGAGCTTTATTATGAATTTGTCTCTAGCTGTGTGTGTTTATCTTATCAGCATATGTTTATACATTCATCTTCAGAAGGATGGGAGGTTTTATTTATTTTACCTAGCACAACAACCTCAATGCACTGAAAATATTCCTTTTCTCTTTTCATCTTGAAAATAAATGAAAAATAATATAAAATATATGTCTTAATGAAATTAATAGGGCAGATTCAATAATGGTGAATGGATTAAGCCGACATTGTTAGTCTCCCATAGTCATCCAAAACTAAACGTACTTTTTTTTCCTGAGTTTTTCTAGGCAACTAGTATTTAAATGAAATTTTCATCTTAAAAATATTATTTACATTACTAAAAGAAAGAGAAGGTTATGGAACAGTTGTAGAACATTTGCACATTTCATTTTTTCGTTTCCACCTAGCTGATGCACTCATTATATATATATATATATATATATATATATATTTTGTTAGTTTGTTTAATGCAGTTGAGTGGGAAAAATTGGAAATAAATTGTGTGTTTATGGTACCAAAATTCAAAAAAGCAATAGCAATTATCTTGCATATATTTTATTTTTAATTGATGTTTACTATGATTTTTTTTCTCAAAACTGGATTCTTAATTTATTGTTATTCCAAAGGTAACAAAATTAAATATATTTTGCCTTTTTTTGCTGAATAAATTTCCCCTGATGAGCTTAGCAGACTTCCCTGTAAATGGAAAGCTCCAAGTGGTTTGGTATTCCAATACCTGGACTCAGATGATCATTTACCAGCAGTCCTGGCAAACCAGGGAGGTCTCAGCTGACTGGCGTCTGGCAAATGTGAGGCCCATCCACAGGAGGGGCTGGAAGGATGATCCAGAGACAGGCCTGTCAGTCTGACCTCGGTGCCTGCAAAGGTCCTGGAACAGATCATCCTGAGTGCCATTATGTGGCACATGAAGGACAACCAGGCAATCAGGCCCAGTCAGCACAGGTTCATGAAAGGCAGGTCCTGCTTGACAAACCTAGTCTCCTTCTGTGACAAAGGAACCAGCTTGGTGGATGAGGGAAAGGCTGTGGATATTGTTTATCTGGACATTAGTAAAGCCTTTGAAACAGTCTCCCACAGCATTCTTCTGGAGAAAGTGGCTGCCCATGGCTTGGACGGGAGTACTCTTCACTGGGTGAAATACTGACTGGAGGGCCGGAGCCAGGGAGTGGTGGTGAATGGAGTTAAATCCAGTTGTCGGCCAGTCACAAGTGGTGTCCCACAGGACTCAGCGCTGGGGCCAGTTCTCTTTAATATCTTCATCAATGATCTGGATGAGGGGATCGAGTGTACCCTCAGTAAGTTTGCAGACAACACCAAGTTGGGTGGGAGTGTTGATCTGCTTGAGGGTAGAAAGGCTTTGCAGAGGGATCTGGACAGGCTGGATGGATGGGCTGTGGGCAAGAAGGCCAAGTGCTGGGTCCTGCACTTGACTCACACCAACCCCATGCAGTGCTACAGGCTTGGGAAAGAGTGGCTGGAGAGCTGCCTGGCAGAAAAGGACCTGGGGGTGTTGGTCGACTGAACATGAGCCAGCAGTGTGCCCAGGTGGTCAAGAAGGCCAACAGCATCCTGGCCTGTATCAGAAATAGTGTGGTGAGCAGGACTAGGGAAGTGGTCATTCGCCTGTACTGGGCACTGGTGAGGCCCCACCTTGAATACTGTGTTCAGTTTTGGGCCTCTCACTACAAGAAAGACATTGAGGTGCTGGAGTGTGTCCAGAGAAGGGCAACGAAGCTGCTGAGGGGTCTGGAGAACAAGTCTTATGAGGAGCAGATGAGGGAATGGGGGTTGTTTAGTCTGGAGAAAAGGAGGCTGAAGGGAGACCTTATTGCTCCCTACAACTCCTTGAAAGGAGGTTGTAGAGAGGTGGGGATCCGTCTCTTTTCAGGTGACAAGACAAGAGGAAACAGCCTCAAGTTGCACCAGGGGAGGTTTAGATTGGATATTAGGAAAAATAGGGTTATTAGGCATTAGAACGGGCTGCCCAGGAAAGTGGTTGAACCACCATCCCTGGCTGTATGTAAAAGATGGGTAGACACAGAGCTTTGAGATAAGGTGTAGTGATGGGTTTTGTCAGTGTTAGGTTGATAGTTGGACTAGGTGATCTGAAAGGTCCCTTCCAATCTAGGCAATTCTATGATCATGAGTGCTATGTTGGCAAAGACAGGACTTTTACCTGCACTTGCTCATAGTAAGTTTTCATTGAATGAACAAGCCATGGGTCCCAGAGCTACAGACCTAAAAAGGTGGGGTTTTGCACTCTAGACAGTGGCACTCCTGTGACCTGGTACCTCATTATCAATGTGATCCACAATGTCAGAGAAGGCATCTATAGGGACGCTTACCCACAGCTGGACCACCCTGAGCCCTCTGCTGCTGGGCCGCCAAGAAAAAAAGTGTGTTGTATCACGCAGTTCTCTTAAATTGAATTATGTTTCATACTGAGAACAAGGAAGGCCGTGTATTTTCCATTTATTAAGAGAAACTTTGTCTACGGTGCATATCTGATTTTTTTATCAAAGGCGATCAGATCCTGCCTTGTCTCATTTAATCTCTTATTTGTGACCAACAATTTGAGCAATCAATTCCTGTCAAGTTGGTGGCATCTGAAACATACCACCTGTGAGGCAATTACTTGGAAGTTACTTCTTTGGATTTGTTTTGCTTGTTTGAATCCCCATGGGAAGAGCCATCACTCTAAAGTCATGGAAAATGAATGCAAGTACCTTTCAAAATTTGCTTTCAAAATTTCAATTTAATTTCTCTGGTTTACATTTCTAGCTCATAATAAGATCATGATTATTTAGTTTGCAAGACTGATTTGTGATTTTGAGGGCTCTTGAGGGAGAAAAAAGGTCTATAAAATTGAAGTTATATGTGTTTTGAGCATTATATGTATCCAAAAGAACAAGGATTAGTTACCATTTAGCTACTTGCTGGCTAGGAATGCTGTAACAGTCTCTATGGGAAGTGTTTATAGGCAAGTAGTCATGCTCCAGTGTGTGATCATTTACTCATTTGGCCATGTGATGTAGGGTAGGAAAATAATTCTTTCTTTGTGATTTTGCCAAGTTACTGTTAATTTCCTTTGTGGGGAGCAAGGTTTGAAAATCTTTTACCAAGGCTTTATTTACATAATAAAGCACAAGCAGCCTTTTGGAGGGGAGATGATTATATAAACTGAATATGATCTGTGTGCCACTGCTTATGGGAGTTTTGGGGTTTTTTTGATTAAAGAACCTAATCCTAGCAGTCTAGATTTTGCATATGTCACAAAGACTTGGAAATTATTTGTGTATATTCTTTTTTATGAAAGGAAAGGGTAAATAAGTATCACATTATGCTGTTCTAGGACATTTTTCAACGTGGCATTAATTAACAGTGAAACATCTGCTATAAATTTGAATACTGTCCCCTTTGCTGCATCACTGCCTTTAATTTTTGAATTTTTGGAGAGGTTCCATTTGTAAATTTTTTTTAAAAGAAACAGATACGTTTTTTCTTTGAAATGGTGTCTTAGGGAATAAGTAAAGTTTTGCTATGGATATGTAGGGATTTTATTTTGTGAGCGCAGAATATTAGATGCCATTTGAACACCTTAGATTCTGTAGGAGAAATGTACATATACATAAACATTATTTATAACAGCTGGCCAAATAGAAATTGCAACTTCAGACTCTCCTGGCATCCCAGGTATTTGCACTGCATTAGGAAGTAGAATCTTTCAGTACAGCATTTCTTTCATTCATTGGATATCTTCTGGTACTACAAGAAGTGCCACAACTCTAAGTAATGCACATGACAGTGATGCTGTTGTGCCTTTGTGAGTGACTGTCCAATTCGGACATGTAATTTCCAGAGGTTCCTAGCGACCAGATAGCCTCTGAATATTCAGCTATTCCAGCAGGTGTCAAACAAATTGAATTTTGGTGGCTCCCAGTAAGGGCAACACCATTTTAAAAAATATGAAGCTGCTCAATTTTTATTTCTATTTAATTCCCCTAAGAACAAACTAGTACCTTGTAAGTGCCTAGACGTAGTAATTTATGTTTTGTGGGGAAGCTTATGTATCAAGGCTGCATGGGAAAGAAATACAATCAGTAAGAATTTTCTTTACATGTTCTCAGACAAAGGTGAGAGTTGGATTTACCCTGGTAGATCGATGCTCAAACACTGAAGCCCAATGACCCAATCAGTAGTTTCATCAGAAGGCTCCAGATGTTTTCCCACATTTCTACTCTGAAATGCTGGAACTGTTATTATCTCATACACTTTGCCTTGAGCCCAAACCATCAGGACTTTCTCAGCTAAGGGCAGCCCTTGTAGATCCATCAATGGAGATACCCATCTGAAAAAGGACAAAGGAGAAGGAAAGGCACTCGGAAATGTAGTTTCTGATTTCATTAGTTTTGCTGACTGATGGAAATGTAGGGGAAAAGAGTATCATGCTGTTTTTATCCAGATCTTTGTGTGCTTTGTTCATTTATGAAGATGTCCTGTGTGAAGGAAGAATCTTCCTTGAGGACTCTCAGAACAGAGATACTAATCTTCTTTTCTCATTATGCTTGTAGGAGTTAATAATTTTCTTCCTCCCTCAGGGTGGAATGAGGAAAAATCAGAGTACCAGCTTCCAGATTTTCACTGTTTTGAATCATGAAGTCATGTATTTAATAATTCAGTAAAAAACCTTTCACCTCATTAGCAACATCTCAGGTTCATCCAATCCCAACATCTGCCCCCTCCCTAGTCTAATAATTATCTTCGGATATACTGGGACTGTTATTGGGACTATTGGCAAATGGAAAAGGTTTTGCTTGATTCGAAGTTTCACACAGACTTTGAAAATGTCTTGATTCTTCATTATTCAAAAACAACAAGCTTTTGTTTTTACAAATATGTGCAATGGTTAAGGGAGAAGGGTTGCAACAAAACAACATAAAGTACTCAGCATAAATGTGTCTGCTTACAAAGATTTAAAACAAAAATGTTTGGTTTTATTTCCTGTACTTGCATTCCTTCGGGAAGTAATTTTCTTGAATTTGGTGAGACTGGAAAAGAAAGGCAACAGTGAGGCAGCTAATGTTTATGTGCTGATGATGCAAGTAAACACATGTTCAGAATAGGTGCAAATGTTCATGAAGGATTAAGGAAGCTTGAGATAACTGTTAACAGGGGCATTAGAATTTAATCTCAGCTCTACAAAGTCAACAAAAGGTTCTTGTTTACCTGTAGGGGGATAGGGCAGCCTTCCTGTACCTACCTGTAGCCCGGTAACTAGTTCAAACAAGTCTTCTGAGTTTTGATCGATGGCACAACCTTGAAATAAGCCTGTGACAAATGACTTGTAAAAGAACAGCCTGCAAGTCATTCTCTGAAACGTTCGCTTTTTTGTGCCTGCTGATGTCTTTGCTATTCAAAGTCTATAAAAATTATGGATGTTTTAATGTTATTTAAACACAGTAGTCTTAATCTGCTGTCATTGCAAAAAAAAATAAATGTACTCATTAGCCAGAGCTAAAACCTTTTTACAATCCTAGTATATAATTTTATCCTCAACAATACCTTTCCAATATGTGTCATGTGCTGATACAAGCAAGAGATGTGGGAACGTTCCTCCTGGGACTAAAGTGCTCTAGACAGAATATTGGTCTTCTTTGTGAGTAATAAAGACAAAGGAACACAATGTCTAACCAAGCATTTACTTGGAATTTCTAATAGATTTCAACTTAATTAAAAACCCTTTCATGAGTGTTTTGTTTTTGATGGGAGCTACATATAGGTAACTGCAATAATATGGCCTTAATAGCACTGCAGACCAACTCTACTATCCCTCCAGTGCATTGAAAAGGGTTAAAAATGTCGAAGCACCAGAGAGGTTAATTCTCAAATAATTTAGAGACAAACTGTAGTGCTCCTATATTGAAATCACTCAATCTTTGGCACTTCAGGGACGTTACTCATTGGAATGCATAAACAGGTTTAGCTTATCTGCTTTAATTTTACAGTATATAGACATGGGTTTAGGGAAGGACCTTTTCCCCCCCCATAGCACGTTTCTCAGATGTGAAGCAGATAAGGGTTTGACTGGTCATTTTCTCTGAGCTGTGGCAGGGAGGTGACCTGCCCAGTGCAAGGATCAGGAGATGCTGGTTTTAGGATACCAAGACTCTGGTGCAATATGGAGACATTTGCAGGGTTCTATTGACCAGGCTTTAACAGAATTGCAGCCATTAGCAGCAGGGAAGGAGATGGGAAGCAAACAAACCTTAAGCATCCTGCTGTGACTGCAGCTCCAACAAAAATCCCTGTGGCTTCAATAGGAATTTGAGGTGTGGAATGATTGCAGGAGTAGGTCTGTAAAAGAAGAAAAAAATAAAAGGAAATTTATAACTATGAAAATACTAAATATAACATATACCCCTATAATTAATTGCTGATCTACCTTTGACTATTGCTTTTAGTTAAGCAGGCCTGAAATCAAGTCAGAAATATTCTATGGCATTCATAGTATATTTGTATTGATTTAATTGGAGGTTGCTGTATGAGGCATTTTCAAATTTCTGAGTTTCTTTTTTCCCCTCTATTTTACTTAAAAGTGTGTTGGATTGGAACATAACTGTTTTGAATCAGATTGGGAAGGATATGCTTAGAAATTTGTATAAAAATTGAATAAGTATAAATAATACATTAAATATATAAGTTTATTTCTTTATATTACTTAAAATCATATTATACATTCATAATTTTTATTATATTCTCAATGTTTATAATTTAGCAAGTAAATATAGTCATAGATATATAAGATACAGATCTTGACATACATATAGACCCAGTTACCGGTGGATTGACAGACATTCAGAGGTAATGCTCAGGTCTAATGGACATAGCTATGTTTTCCCAAAAGACTCGCTCTGTTTCTTGATAAATAGCATTTGAGAAATAAAAAAGTAAAGAGAGAAGAAAAGAAAGAAAATGGTTTTTTTCTTTCACACACGCAAATACTATCTTGAAATAGAATTGTAACTTTAACATAAACCAGTGAAGTCAACAATGAAAGCAGAATTAAGCTCTCGTGACTACCTGCTTAACTCATTCTTCTCTTATAGAGGTTTTTTTCTCATTCTTGAAATATAAGAAATCTGAATAAAGGATTTAAGTAATACTAACTCATCTGAATTTGAGCAGGTTTTCACTCTATTTAGATTTTATACATACTTTTTAATTAAAATAGATTACGTCGGAGATTATTGGATCAGTAGATTACAAGGAATTTATCATTCTTAAACTTCTCGAACCTGTAGATGGGTAGGTAATTCATAAAAGGGAAAATAAGAAAATAAGGAAAAGGAAATAATTTACCTCATAATGTATCTAATAATGCCAATTTTATACCGAGTGTGATTGTCCAGAACAGGTAACACGTGAATGTTTTTATTACTTTTATGGCAGTAATGCAATAAAGTCTATACTTCTCTAAGAAATATCTTAACATAATTGAAATAATAAGAAAAAAATTAAAGGAGTTTTAATGTTGGAGGATGGAATAAAAAAATAGAGTAAGGACAAACCCTTTGGTAAATCCAGGCAATCATAAGTAATAGAAGGTTTTCCATTTGAAGAATCCCATTGTCTGTTCTGTCTTTTCTTAAACCACAATATAAGATAAGTGTAAGGAAAAAATAAAATTACCTATGTATCAGTAGCAATTAGCAGGCCAATATGCGTGGTTATGATGCTCAAGTGACCCTGTGGAGAGAGAGGGGAGTCCTCTGCGCTTACAGGCTGCGTTCAAGGAGATGGGCAGCAACAGGCAAGGAGCAGGTTGGGGTTGACGGAAGGAAGGCAAATCCTGCACCCGTCTTCAGAAACAGGCAGAAGGGCAATCTGGGAAGTCACAGGGCGGTCCACCTCACTTTGGTCCCTGGGAAAATCATGGAGCAAGTACAGCTGTGGGTATGCGAAGGTGATGGGGAGCAGTCAGCCGGTGCCTGAGGAGAGCTGGGCTAAAGGTGCTTCTCAAGCAGTTGTCTGGTGTGAGGTGTTAGTGCCTTAGTGGTGCCTGAGGGACGGTTCACCGGGAAAAGCAGGTAACAGGAAGGTGTAAAAAAACAACTGGTTGTGCAGGTGTTGTTTAATCTCAGTCTAATCCGCTCTGTGAGGAGAAATAGGTTGCAAGCTCCTTCTTGTGAAGAGAAACAGCTTGTGAGCTCCTTCTAATGTGATTTCTTCTAAAATGGGTATGCTTAATTCAGCTGTAATTTTCAAGCAAAGACTTTCTCTGTGGGTAGTGAAGCCAGTGTTTTAGTCACCTCAAAAGGTTTTTAAAAAAGCCTTGGAAAATTTTGTGGAGTGGGGATTTTACTTCTGTAATATTTTTATAATGACACACTTAAAAACAGTATGGAATGATTTTTAAGAAGGGGATGGAGCTCTGGGTAAGGAGGGATGGCTACAGCAAGCGTGCTTCAAAAGGAATGGAAGCTACTCCCTGGGGCAGAGGAGGGCTGTGTTTCAGGTGGGAATGGGAAAGTCTTGTGCAGATGCACTTCTGTGAGACTCTTCCAAAAGTGGGATGGTAAGAGATCGCTCAAGAGATGAGAATAGCCCTTTGCCTTTGGGATAGCCAAGATATACTTTGCTACCATAGGTGAAACATCTTTAATTGCATTTATCATCAGTTTTTCTTTGACAAAGTGTTCAGAGAAAAGAAAAAGCAATAGGATTTGGGGTATCTTTGTCTGTGTGCTTTCTGAGCAGAAGCTGTGAAGCTGCAGATAGCATAGCCACAAACAGAGCTAATAACTTCTGTCAAGAGAGAAAACACATTGCAAGGACAGACAAATGTATAGCTCCTAAGTAGTCTCATTGCCTCTCCTTTCACATTTCTTGGGGTAAAGAGCAATACATGGACACTTAAATTTAGTTGGATATATAATAGTGCAGGAAGTATATGGCTTTTTCTGTATCAGTTCAGACTTGTCTATTATGTCCTGCAGGGTTTGTTTGCTTGTTTATTTTCTGCCCTTTGGTACAGTGGCTGATCTGTCTGGCCTTGTTTTAAGTGAGGGGCTGAGCTAGATGTCCTCCAGAGGCCTCTTCGCACCTAGATTATTTTCTGATTCTTCACAGTATTTGGTGGTCACTCAGGTTTCACAACCTGCACAAGGAGACCTGCTTTATTGAATTCCTAGCTGGGTTGTGATAGGCTGGTACAACATAGAACAACTTTCTTTTGCGTGAGGAAGGTGCGAACAAGTTGTAAAAGTAGGGTGGACTGTTGTCAAGCTGAAGAAGTAAGATTGCTGTGGGCAGTGTGTGTCCCAGTGGAAGAGACTGAGGTACTTATGAAAGCTTTGGGAACAACTTTTCAGAAGGGACAATGGCTACCAACTTTTCAGAAGGGACAGGCAAGAAAAGAGAGGTGGTGGGGTGGCCCTT
>JAOXNO010000078.1:26294097-26449927 GCA_028565335.1 Limnodromus scolopaceus | reverse complement strand
CTTATTACTGTTTGTCAGTAAAAATGAATTTTGCAAGCTATTTTAACTGTTAATGCATATTTTATAAGATGATATTATTATTATTATTATTATTATTATTATTATTATTATTATTATTATACAAGGTGTGTATATCTGTGAGCACTGCTTAGGTTTTTTCCACATAATTTTTTACAATGTCCTTACTATTTGTCTGTTTTAATGTTAATAGCATACCTATTAAGTCAGTCCTCTGACAAAGTGCTGATGATGATTGTTTGCCCTTACAAAATTGTTAATAGGTTCCACTTAGAATACATGCAGCCCATTTTAAGTCTCTTGTTGCAAGGTCACACTCATCTCTGATTTTTGCCTGCGATTTGGAGGCACAGTTATAATCAGTGAAAGATGCAAAGCACAGATTTTAGAAATCTGCCTTCAAATCTCAGGGAGTTACATATGCAAATTTATCCTTTGTGCTTAAGTGATTATGCCCATTAAATTGTAGACACCAGTATAAAGACTATTTAAAAATGTGGTTCAAAGTAGCAGTGAATCTACTGGTGTTTCATCCTGATGCTTGAAAAGTCCTGCATCCCATGTTGTCAACTTGGAGTTTATATATATGTAAGTAAAAAAGAAAAAATATATAAATATAAAATAAAAGAAAATATTTTTTAAAATAGGCAAACAGGCAATTTCCCATATTTCCAGCCTTTTGTATCTGCCATGATTTGTGGTAAAAGAACCTGTAGAAATTTCTAGGAAGCCTTGAAACATGTTAAACTTTGTTGACATATCTGCTACGTATTCCCAGATCAGTGACAGGTAGATTTTTATAACTCAGCATAGAAAGAGAGGGATAATGGGTTTCAAACCTAACAGCTTTGTTAAGAAACACCCTATGCCCCCAATTAGTGAAAATATGTGCTGTGGTTCCTTATGGCAGGAAGAAAAGAAAACTGAGAACATCTAGAAAATAAACCATTTTTTTCCTTAGTGCCTTCGTGTGTCACTAAGAACAGAAATACTATTTATGTAAGGCTAACAGGTATTGCACTTTTTTGATATTTTTAAGTTAATTTAAGCAGCAGTCATTGCTACCTTATAGAACAATGTATGTCAAATAAGATTTTATAATATATTTTCAAAAAAGGAGAGAGGATTTTTTTTTTTTATAAGGAAATGGTATGTTTCAAAAGAAACATTGCATTGTGACACATAAAATATCTGAACATCATTTCAACACCATTTCCTGATGCAGACATTGCATCTGATTGAAAAGAAAAAAAAGAAGACAGGCTGTTGAATGCAGGGTGCACAAAGCTGAGTCTGCACCCTACTGTGATTTCTGTGCTTTTGTAAACAGTTTCATATTAGTGCAGTAATCTAACCTCGCTTATTTTTTGCTTTCTGCTCTCAAATATGTGGTGGCCCTTGATTATCCCCAAATGTCATTTATGATCGCTAACATCCATAAAAAGTTGAAGGAGGCTGTAGTTCCACAGGGTGAGGTCTGTGACTGTTGGTGGTGAGAAAGCTATTGAAAGAAAGTGACAGAAAAACGGGAATCCAAGAAATCTGGAGAGATGACAGGACAGACATGGTGGGGTGTTCTCTTTCAAATTATAATTAATGACTATACTAAAAAAAATTGCAGTTTTTATCTGTGGTATCATTACAGTCTGCAGCCGGCCATAGAGAAAAGCAGTCTCTTCCCTGAGGTGCTTCAATGTTGTTTTTTAGTTGAAAGGAAATGCTTATGATTGTATGGATGTTTGAAAGTTGGTTGCCTCTAGCAAAGGTTTATTTATTACAGCTCCAGCCCATCCTAATTTGTATATCTTCATGTGTGATAAAGAGAATTCTTAAACCACTGTCTCGTTATTGCTCTTCCTCTAGTGTAGGAGATAATTCTGACAATAACTACTTGTGCACAAGAGCATTATGAAATTTATTCTCTTAAGACATATTTCTGATTCCACATCTGTGAAATTAGATTAGATATATCTCTGTGGAAACTGGAGTAGTTATGCCTTCCCAAAACCATCTTCGTGAATTGGGAACCAATTCCATAAGATATCAGATGCACAAGATATGCTAATTATTAGCTTATCATGTACATACAGAGATAATTTTTCTTTTTTTTTCTAACTGAAAAAATCTAGTGAAATTTTAATGTATAAGTGTGGTGTTGGCACAACTAAATTCTGATAGGTGGATAATGTCATTCTCTACTAAGTAAGAAAGTAAGCAACCCAAATACTGCACATGGAAATAAATCACACAAGCTTTAAGTCCCACTGTTATGTCAAACCACTTTAGTTTAGACATCCAAAATTCATCGATAAGTAATATACAGCCTAGAATATTGCATGAGAACGGAAGAAATCAAATATATCTGTCCACGTTAAAGGCCAGTGTTCCTTTTTCCTTCCCTGGTGGTAGTGTTATAGTTCATTTTCAGTAAGATGAGGAATGACTCTAACAGTCAACTACATTTCAGGTTTTGAGAGCATCATTCAGAAAAGCTATACTTTCAGGTACTGTTCAGGTTTGCCATGTTGCTAGTTGGCCAAACATGTAGAAATCTTTGATTATTGTGCTATTATTAACTGAAGTTTAAGGACTAGGAAGGTCCAGTGGAAAAACCCGGTATATAATTATCTTGCTGGAAGAGTGCTTTAATTAAATTCTCCCAACTGAGACCTGTCCCCATTTTTTAAGTGAAGCATACACTATAATCAGTTGCATTAACATTCAATTTGCTTCTCTGCAGATGACCATGAAAGTGAGTGCATCTCAGTTAAGCTTTGCTTCATGTGGGACAGTTCTTCCTGAAGCCAGTAAAGCCATCAATTCTCCTCTTTCCCAAACCTGTTTAGATGTCAGCTGATGCAGAAATAGGAAGAAAAGATATTGTGCGTTGTAGATGTTTGTCAATACCCACTTGAGTGCATACTTAAAATTACAATTTGGGTCTCTTTTTAGTTGCTTGTCTGGTAGAGTGCTACAGTAGCAGATTGGCAGAGTGTACATGCAGAGAGGAGCTTCAGTGAATCCTGCTTGATGGTACATTGTCTTTTTACTCGTATGGTTAAACCCTGTAGAAAAAGAGGGACTTGAATCACTCTGAAACTTTCCAAACTCAAGATCTATGTGAGCAGCAAAGTGTTTGTACTGAGCAATCAAGAATGGACAATTGCCCTCTCTACTGCAAGGCCTGACAGCCATATCTGGGCTGTGTGCTATGCTCTCATCAGTTCATATGTGACTACGATTTTTAAGGTAGAAGGGAAGATCAAGATAAGATAGTGAAGACTGATACACATGCACCTCTACAAATGTGCATTTTTGCATTGAAGTTTTTGAACATTTACAGTCTCCTAGAAGCATCTGAAAGTCACAGTAGCTAGAAGTAATAGGGGATCAATGAAGTAAGTGCGGAAATAATTCCGCATATTTCTTGGTGATATTGCCATCAGGTGGGTTTGTAGCACCTGGTCTATTAGGTGAATGTTCTAGGATAGCTCCAAAAAGAGCATTTTTCAGAACTCAGTCTGAAGATGAGCTACACTGTTGTGATACCATTCTGAGAGAAAAAGTTGCAAATTCTCAGCCACCTGTGACTTGGAAAAAGGTATTCTTCTCAACACTATTACCAGAGATTACATACCAAAAAGTGTCAAAACAGACAGTAAACACTCCCAAGAATAAGAAACAGTCCGCTACTATGATCACTTTTGTACGCTACAGCCTAATTTTTCTTGTTCATGGTTGAAAAGTTAGATTCCTAATAGGTCAGATGATGAGGTAGAAAAGAGGCCAAGCACTTCAGGCTGATGTTTACAAGGCAGATCTTTGACAATCCATTTTACTGACATTTCCTGAGCACAGCATCATATATACTCACTAAAGATAAATATTAGGGTTTTGGAGGAGGAACATCTTCACAGACATACAAATTAATTATTCTGCTTACACAGTCCTTGTGCAACTAAACAAATTGTTTCATCTTTGTGGTTCATTGTCCCATTGGCAAACTGGAACTAATGAGAATTACTCACAATCCTTCACTTGTAAAGACTGAAATAAGAAAGAGAGCTCCACAGTCTTCCCATATACTCAGCAGAGAGAAGAAGAGTTTTTTTTACAAGTAATTCACTCGGAATCACTCTCTGTGTATGGAATTTTCAGAATAAATTAAGGATTTTTTAAGTATTTCAGTGATTCAGGCTCTGGAAATAACTAGATACTATGCAGAAACATCTTCTAGTGTTAGTTGTGATACATCTTTCAGGACGTAAGAATGATAACTTGTTGATAGTTTTGCAGATCTAGCTACAGGATAGCTATTGATAGACATGCCATTTTGTAAACATAGCAAAGAATTGTTGGGAACCCAAGAAAGGAATGGAAAATTGAATGCACACTTACTGTTTCTTAACTACTAGGAAATGGCCTTAATTCCAAATAATTTATGCAAAAGAAGCTCCTCCAAAACTGCCTACTCTGAACTTCCAGTGGAATACTAAGAGCCTATTTGCCCCAAATTCCACTCATCTGAGAGAAGTTCGTAGATCTTACCATTCACCAAACTTAAGTTGGTAGATTTAAATCCACATTTTAAAATCCCATGAAAGGCACAATTAAATTCAAGCAAACAAAGAATCATTCTGCGGAACAGCCTGTGAATTATTTGGCTGTACATAGGGGTATGCAGTATGTGGACTGCTTTCAGCCTGCAGTGTCAGTCTAACTCCACCCTTGCCATGGTAGTCATGATTCAGTGTACCAGCTCATGCATCCGTACAGTGTTTGTGCTAAGGGAGTTTTAGATAACCTTTGCTTAATTGACATCAAAGCCTGGATTTGCCTAAAGAAAAAGCTTGTAATGCAATGGCTATTAAAGTATAGTTCTTGTTCAACCATCAATCTTTATCCATTTTGAAGGACACCTTATGGATATAAATTATGAGGTCTGTCAGGGGAAGGTTCATAGATAAATGGGTTCAATCACCAGAATATTACTTCCTACAGGACTGACTGCTGAGTAACAATAAATTGTGGGGACTAAAGAAGTTTATAAAAAGCCAGATCAACTCAATTGCCTCACTCCTGAATCGACAGCAGCATATGCAAAAGGCAAGGTTATAGCATCACACGGCAGGTTCAACAATGTCATTTTGATAATTATGATATGCTTGCGGATTGACAATGTGATAAAATATAGCACTAGTATAAAACCGACGGGCTTTAGAACTTCTTTTTTTTTTCAGGTGTTATGTAGCTAAATCAAACATAACACATTAAATAAAACCCCTTCAAATCAAATAAACATCTTTTCTACCTTGATATAATCCAATGTGTGTACACTGAAAGCCCCCAGCTTTGACAGCTCCATCATTTGCCTTAAATTCTCATGTTTTAAAGAGTATACTAGAACAATTCTGTATTTTTATTTTCTGAAATGCTTGATAAATCTGCTTTGAAATGCACAATATAAGAAATAAGCAATGTCTCAATGTTTTTTACATAGTTGTCACCTTTACTAACGACCATTATGTTTGATTCTTCCCAGCCCCATTTTAAAAGCTTGAGAAACATGTTAGTATCATCTTTTAACTGTGAGGCAGGTGCTTGTATGTGTATCTGCTGTTGTATGGGTAATAGTTCTGAATGATGAAAGAAACAAGACCCTTACTGCATGACTGTCTTTTCTTACTCACAGAAGGAGCTTGACATAGTTTCCTTGGATACTATCCAGCACATATCTCAGACAGTGGTTTTATTTTCAGATTATTTTTTTTTTATGGCAGAAGCGGGTGATATATCCTATTATTTGTTAAGAATAATGGGGGGTGTGGTGTTTTCTGAATTTCTAGCATCTACTTTTCAGAAAGACTGAGGTGCATCTTAAGTCTCACAAGGATGAAATACCTTCATATCAGTAATTATCTCAGCATCTCACTAAAGGGTCATAGATTTGATTTTCCCTAAATGTGGCTGGACTAAGTTAGCCTGTATCATAATGCCAAGGACAAAAATGAAATCTTTACAGAATTAATTCCATCATTACATGTTTATCTAAGAATTTTGGTGACACAAAATTGGTTTCTTTTTTTCTTCAAAAGCTTGGGCAAATGTTCACCTACTAGATACATATGGATTACATATGGATGCTGGAGGAAGACAAATTGAATAGAAGGAGAACAAGACCAATTTAAAGGAAATCTCTTTTTGATAGAGATAGTTCAATTCAGATTTCATGTATCCTTCAAGTACAAGTTTGGCTCAATCTAGTATAGAAATAACTTTTTATTTTGCAACCAACTCTAAAAGGAATGGATGCAGTCCATCTATAAACACTTAGCTCTCTGTTTTTGTTGATACTCAGTGTAGCTGAGTAGTCCAAAATGAGTGCCTTGGTTCTACTTTGGCTCTAGAAATCTCCATCATCATTTTCTTCCTAATAGAAATTTTCTACCTTATGTAAGGATGATTGCCACTCCTGTTCTTTTGCTTTTCCATCATTTCTGTTGCTTCTGTTATTAGCGGTTTTGCATCAGACAGGAAGGTGTATGTAATATATTCTTAAAGTGTAATACGGATTTTCTGACTTGCATACATCTGGATTTCACCCGTAATTCCTGCCTCAAAAAACAAGGCAAAAGTTTATCTTCTAAAATTTGATACATACAGGAAATGTTAATGCAGAGGCAACATTCTGATGAAAGATATCAAGTGTGTAAGGAAAGAAAATCATAATATGTCCAAAAATGTTTTAGATCACCATAGTTTGCATATTTGTGTGGTTGATCTTTGATCTGTTGATGTGGTCTGGGGACAAAAGAGGTGCAACTCAAACCCTGTCAGTGGGAGACTGTGCAGAATTTCTGAATTAAAAAAAAATATCATTTTCTAAAATCTCCTAAATCAGAAATCCAGCCAAAAGTTTTATTTTTTTTTCCTTACCTGCAGAAATGGGGTGCTTTTGCAGTTTAGTAGTTTGGTGCTGAAAACAATGTTGATGAAGTATTTTCAATCAGATTTGTCTTTTTCCTTTAAAATCTGAAATATAATGATTAACTCTATAAAAAGGTCATAAACATATGCACACAAGCACTCAGATAGAAGACAGATAGAGATGTATCTTGACTCCAAGTTGCTTTTAAAAATTGCAACAGAAGTAAGTAAACAGGTACTTCCACTAGTTTTCCCATAGCTTTCACAATCAGCTTTTTCAGTTTCTTCTTATTCAGTGTGGGCAGGGGTACGGAATTATGTCTCATCCTTTTGTTTCAGGAAATATTGCTGCTTCCGTAGTAGCTTATAATAACCATTATTATGTTATTTTCTAAAGGGATACTTTCTTTTGCAAATATCAATTGTTTCTTGTTCCAAATCTTCCTTACAAGATTCATGGATTTCTCTTGCTTTCTTTTCTCTCATCTACCCTAGATGAGACATTTTCTGCCTGAACTGTGTCCTAATTCCATAAAAACAGGAAACTAAAAAATGTTCATGGCGAGCCCACAATGTAATACATGTTTTCAAAATTACATTGAATCGCCCACCTCAAGTGACTCAACCAGTGGGTAGCAGCAGAGTCATTTCAAGTGGCTGTTTTCCAAATCAGTGATTACTTACCACATTACACTGTGGGCTGACTTTCTTCTCATAAAAGGTATATTTTAGAGCCCGGAGACAAAAAGGTGACATCAATCTCAGTCTTGAATCAGAAGTGCTATTGCATTCATATCCTTAAGCCCTGAATAGCATCACAGACATAACAAACTTTAGTCTCTCCTTGGAAAATCCACCTGTTTGACAGGTGGAAGACCTGGAAATGTAAAAAAGCCATCCCCGTGCATGGATATGTATCTTTTGATAATCTGCCTAAAACCATGTGACAATGGTGTAAAAAGTCAGAAAATCATTGACTCTACTTCAATTTTATATTTTAGGTATTAATATATAGACATATATCCAAAATGCCTTATATTTTTTATAATTTATTTTGGCTGGCAGAAATTGGCCCTTTAAGAAGAGAATAGAAAACTGGGTAATGGAGTTTGTTTGCAAAGGGTTTGTATTCATAGAATCATAGAATGGTTAGAGTTGGAAGGGACCTTGAAAATCATCTAGTTTTGACCCCCCACCATGGGCAGGGACACCTGCACTAGAGCAGGTTGCTCAAAGCCCCATCCAACCTGGTCTTGAACACTTCCAGGGATGATCCACAACTTCCCTGGGCAACCTGTCCCACACCCCTTTCACAGTAAAGAATTTCTTCCTAATATCTAAACTGAATCTCCTTTCTTTCAGTTTAAAACTGCTACCCCTCATCCTATTGCTACGCTCCCTGATAAAGAGTCCCTCCCCATCTTTCCTGTAGACCCCCTTTAGGTACTGGAAAGCTGCTATAAGGTCTCCCCGGAGCCTTCTCTTTTCCAGGCTGAACCCCAGCTCTCTCAGCCTGTCTTCATAGGAGAGGTGCTCCAGCCCTCTGATCATCTTTGTGGCGCTCCTCTGAACCTGTTCCAGCAGGTCCGTGTCCTTCTTATGTTGGGGTCTTCAGAGGTGGATGCAGTACTCCAGGTGGGGTCTCACCAGAGTGGAGCAGAGGGGGAGAATCACCTCTCTCAACCTGTTGGCCCCCCTTCTTTTGACGCAGATCAGGATATGGTTGGCTTTCTGGGCTGCGAGAGCACATTGCTGGCTCATGTTGAGCTTCTCATCAACCAAGACTCCAAAGTCCTTCTTGTTAGGGCTGCTCTTAATCCATTTTCTGCCCAACCTGTATTTGTGTTTAGGATTGCCCCAACCCACATACAGGACCTTGCACTTGGCCTTGCTGAATTTCATGAGGTTTGCACAGGCCCACCTTTCAAGCCTGTCCAGGTCTGTCTGAATGGCATCCCTTCCCTCCAGACCCCACCACACAGCTTGGTGTCATCAGCAAACTTGCTGAGGATGCACTCAATCCCACTGTCCATGTCTCTGACAAAGATGTTGAACATCAGTGGTCTCAGCACTGATCCCCGAGGAACTCCACTCCTTACTGGTCGCCACTTGGACATCGAGCTGTGGACCGCAACCCTTTGAGTGTGGCCATTCAGCCAGTTCCTTATCCACTGAGTGGTCCATCCTCAGATCCTTTTCTCTTCAATGCAGAGACAAGGATGTCATGCGGGACAGTGTCAAATGCTTTGCACAAGTCCAGGTAGTTGGATTTGTCCCTTATCCAACAATGCTGTAACGCTGTTGTAGAAGGCTACCAAATTGTTCAGGCACTATTTGCCCTTAATGAAGTCATGTTGGCTGTCGCCAATCACCTCTCTATTTTCCATGTGCCTTATCATGGTTTCCAGGAGGATCTGCTCCATGATCTTGCCGGGTACAGAGGTGAGCCTAACCAGCCTGTTCCTCCCTGGGTCTTCCTTTATTCCCTGTTTAAAAATGGAGATTATGTTTCCCCTTTTTCAGTCGGTGAGAACTTCACCAAACTGCCACAACTTCTCAAATATGATGGATAGTGCTTGGCAAATTCATCCACCACAATTCATCCGTATTAGCAGATGCCAGGCTTTTATAAGTGTTCCCCAGGCCTCTAAATTAATAAAAGTGCAGAGTTCTGTTTAATACCTGCATCTTTCAGGGGATCTAGTCCATTTTAAGGTGTATCAATATAGTATGGAATAAATTCCCTGGAGCTGTAGAAGCTGCTCTACTTTGAAGTCATTAACCATTAGCCATGGAAGTAAGTACACTGCTGGTATGACTAATGACAAGTTTCTAATTGTTTATAATAGATGATTTATTTTTGTAGGAATTACTTCAAATGCAGCACCTCCTCATATGGCCTCCCCAGGATGGTGCTCAAAGACTTTAGTCATTCTTACATCACAATAATTTATTTTTAACAAAATATTTTTGGTGAGGAATATTAGCACAGCAGGGGAGGCAGCTGCTGACTGCATTTTCACCAGGGCTGAATTTTGGGCTGGCCACAATTTGGCTGTAAAATTGCAGCTGTGTACACCTTATCTCTCAGATGATGAGATCTCTTGTATGTGTGTGCAGTTGTAAAACTACATATTAAAGTAATATTAATTACAGCGGTGCAGTGGTACAGAAGGAAAAGTATTAATTCAAGACCGACCTTTTGAAAAAAAAGCCTTCCAGTTTCATTCCAATATTGAACTTGCCTCTGCTGGAGCCAAGTTCCACAAAAGATTACCAGTGATGAACTTTGATTTAAGAGCATTATCACATTTGTGGGACTATAGGATTTTTCAGGAAACATTTAAGTCTGTGATTCTACAGGTCCCTATAATTATCTGAAAAAGCAGAAATCTTGGTGTACTTTCTAGCCTGGTAACCAGGATGTCGTTTCCTTGGAGTCACAAGGCATTAACGGACACTTTTTTCAGTCTCAGGACAGACGAATGATGGAGAGGAGCAGGTTCATAATATTCAATTTTAGATATATCTGGGCATGAAACTGAAAGTGTGAAGAGAAATTTTAAGATACCTGAAAGTTTTAGTTTTCACTAATCCACTTAAACTTCGGTATTATTATTTTTGGGGGCGTTTAGCGTGATTGAAATATTTGTCCTTTTGTGAATATCATAAGCCACAGGGAATTATTCTTTCCATATGTGTTCTTTTCTTTTAACTGAATATTGAATTCCTTGAGTTGCTAGCACCTGGTCCTAAGATGACTGTAATGACTGTGAAATGTATCCTTCTCTGAATAACTTAAATATGATCTCATTTTTCATTTATTTTCTAATGTTGTTTTGACAGGTCACTATTATGACTGCCTGATGCACCTGATGATAAGATGATGATTCACTTGCTAATTATTTTGCCAAATATTAATCATTTGTAGCAAAATTTTATATTCCAGATGTCTATTTGAGGACATTTTTTGTTGTATTTTTTAGTTCAGTTGAAATGGTCTATTATTTTCTGACAATGAGGTAGAAAAGGTCTTCACTATTGATGTTATGAAAATATAGTGATCATTTGTTTGGAAGATTTGAAGTCTTTAATGAGTTGGAGCAATTTACATTTTCTAGGCAGTGTGCAGAAGTAATGCTCTTAGTCACGTAGTCCATTTTTCTTAAAACAATCTGAGATTTTATCAGGCCAAGGGTCCTGGCTTATGGAACCAGTGAGTTTAGAAAAATGGGAAGGTAGCCCAAAGTGCTCCATGACCCTGGAGCATTTCCACACAGAGGGGCTTCTGCTGAGACACTGGGGCCAGCACTGCTGGGAGTGGAAGGACGCTCAGCCTGTGCCGTGAGCTACACTTTTGCCTTGTTTAGGTAGCATTAGTAGTTCCTCTTCGAAGGATATTAAGTGTGTTAATTTTTGCTTAATGCGTGTGTACAGTATGGGTAGAGACTTATCTAATGCCCGCAGATGTCAGTGGAAATGCTTAGATCAAGCAGAGTATATACAGTGGCCATGTCTCACTCTTACGTTTTTAAAGACGTTAATAATATTATATTGATGATGCAATATGTGCTTTTGCAAATAAGACTTTTAGATGGCTTTTTCTAAACAGCAAAAATCCCACAACGTTAGAGAAGCTATAAATTTATTTTAGTTTGAAGGCAATGTGTGAATTCAGTAATGTTAATTAAAGAATAAGTATCAGCAGATTTTAACATTCCTAGCATGCTTTGAGGATTGATTAATAAGAGTAATACTTAGCTGGCACAATGGAATCATTTTCAACATCATTACCTTGTCCCTTGAACAAGTCAAGCTTGAACCCTTGGGATTTGGCAACACTTTGTAAAACAAACATTGCCAAACACATCTGACTTTCTGAAGGACAAAACTTTTATAATAAAGCATTTGAATGTCCTAAATTGGGAAGTGATGCAAACCAAAAGGAGTGACTTGAGGATAACGGAATTAGAAGAACTGTTTGAAAGAGTTAATGAAATGTTCTTCAGCCTAGAAAAAAGCCAGAAACTAAGGTTAAACCTAGATATATATGATGGGAAGATGGACATGGCAGCGCTGGAGTCATAGCAGCCATTGCATACTAGGCAAAGTCACTATAGCTATTGATGAAGGAAGTTACTTACCAGATCTTTACATGCATTAAGGAATAAGAGTATAACATATAATATAAATAATAACACATGTAATGTATACAAAATAACATAAAAATAGACATTCAGAGGGAGTTGCAAGACTACTAAGAGATAATCTATGTGATCTGATGTCATGAAATCGTTGTAAGTACATCCCACAGGCATCTTACTAGATGCATTGCTAGAGCAAAACAAGAGCAGCAATTTGTAGTTGTCCCCCAAAAAGACATCCAAACCAAGAAAGTTTAGGTTTTCTGTTAAATAGGCTTGGTAAACTTTCATATGGGAACTTTATACAAGAGTATTTCCTGAGATCTGACCCCCTAGGAGAGCTTAGCCTTGAAGACAAATTGGTCAGGGTAAAAGCTGAGATGGAGCTGAGCTTTTCTATGGCCTTCCAGGACTGAGGTGGTTCTACACATGCTCTGGTGCAGAACGATTTGCAGATAGTTACCTTTAATACTGAAAAATGAAGATGAGGTGTGGTTCCTTTCACAGCCACCCCAGCAGGGGTTACAGTTTTGGACCTGGACTCCCAAATGCTGTGTTTGATTTTATGTTGTGTTTTTTTTTAAACTGAATCTCAATATGTAATGGTTGTAACATTTAGTTATCTAACTCAGTTTCAACAGTGTCTATCTACATATTCATGAAGAGATTACCTATAAAATGCAGTCCTTTGTCATGACTTCCTTTGATAGATGCTCTTACAATCATAGTATTCTTAAAGCAGCAAAATACCTGCAAGAAAAGCACGGAACTGCTTGGGCTCATACAGATCAAAAGCATATGGATTGTCTGTGGCAAGGATGTAACACTGAGTTTGTTATAAACAGGCCTTTGACAGCTCTTCTGATATTACCATTTTTCCTGGTTACAGTATCGGAAGACAAGGACCAGCCAGGCCACTAAAGAAGCAAAGGTTGTTTTTTTCAAGTGCAGGTGTTTAGTCTTGATAGATGGGAGTTCAAGCCCCAGCTGAAAATGAATCAAATGACTGCCTGAGATGTACCTAATTGCTATAAAGGCTGAAAGAGCCCAGTCCAAGAAAGTGAATTGCAGAATTAAAGTTGGCTTTTGTAGCATAGGTATTTAGGAAGAACTGCTCTGAGTAGGAAAGAAGTCTTTGATTTAGGAAGGGTATCTTTTGAAAGACTGGAAAATATATAGATCTGTTCCATTTAGGGGCTTAGGCCTAAGAAAGGAGAAATGAGGCTTGAAAAAATTCTGGGCTTTTTTTTTCTCTTTTTCTTTTTCTCACCTTCCCTTTTTTAATGTTTCCTAAGATAAGATAAACTTACTAAGGTCAGATTTTGCTGATTTATAGGGCAGACTTTTTTTTTTAATGGCTTTGAAGTGAATCCTTTCAACCTGGATAGGCTCATCTTACTTCTGCTGAATATGATGCATTCTGCTTTATTCTTACTTTATTTTTACTTAGTTATGTGGCCTTTCTGAAGAGAGTAATTCTACAGATTTAATAAAAACAAAAAAAGTTAGTGTTTTGCCATGGGTAGAAAGAAGGAGCTTGCAAAATAAGCTGTCAGGTGGGTAAAGAATACCAGAAAATAGGATTTCCAAACTGAAATGTTTAGATACGTTTACATAAATATTATATAAAAGAGGAAAATAGAGTTGTTCAACTAGTAGTCTAGTGTTAATTTCTTTCATGAATGTTATGTTAAAGAAACAGCTTGAATTCTCTCCTACTTGCCCAAACTTCTGTCACATTTAAATAGTGGATAAAATGACTGGCAAGCAACTTGTTGCCCATAATGAGACCTTGCTTGAAAGTGAGGGAGAAAAGGACCTTTTGAGAATGCAGAGAACTAATAACCTCCTTTTTGAGTCTGCATCATCCTCAGTAAAATGTATCATATCTCTGAAAATGTCAGAAGGTTTAGTTTTTCAATGTGGTTATTTAGCACTTTGAGAACTTGATTCTGGCAAACCAATAGCTATGGCTATGTTCAAAATCAGCTGTCAGGCTGCGTGAGTGAAAGATCAGTTATCCTGAATGTGGCATTGCCCCAACTATTACAATAATGAAACTTACAAAGGATTTATTCTTCTTTTAATTGTAGGAAAAGTTTTGCTTTGTTAAATCTTACATGGTATGCTACCTGTCAACTGTTACATAAAATAATAATTTAAAATATTTTTGATGTTTAACATTTCTGTGATTGACCATTGGGTGCTTATAAGCCTTGTAAATCCTTCCTGCTCTCTCTGTGTACCTACATAAGCATTGATGTATCTGCCTAGTGTCTTATTTAAGCCTACATATGGTTTGTGTAGATTTAGTGGATTAGTCTTCTAAAACAGATTTCCTGCCACCTTAGCTGTATTAAAGCTGACCCGTCTGTGTATTATAAAGTTCTCTTGTTTTAGATAATCACAGCCTATTATACCTCCTGTTGTAGAAACTGCATCTGGGACTTGGCCAAGTTATCCTAAAAGTCACCCATCCCTGACAATTAAACAGCAATGACAAAATGGAGTAAAATGAAACGGCCCTTGAGGCGTCACCCAGCAGTCTGCTAACTGGGCAGTCTCAAGAGCAGGAAGGCTGAAAAACAGCCTGGCATCTTTCTGAAGCTATTTTAATGTTGCTGATTTATAGATCTGTTATTTTGTTTAGAGGATGAGAAAGAATAGCAAAGTAAACATGATGGAGAGGGCATCCACTTAAGGCTAAGGTCAATTACTCAAGGGAATAAATGTGCGTAATTGTACACCTGATAACTAACAGCATAAATAGACTGTTGATTTATATCATGAGTCTTAAACTGCAACCCTTTTATCCAAACAATTATAATAATAGAAGGTTGATTATTTGTATTTGTTCCAAGAACTTGTGATGATCATCTTTGCAAAGATACAGGAGAAAAATAGACCAGTGTTCCCTTTGGCAGATATCCTTTCTCATTAGATGATAACTGGCATTGTGGATAAACCTTTTATAGGTTAGGGCAGACAAACACTTTAATTATGCTCAGGCAGATATTAATTCCCAGATGCCTAGATCAGAGAATCTTCTGGCATCTCAAGTCATTGAATAAAAAGCATCTATCTGTCTTGCTAGTTCAATGACTTTTCATTAGCAATGATGTTTTGCCACTCTTCTCTATTCTTAGCATAACTACAGTAATTAAGAGGCAATTTTTAAAATTCTGTGTTGGAACTCGGCTTGATTCAGAGTTTGCTGAGCTCAGGAAACTGATGTCTGTCAGGCAAACTGGAGGCCCAGTACCCATGTGCAAGGCCAAAACCGTCACTACTAAATGGTATCAGCATCCCCAAGCAGTGCAAGCCCAATCCTGGAAATAGCTGCTTCAACAGGCAGGATTATTCTTTTGTCGCGTGTTTCGGTTGTTGTGGGGTGTGGGGAGGGGATGAGGGCTTGGCAAAGGGATGTTGGCAGGGAATAGGGATTGCATGAAACTAAAGCAGTTTTCAAAACTCAGTGCAGTCAGACATTTTTCATCTTCCAGAGAAGATGCATCTTTTTTTCCTCTACCCAGAGTTTTTTGTGTCTCTTGGCTGCCTCTAAGTCTAAATCACAGTCCAAATCTGAAAACTTTCATGCATTTCAGTAACCTTATTGATATCCTACACAAAAACATTAAAAGGTAACTTAAGATTGTTTGCAGATCATCACACTTTATTTATAGCTAAACCTTGTCTAAATGTATTTTCTTTTCTGTTTCATTGTAAGTCTTTTACCTTCTGCAGATAAATACAGACATACATTTCACTGTTCTGTAATTTTGTTATTATGCCACTGACTAGTCTGCCTGAATTTTGTGTACTGCTTCCTGCACGCTCCTCTTTCCTGATTTTGGTTAGTGAGCTGTAATTCTGAGTTGTGTACATAAAAGTCTCAGCCGGGTTTTTCTCTTCTTCTCCAGAACTGAGGAACTTTACAGTTGTTACTAGGTAAGCCCATAACACAGTAACAAAGCCTAGTTAAGCTTCGTAATATGGTTCAGTTTTAGCAAAAAACTACTGTGTTTTCAATAAAGTCATTGTATCCAGACTTTTCAAGAAACCATAAAGGAAATAAGTTTTTCTGTATTCAGTATTTATTTTGGCAGCTAATCCTCTGAATTCTGCAAAAGTACCTACAAAAATCTGAATTTGACGGTAATGTTTCAATGTGTATGAAAAATTTTGATGGATGTGGAAGTATTTACAGAGTTCAGTCCAAAAGTATCTTGTTCATTAGGAATACTTTCCTATTTTTCTTGCCCTTAGCAACCACAAAAATGTATTCCTCCTAGGTAAAATGATTAATGCTATAGGAAGGTACAGCAGGATGCATCCTAACAGGTTGCATCATTCAGTTGGAAATTTGCTAGAACATTGTTTAAGCACTTGTTTTCAGGAGAGAAAAAAAAAAAAAAGTTTTACTTTTCTTGGAAGGAACTTTTCACTTGGGAAGAGGGGAAATATTCTACCTTCCCAAACAGGAGTAATGTTGTTATATGAGAGTTATATTCTGACCTTTTAAAATGCGTCTCCAGTCTCTTATGTTATGTTCTGCTCAAGACACAGGAACATTATTTATGCTTGATCTATTAAATGAGTTAGTGGTTTGAATCTGTATAGCTTTGTGAATTACTAAATTACTGTTGGTAAAATGTGGGTTTGGACCAGATATTTCAAAGGGCTCTAATTTAATATTGACCATTGTAAGATTTATAAGATTTAGCCATGTATTTGTGAGAGCAAATTAGAGAAATAAGTGGCTAAGCAATGCCATTTAACCTGCTATTAATTCAAGTACAAAATTATGCCTGTGAAAGCGTAAGCCATGTTGAGTCCTGTTTATACACTTTGAAAATCAGAAGCCTTTTGTATCTCATTGTTAAACATATGTTTTATATGTTCAGCAGATATGTATTCTAATACGAGCAAGAGGTCATAATTTCTGGAGACGGTGGATGTTATTTTAATAGCAGATTAGCACATTAATACTTGTTAAAAGGCTGTCCCTTGCTTCAGCAAATTGTGTTCAGCCATGAAGATAAAATCTGTTTTCAGGGGTCTCCTTTAACTCAATTTGGGATGAACTGTGTCAACGTCCGCTTCCTTACCTTTCTAGGTGTGAGACCATCCCCTCGTTCATTCAATTATTGGATTATGTCTAGTGATGAAGGACTGAGGATAGCTCCAGAAGGGTGCTGTCCAGAGGGTGAACATAAACAGCTTTATTACAAATTCAGAAATAGCTGATAATGACCTTCACCCACTAAGGAAAGGGAATTACTTGCATACTTTGTACTTTTTTTCCATACAAACCCTTAATACAAGAGTCTTAATACAAGATCTTGTCATTTCTGTTTCAGAAGCATTACTAAATGAAACTTCATATCCACTTCTTGTCTTGCAGCTGCAACTGACATGTGTGGCTTTGGCAGAGCTCAGCACATTTCTCGCTCACCTCGTTCATCCTTCATGAAGAATCTGGCACGTGCCAGGAGCACAACTCAGAGCCTGTGGCTGCAGGGCAGAGGCAGGTCAAAGAGTTAAAGCACAGTAATGCGAACTAACAGGCTGCTAGATCTGCCTGCTAAAATTCCTACCCAGAACACAAAAAGGTAAGTAAGGGTCGCAGATTGCAGCCTGTGAATGGGAGAGTGTTAAGCTAACACTTTGTAAGTTGCTGAAGATGGAAAACATTTGTCTCTCTCATTCCTTCTGAGGGTGTCTCCTGGGACGTGTGAATCAGCCTCTGAGCTGAGTGATTCCTGGGCCCACACTCACCCTGCTGAAGACGTATTTTGGGAAAGAAGTAGGGAACATGTTGATCTTTCTCCAGAGAGCAAAATCAAGGAAAAGATCTCTGCTATGTAATTCACTGACACACTAGATTTGGTTTCAGGGAGGCTAAACGTTGACAAAGAAGAATGAGAGAGAGACAACTGTTTTCCCTGTGTTTTATACCCAAGCAACATACTTTTAATGTTAAAACAGCGGTGGATAAATAGAATATGGACCACAAAAGTGTTGCGTACCATTCTTGTGGATTACCTTAGAGTAAGAAGTTCGGTACTGTAATTGAAGTACTAGTTGTAATGAAAGTCAGTGTTGAATTGAAAAATCTCTTCATATTTCTAGGTGTGCCACAGTTTTTTTCAACACGTAGAAAAAACTTGTCTTTTGAAGAAGGCTTTGATGTGAAGTAAATGGGGTCAATTTATTTCAGCTGAGACAGAATCATGGAGTTAATCTCAGTATATGATTTTAGGAGCAATTTTTTTCCACCCTCTCCATAGGATTTTATATTATGAAATATTTGGATAGAAATTCTCAGGTCAACTGTGCACACAATATTTCAGGTAATATTATCAATTATTATTTCTTTCTTGAAACCGCTAGGCAATGAATAAAACAGAGATGTACCACATTCTGGTTTGAAATCAGAAGTTTTCTCAGTAGTGAAAAAGATAGGTTTAAAGGGTCTCATTTAAAGGGGCTTCAAGGACCATAAAAGGGCCTCACTTCTAAATGAGCGTTCTTGATGGGATGCATAAAAATAGTTGGACATTTAAAATAGGACAGCTATAATTCAGTTATAGCTTCAGAGCTGTTATTTCATGTCATTCTGGGCTGCTTGGAGTATGTCACTCACAATTAATAATGTGTACAACGCTATCAGCGCAGAAGAATGGATTTAGAGCAAAAAACATTAGTTGAAATTCAGTTTTTCTCAAAAAAATAATAATGCTATTGATGTTTTCTTTGAGAAGGAAAAAATTAATCAGATCTACTTTGAAGGTAGAGTTGTTCATTACTTATCTCATACCAGCATAGAACTTCTGATTTTTCTGAGTACATTAGGAAGTTGGAGTATAGAAATGTAGATGTAGATCTGAAGATAATTTTGACCTTAGCTTGACGCTGCTGACCCATTCTTCAAACAGTCCACTGTAAAAATCTCTTATTTATGCAGTTAATACAGTTCAACATTATTATGTGATGCTGTTGACCTGAGCGCAGCCAACAGCATATTTATACAACTTTTCTCAGTCCGGCTACAGCTATAGAATAGCATGCCTTAAGCCTGTGCCTTCACAAATTCTATGAATTTTCAATGTGCTAAATGTAGTACAGTTTATTTGTTCACAGACCAAGGAGAAGCATTGGAATCTAAAGCTGTTGATATCCTTTGTTTGAAATAAGAGAGCACAGTCAAAACAAACAGCTACCATTTTAACAGAAATGCACAGAAGAGCAGTCACATACAATCAAAGTCACCTGGGTTTTTACTTCTCACAGACTATTATATCACCCTCAGACAGAGATGTTTTCTACTTTCAGCATGTAAATGCAGTTGTTGCCCCAGCACTGAGCTCTGCATTTCACGCTGTAAAGCTTTTCTTCAAGATTGGGTCACGTGAAGAGATGGTGTTGCTCGCCATTCTGATCCATTTTTTTTAATATGCAAAGTGATGGTTTCCTCCTTTGTGGAATAATATTAAAGCCTTGAATGTAAGATTTTTTTTTTGGGATACTCTTTCTATCTTTTCATCACTACGTTTTTCCATTCTTGCAACAATGTGGAGTGTGTTCTCAAATACCTTCGAATCTCAGCAGAATTTTAGTGTTATGCCTCTCATGAGGGGATCTATTGGGTTCTTAGATATCTTCTTGTCTTTAAAAAGGTTTAACAGGAAGAAGCAACTGAACTCGGTGTGGGGACAGGATTCCAGAACACGAAGTAATAATCCTGATTTTGCAGTTAAACTCTGCTTTTCCTTGATCACTTGTGACCTTTATTCTGCAAAAAAAATCATTTCAGCTGTGGGTGGTATTAGTAGCAGTAGTAGAAAACTGCACAAAGTTGGTGTTTTCAGTAGTTCTTCATGTGTGCCAAATCTCTATGTAATTGTATCAGCATTTTTGTGTAAGTATAATGTATATATCTATATTATATATATTATAGTATTTATATTATGATATTATTATGTTATATATAATATATAATATATTATGATATATAATACATATGTTATATATAATAATTATATATTATGTATAGCAAATATATTATATATCATAATATATTATATATTTTATATAACATAATAATATCATAATATAGATAATATAATATAATATAATATTAATCTTGCCTATCTATAACTGTTCTGTTAATTTTTCTCTGCTCATTGTTGTTGGTGCAAGAAAGAGAAGTGACAAAATAGTTTATTTCTTAATAAGGCTAAGACATATAGGGTCGCAAAACGTTTCTACTGCAGGGACCAAAAAGTGCTTACATCCAGCAGAAATGCAGACACATGGAGACACACTTTGAAGAACACCAACAAGAACAGAAGGGAAAGAGGAGCAAGTAGGCTCTTGACAATTGCAGAAATTTCTGCTGACAATAGAGAGATGAACATACTTTAGAGAGAAATCTGACTGTAATTCACAGAAGGTGGGGAAGAGGTGAAATAAGAAAAAAATGAAGATCGGGAGGACTCTGCCTAGAGTTTTTGACTTTGCTAATGCTCACCAAAGTTCTGCCTGTGTCTGTATATTTATCTTTTATTTTCCATCACTTGCAATTGACCAGGTGATGTTCTGGTGATAAAAAGTGGTGTTGCTTCACATCTGCTGGGGAACTGTCTCTTAAACAGTGAAGTGATTCAGTAATGTTAAAAATAAATGAAGATAATGTGTAATTTTTATGGCTGTAACTTTCCTTCAGAAGTCCTTTCCTTTTACATTTCTTTCCTTTTCTTTGTTCTATGTTAGTTTTCATTTGTCTTCCCCAGTCAGGAATAGAGATCACATGCTATAAGCAAAAGCAACTTGTGACTGTCTCTTTGTGTTGATGATTTTGCTTTAACTCAGACAATAAATAGGGTACTACAGACTGTAAATCACATGAGAAAAGTTCTAGATGAGAGCTGTGACCAGCAACAGTGTGCTCACATCTCTCCTTTACATCTGCCATCGGAGAGATGTCTGGAACAACTGCTGTTAAAAATCAGCACCTCCAGTAACAAAGGGAAATTAGTTGGTAGGCATATGCCCAGCTAACTTCAGCATCATAAAAGGAATAATTATAAATTATTATTCACTAAGCAGAAGGAAAGTTAAGCTTGCCATAATACCTTTCATCTATCTGAATGTATAGTATATAATGGATTCCGTGCTGAACGGAGCCTGAGAGATACCCCAGGAAGCAGAGCAATAGCTTACAAAACAACTATGAAATCAATCTGTAACCTGGGGGGAGTTTAGATTTTTTTTTCCCAATATAATTGCATGTTACAGTAATACATACTATTCTGTAACAAGGCATAAATTCAATTCACTTAATTTTAAATACTGTTTTTACAATTCTCCTCTGCTATTTTCTAATTATTTCAGGTGAGACTATTAAAAAAATGAAAGAGAAACTCTTGGAAAATGGTAAATAATTCAGTCTAGCCTAGCATGAATAACTAAACTGCAAATGACTGTAAACTGAGGATAAAAAACATTTGGTAGAAATGTTTTTTTCTACTTGAAGTCAGGAAATAGAAACCATAGTGGATGTTTCCGGTCTATTGTTATGCAGACTTTGCCTGGTATCAATAGTAGCATTTAGTGTGATTGAATAGAAGGAAATCCTGATGATACTATATTGTCTTCTGAATTGTTGTCATATCTGACCACAAAAGACAAAAAGTGATAGTGCAACCAGATTACAGTTCTCTCCAAGATTTCCTAATCCGGGGGCTGTGTCCCTGTGTACCTGGAGAGCTCCCAGGCACCAGGCTGAAATAGGGATTTAAAGCTGTGAAAAGTCGAAGGAGTGCAAATTGCTTACAGTGACTCGGAGGCTCAGACATCCACGCACCATTTGAAGTTTGTCTGCTCACTACGCTCCACGGGACTTGTCTTACTCTCCCCCTTTGTAAAAATCCATTCTGAAATGCATCTGTCAGGAGCAGAGACCTTCCTCTTGCCACTGCTGAGGGAAAGTAGCAAAATTCCCCTGAAGAACTCTGTGACTTCTGTATTTGTGTACCCGTTTCACATCTTCTTTCAGGCTGAAGTACCTTTTTCAGGCTTTCCCTCAATCTGAAAAAAATTATTCCCCTTTACTTGTGTAATTTTGAAGCCTTGCACGTTGCTGGGATTTTTTTAAGTTTTAAATAACTTTTATCTCAGAGAAGGTTTATTATTAATAATATATTAAGAAATCCACACTAAATAAGCAAAGAATTAGTTGGAAAAAAAGACATTTCCATTTTCATCCAATTCTTAGCAACTCCAGTGCCTCTTGGCCCATTTTTAAATTAGAGAGAAAGGAACAGACAGGAGAACAGGAAGGTCATGGTAGGTTTTCATACTTATGCTTGACCTAATCGTATGTCCCGAGTCACTCTCTCTCTTTTGCTGTAGAAGGCTTTCTCCACGTGTTCTGTCCACTGAAGGCCTCGCTCTGTGATCAGTCTCACAGCCAGGTCTCCCTTTTCCATCTCTCACCATCATGGGTGTAAAACCTCTTATCCCCTCTAATTTGTGCCACAGGCCTATCTCTCTTTTTCATAAGCCATCTCCCTCTGCTCCAGACCTCGCTTCAGGCGATATCATTACCATTCAGACACCTCCGTTTTGTGCTCCTGGGCTCATCCTCATTAGCTCCGTTTAGTTAATCACCTTTGCACTGCTCCACTTTTTCCTGTTTTATCTGATGATATTGCCACTTGCTTTTAGATTTGTTCTCCCACAGCCACTTCATCAGCTATGTTTGACTGGCCTGGGACTCAGGACAATTATATCTTCAGATCCTTTCTGTCCCAGATAGTCCCGTCAGTTTTCAGTGAAAGCATTTCCTCGAGTAGTACAAAGTTAATAATACATAAATAAGGGATAATGAATAACGGATAAATCCCATGTCATTGAACAACCGTATGATCCACCAAAACAATAAGAAATATCATCACTATGAAGGAATTACTGTGATAAGGCAACTGTTTAAGTATTTATTTGACATTTGATGTTTGTCCATGAGTGGTTGTCTGGTCTTAGAGATTTTCTGCCTTCGGAAGGGTCAAATGGAAACAAATAGTTTTCATACTGATGGAGTTAAGATAACCAGAGATTCATCTACAAAACATTCGATTATTCCAGACAGTAGTTAGTAAGGGATTAGCTTATGAACAATGTCATCATACTAAAAAAAAAAAAAAAAGCCAAATATCATAAATGACAAAACAGTCTCTCACTTGCACAGAATTGCAAGAACCATTTAAAGTCTGAATTTATTATAGGAGAGTTAAACCCTTCAGGCAAAGATAGGTCACTTACTAGAACAATTTGTTTTTCATTAGCCCAAACCTGCCTGACCTGTTCATCTGTTTGTGTCCTATAAAATATCCTGTTAGTACATGCAGATGCAGGATTAGCAGAGGAAATTACATTGTCTCTTTGAACCTAAGAATTCTTGGTACAAGTCAATGAAAATTATCATATTCCCCAGAATCCTGCCCGGCAAGCCTGTCGGCTATCTGGAGCATGCTTCCAGGAAATAAACTGTGTAAGGTACCACAGAATAGAGTTAAAATTGGAAAATTTTACTCCAAGGTAGACAGGAGTGCTTTGAAAACAGGAAATTACTTATTTTATGAGGAATGACTGCTGAAAGTTTAGAGAGATTATGAAAGAACCAAAGAGATCTCAAAACGAGCAGTAACTTTGACTTCCTTACAAAATCTCCAGGTAGAGCTGGTCTGTCTGCATCTTAAGGGCTTACACAACAGTGAGTTGCTGTAAACATCTGTTCAAGTGGGTGACACCAATCTGTTCTAATTTTCCTTGTCTAGGGAAGATCAGGATGGTGACTTTGTGAGTGTCCCTAACCTAATACAGGTCCCTAACACAAAGGTGACTTTGTGAGTGTCCCTAACACCCTAATACAGGTGTAGGTAATGAAAAAGGTGAAATTACTTTTCTTTCAAAATTAAACTGGTCCTTTTTAGGGGAATTATTTGCAGAGATGTTTCAGCTCTCCAAAAGCAAACTCACTTTCCCTTCAAGTTCTATATAAATAGCCAGGCAAATAACAGCCAGATTCTCAATCAGTAAATCTCAAATAAAATTGTTCTTTAAGTGTCCATCCCATTCCAAAGCTTCCTGTATGTTTTGAGAGTGCTGCATACAGAAGATAGTAAAAATTTAATGTAAAACTACTTATCTACATCTAAAATTTAGGCATAAATCTAAAATTAATTGTCTCATCTTAAGGTGTTGTAAATTATCATTACTCCATTTTTGTGAACGGGAATGTGTCAGTTGTATGGCTAAGGATTTGTCTATAATACATTAAACGTTGGATACTACTCAGGTAAGCAGTAGGTAATTTTTTTTATTTCGAACATATAGAAAATATTCTGAAAATATATAATTGCAGAAAGTGCTGGAAGGATACTGCAAAGCTGGTTAAATTTCTAGTATGTTATGCATACCAATTTATAGCATACATTTTTAGTGTGAGTAAGAACTGCTAAACAGAAGACATACACTAAAATAGAAATGTTTTCATGGAAATTCCTAGTAATTCTAATGACGGGAAACATACACATCCTTACCCTGATTGTTTAATAAATGTGTCTTGTAATAAACCTCAAAACATTTAGAATGTTTGTGAGACCAAGGAGCCAAGGGCATTACAGCAAAGTCAGCACTCCGCTAACATTTGTCACGAGACTTTATAAATGCTATGGCAAACAAACTAATTTTGGTGCTAGTATCATCTTTCTCATGGGCTGTCTGAGCAGCGTGCCAGGGCCACTTGCCCTCTAATGTCTTTCTATATGTGGTTCTCGTCTTCCCTTGCTCCCAAGCTCAAAGGTGTAAAGATATTTCTTCTCTCTCCTTAAGGGCATCGATGATTTTTGTCAAGAGCCCTTTCCCATTGTGGGTCTTTGGTTTGTTAGGGCCAGGGACCTGTTCCCTTTCATATACTTGGAAGCTCATGCCATCCTCAGCGCTTGCTCACTCACCTCCTGGGCTCACCATCACCCACAGGCTGAGACAAGAAGCCTGAGGGCTGCTTTGTAAAAAGGAAGGGAGTCTCAGGAACATTGCAGGGGAAAAAAATCTTAGAAAAAAAGCAGATCCTGGTAAAATTTGATCATGGAATCATTTAGGTTGGAAAAGATCCTTAAGATCATCAAGTCCAACCATTAACCTAGCACTTCCAAGTCCACCACTAAACCATGTCCCTCAGCACCACATCTACACACCTTTTAAGTACCTCCGGGGATGGTGAATCAACCACTTCCCTGGGCAGCCTGTTCCAGTGTTTGATAACCCCTTTGGTGAAGAAATTTTTCCTAATAACTAATCTAAACCTCCCCTGGCATATTGTGAGGTCGTTTCCTCTCTTCCTATCACTTGTTAGTTGACCTTTTTTTTTAAATCATACAGATCTATGTCAATTGTTATATTTATTTATTTTTAATAAGGGAGTATTTTCCTTTACTATTTCTTCCATAACACGGAACTGCTACAGTGTGCAGGCTGACTATGAGTATGAATGATGGGAACCTAAAAGACTAAGGGCAGGAAGATTTGTATTATCTCCAAAACAGTATTCCCTCTTAGGCCGTATAAAACCAGAACTGAAAGTTAAAAGTTTAAAATTCATCCATCAACACAGTAAGGTCCTTTTTTTTTGGATGAACCTCCACTATTAGCATTCTTCCCACCTATAATTCTCTGGGAATACTGGGAACTGAAAAACCCTGGGTCGTAACTATGATCCTGTAAACTTGAAACTGAGAAAGAGCTTTCCCCCCAAGCTTGAAGGGGCAAGTTAAAAGAATTTCCTTTCCCAAAAGCAAATATGAAGTTTCCAGAGAGGTGTTGTGAACAGTTTTATTTCCCATCTGCTTTGAGATAATGTTCCATTGATAACCTGATTGCTCTATACAAAGACAAGGTAAAGGCTAATATTATATGAGATCAAAAAAAAAAAGGTCAGATTTTGAGTTTACCTCTGCACTCCAGCATAACACCACTGATACTGTGGACTCAGTTGTTATAATACTGGTGTGAAATTACATTCTTAATCCTGATTTTGAACAAAGAAATATATTCTACTGTAAGGGCAAAGTGGGGGCATGGTGGGGGACAAAGAGAAAAGAACACTCAATGCGTGCAATTCACAGAACATGCTTTCACATTAAAGTACAACTTGCCAGGTCACAGAGAAGGGAATACACTTCCGAGGGTAGAGTAAACATTCGTCTCCCAATTAATGGTTTCTGCTGTTAAGCGTTTCACATACTTGGAAAGCTGAGACACTTTAGGTGGAATTTGCATATGTACTTGTGGAACACACTTCTGCTTAATTTGTTCCTTCAGATGTTTTCAAAAGCTTTAACTTATGATTTTGAATTTCCAGACATTTCTGCCAATGCTAAAGAGCTATTCACCAACTTTACCAGAACTCCACTGCAGTCTCTTTGTAGCAGAACAGTGTGCTACTTCATTCAAACTTAATGAGTTGAATAACTTGGCATCTAATTGGACTTTAGATCACTGCTTGTCTTGTTAATGCAGTGTTAAAACTGAAGGTGACCAGATGTAATCGCAGTAAAGACTATTTTAGTACTCACTATGCTAGATGAGATCATATTTTAATTCCTATTATATAGACTTCATTTAGTGATACGAAATCCCAAGTATCTCTCTGTGCAGGTACCTGTTGAGCACCCCTCATGTTAATTTGTGATAAAACACTAAATAATAATGAACTTAGAGTACTTAAAGCGCCAAAAATACCCCTGGAAATATACTTCCAGCAGATAAAACTACAAGCTTTTTATTTTCTCTAAATTTCCAATCTATTAACCTGTGGTACAAATTGGGCTTCCTTCCATCTTACCATTCTGGGAATGAAATAGGATGGCTAGATGGACTGTAGTTATTACAGGCAGCATTATATCACATTAATAAGCTTTGGGGCTATATGAGGATCCCGGAAAGATATCCCAAAGAAAATAAGAAAATTAATGAGGATGAAAGACCAAACCATGACCCTGAATGGTAATGTGGGATACAGAGAGTGAGATGTGAATTTAAAAGCGGTGCCAATTTATATAGAAAGAGAATAAAAGTGGAACTGTTGAAGGCCTCTATTCTGCAGTACTTAAGCATGTGTCTGTTTTGAACCATATGACCCTCGTATCCAAAAAATAAATACAAACCCACATATAGACATACTCATAAGTCTTTCATCAGATTTTTTTCCTACTCAACGCTTTTGGCTATACCTTAAGGCCTAAAAAATTTCCTTTTCCAGTTCCCAGAGCACTCACCATGTCATTTTTTGAACACTTGCCAAACTGTGTGCCCTTGTGTTGTGCAGTCCATGCAATGCAATTTCAAAGGAAATATAAGGGGAATAGGCATGACTTGAACTATCTCTGAAAGACTGATCCAGATTTGATTGACGCCTTATCTTTTAAAGTCCTATAATCTGCTGGACAGAATATTGTAGGGGCTCATCTGCCTAGAGAGTTAGGTTTTGTACCCTACCATTTCATAGCTACAGTCTACTGATTTATTCATAGGAGGAAGCTATCAAATATTAACCATTTCAAGGAAAAAAAGTTTACATAAGTAAGGCAAGCATTTAGAACAGTGAGCCTGATGAGTGAACACTCAACGATGTGCTCTGTCTTGGTTAAGTAGTACACCATATTTGTGTCATGCAAAAAAAAATCTGAAATACTTAGCACATTGCCAGTGATTTTTGTGCTTTATGAACTGTACCACAGGTAATATGTACAATCTGAAATGTTTGTGAAGCCTTAAGATTTAGCCTACCTAGATCTAGCGGTACTAAAATTGAAATGTGGTCAACACGGGACCATTCCTTTTGCCTTCAGACAGTAAGAATTCAGTCAGTTACAGTCTGCTTGAAATGAAAGAAAAGCTACTGGAGCGTAGTAAGCAGGCTTGCATATTTTTTTTGTACTTTTTCTTCATTCTTCTAATATTCCATACATATTTTAAGGTGCTTGTCGCTTCCAACATCACAGAAAGTTATTATGCAGATACTTGATCTGCCCCAAAAGGAATTCAGCATTTCAAGAAAGCCATTAAATTATGCACAATGTTAGCCTATGACCATCTATTCTTATCTCTATTATAGTTGCTGCCTATCTTCTATTTTTGCTCCCATTTCACTGCTTTCATCCCCCCACTGCTTAGTTGTGTCCTAGTTAAAATTCAAAAGCAAGACCTTCAGGAAAAGTGTCAGGTCCTCCATTGATACAATTCTGTGATCTATGAGAATGGCAGTGAAAATAAGTTTAAATAAGAAAAGTATTGGTGATTTTGTACATGCTGTATCATATTGCTGTTAAATATGATTGAAGGTTGAAAAAATATTTTCTCTTTAAATCTATTTGTAACATGTAGAAGAAAAACATGTTTGATCTTAAGATTTTCAAGTTCATTCAGCAGGTTTTCAGCTGAAGACACTTGCATCCTAAAAGATCCCATAGACTCAAAAAAGAGACTGCTTATTTTACTTATGTAAAACAGTTTTGCTCAGCCTCATTTGAATGTGAGCTTTTCCCAACTGCCCAGACTTATGTATGTGCTTATTAGGTCTCCTTCTAATAATACTCCAAACTCAGAAACTCTACTTTGGATCCAAAATATTTTTTGTCAAAGCTTTTGTTGATCGTGTCATTTCACTAATCAGCAACCAGCTACCCAAAATAAAAATAAAGATTTATGAAAACTTTTCACATAGCTCGGCTGGTGACATTATTACTGTATTTCAGAAGAAACGTGGTGGAGTTCATAATTGTGCATCTTACCAAGTATTTAACCTGGCTCCTCTTCAGTATGGGTAAAATATAAAGGCAGGTATTTAATGAAAGCCTTTGTATTTGCCTAAATATTTTAAATTGGCAGGTAATAGACTTGTGTGGTTACCAAGAACTTCAATAAGCCAGAAATACAACAGGAACAGGGTCTCTTTCTGAACTTGGATGCTTCTATTCCCCATGCTCAATTGTGAAGTGTGGAGAGACTGCAGAGACTTCACTTCAGTGAGGATATGTGAGAGATATATACAGACATCTTTGTGATTTCTTTGACAATGATAGGTCTAAGTTACATTAAGGAAGTATTTTGGAGCTTATTTGGAGTCTTCGAAAATCAAGAGTCGCTTTATTTTCAAATGATCCCAGTCTGCCATAGTGTAGCACTTGTCTCTTAGGTGGTGGGTTTTTTTCAATTTTTGTCACCTTCCTAGGGAAAATAAAGTACACCTACGTTTCAAATTGTGAACTACACATGCAATGTGTGTGTCCTGTCATCACACAGGAGCTCTATATCCATCTTTTGGCCTGATAGGCTATCTTTAGGGGCACCTCTGAGCCTAGTCTATGACAGGGGAACCACAATAGCGTGTTAATCAGTGGCTAATACTCTCCTGAGGAACTGAGAATTTGAAAAGACAAGTCTGGTGCAGCCCAACCACAGAGCCTTTGTGTAAAGATGGAAATGTCTAAAAGGTCAGCTAGAGAGTCAAGTGGAGGCTGTGACAGGCAAGCTTTGTGTAAAACAGCAGCTCTCTGTAGACGTTGCTTGCGTGCTGCTTGGAGAGTTATCTGTTCGGACAAATTAATAATAACCTGATACTGGGAGGTACTGAGAGCCCTCAAGTGATACTTGTCTTTGGATATGGTGAATTTCACAAGATCAGACTGGTGAGCAGGAAACTATCTTCAGAGCTCTTTCATTTTAAAATAGAGCTGTATTTCTTTAATCTTTAAGAGTTTACCAGGAACTGTGCTGTATATTCTCTTTCAATTCAAAAATCTGGTTTCTATTAGTAAGTATATGAACTTTATTAAACAGAATATGTTTGGTGGGAAGGGGAATGTAATTTATATAGTAAACATATGCCTGTGGGACTGTGAAGAAGTGAATTGTTAAAATGGCCCCAGCGTGTAAAGGATGCATAAAAATCTCACAAAAGCCTGAGATGCAAAGTTAATGCTGACAGTGTATAGTGCAGTAAGTTAATAGTACCTTTATTGTAGACATCTGCAGCTGAAGGATCCTCTTGGGATCACCATTTGCTTGCCCAGGGAGTTTGTTGACATGTTAGATGTCAGCATGCACAAGTTTTATGGACTGGAACAGAAGGGTGTTTCCTGATCTACTTTTTATAGGCATTTGATAGTACTGTTGGACTGGGGAGGGAATAAAATTTGTCAGGACATAGCTGAGGACTGGATTTGTCTATGTGTGCCGAGGATGATATTCTGGTGCAGAATATTCCTGACATCCCCTAAAGTGTTAAATGTTAGCTTAAAATTACCTGTACTACTCTCAGACTTCAGTAAATATTCTTAAGCAGTCCTTAAATTACAGAGAAATTCCAATAGTATTGCATACTATATCAAATGAAAGCAGCATCATTAATGACACACTAATGAATACCACATGAATTAGTAATAATCGGCTACTTTTTGAAGTCTCCCTGGCTTCCATCTGTCTTTTAAATCACTTCAAATACTTAATTGCTTAATGCTTTTCACCTTTGACAGACAGAAATAAATTGCAGATTAAAAATACTTGTGTTGGCAGGGGGCAGAGCAAAGTAGTATGGCTGTTTGCTGGCTGTTTTGCCCTCCTGAGCCTGCCTTGCCCAGGTAAGTAATGCACAGGTAAAGGAGGCTCATACTGTATTACTCTTTTGAGTGAAAAATTCACCCAGACCTGTAGACTTTTTTGCAGTTTTTTCTGCTTGGCAGAGCTGAATCAATACCTCTGAAGCCTCTAGTCCTCTCTTTGTAGCACTGCTGCAGGATGGTTGGTGGCAATAACTTTCCTCTTTAGCTTGTCTGTGTCAGTAGGTGGCAAGGCAGTTGCTTCTGCTGAACTGGGGTGTCAGAGGGCTTTTTTAGGGTCACCTCTACATTGATAACTGCCCTGACACCACCTTGGTCGATAAGTGAACAACCAATTGCAAGATGTTCCAGTCCCACGGACCTGGGATAAATATAAATGACAGTCTTATGTAAATGCAAACACCTTAATTTAACGTTTTTTATTCTGGAAACTACCTGGCCCTGAGACAGATCTAATAAGTACTTATTTATTGATTAAAACTAATTTTTAAAATGTTATTTTTATTATTTTTGTTTATAGGTACTAAGAAACTCGGTTGCTTGGAGACCTACATCTTTTTACCTATGCTCAAAGCCAGGTAAGGCCAGTTACTGAAATAAAGTTGTAGGGACCAGAGAATGCATGAGAAACACATTAATTTTTAATCAGTTTGAAAATGTACAAGTCAGTCATGATTCTTTCATCTCAAAAGTTGCGGATTGTGCAATCTTGCCCTTTCAAAAAGTACAGGAGAGTGTTTGAGAGAGGTTGTGGCAGAAATTCTCCCCCTTTGTGTATTCTGCTTTTATTCCACAAGTGGCAACTTCATTATAGTGCTGGATGCAAGAGGATGCTTTTTTAAGTTTTATAACTGGAAGTATCGATATATATTGTACTGCCTGGGCAATGTATAAGTTTCATAGCTTACTTTATTATTTCTTAATAATTTTTTTAACTTTCTTTTATAGCTTTATGATAAAGTGTGCAAGAGTGAGAGAAGGCATGGGTGCTCTGTGATTCAAAGTGAAGGAAAGCCCAAATGCCTCTCTCTCAATCTCTGATAACAGTTGAATGCTGTGAGTTGCATTTAATGCAGAATTTAATTCTAGTTCTACATTTTCCCTTCCTCAACCTATTATATGTGATACAGAATGGCAACCTGCTACTTCATTTTAAATGCTTTTTTAAATGCACATTTTCAAAGCTCTAAAGTTACTGGAGGAGTTCTTTGCATAAAATGATCTTACCCTGTGTACACAGAGAAAAATGAAGGGTAGCAGGGATTTTTTTGTGCTAGAGGGTGGTAGCTGCTAAACTTTCAGATATTTAAAACTCTGTGAAAGATACTACAGTTTTAAAAAAAAAAAAAAAAAAAAAAGGTTCTTCTGTATACTTCTGTGACAATAATCACCACAAATTCCTTGCAGAAAATTCCCCAGGCAAAATTGTTTCTCACAGGTATAATTAAGCTAGACAGAAGGAGCTGCAGAGGCCAGGTCCCAACCTGGAGAGCCTGTATCCCACTAAGATCAGGCCCATGGCAGCGGCAGCTCCAGCTCTAGCGCTTCCAGGCTGGACCTGCCTGAAGGATTTCTGCCCTCTCTAATGCCATAAGATGTGTAAGCACAGCATTTGAGGAGGGGACCTCAGGGGAGAGACTTTGTTCTTCCCTGAACAGGGGAGAAACAAAGTCGGGTGTTAATGGCAAAGAAACTGCGAGTGGAAAAAGGCAGCGGTGAAGGAGCAAGGGGGCTTGGAGTACCAGTGACCCAGGTGGCAGTGCCTGGGAACCTGTCATGGCTTGGCTCTTCAGCCCCATCCCCATGCCACTGTGCTAGATGAGGTGTTGGCAAAGTGACTGTGAGTAGGAAGCAGAGCTGATAGTAAATTCTGAAGAGGAAGTAATGTGAAAGACAGGAAAAATTTGACTAGAAGGGAAAGCAAAGAAGGGAGATGTGATCTAGAAAAAACGTATGAAACAGAAAAGAAAAGCAAAGGGGAAAAAAAAAAGAAAAAAAAAATGAGGGCAAGCAAACTAAAAGAGAAGCGATAACAACATAAGGTAGAAGCTCAGAAGTGTTTTGCACTGGTATTACAAAACAAAAATTCCACTGGGAAAGAAGGGCAAGCACTGGGTTAAGACAAAAGGCAAGATTTCACTGTACCTGAGAGCATCTTGTTGAGATTAATTTTCTTTATGAATCCATACCCTTTACCTAAGTGCAGTAAGAATAGTTTGGGGCTTGTTGCATATGAAATATATTTATGATTTTCTGCTCTCAAATAGGTGTTCAATTTTGTTCAGAAATTGTTTTCTTTATTTACCCAGGACATGTACTTATGCTGCCAAAGCTAAATGTCACTCCTATCTGCTAGAAATATTTTGTTTTGGGTAATAGCTGAATGCCTTTAAAATTCAGTTTATTATACTTTAGTTAAAAATAATGGGCAATATAGCTGTATTTCACAATGAATAACTGTATTAATTATGAGACAAATCACAGTAGATACTGCTTGCTGCTCAATTCCCTTTGAATTTCAATGAATAATAACTTGCTTTAAAATAAAGGACATTTTTAATGCATCCAACAATGATGAAGTAGACTAATTACAGGTAATAAATATATTTATATTGAAATCTGAATGGCTACACCTGTCATTGGCTCTCACAAGTGTGCTATACTCATTTGAATTATATATACCTTAATATATATCAATTAATTATGTATTTGTTCCATTCCTAATTAAGAAAAACAAGTTAGTCAGAATTTTATCAAACCAAATTTTCCTGAAGTCATGGAAGTAAAGATCCTCTTGACTTAAATGAAAGCTCTATTCATTCTGCAGGAGCAGTCTGTTTACCTTAAGACTTCTGCAAAACAGAATGTACAGCACTGGAAACTAAATACTCATTTAAAAGGCAGGGAGAAAGCAGGGAAAAGAAGAACATTGCTGACCCAGAGAGTTTGGCTTCTTGCCGTATGCTTGCTTTCAGGCCTTCTCCCAGATAAGTTGACAGAATTTAGGCTACAATTAGCCCCAAAGTTAGAATCCAAACCCTCTTCAGAGTAATCCTTTTCTTCATCAATAGAGAAAAACTGCAGGCTCCATGGAGTTCTGTGGCACTTTGTTCCCCCCATTCAATAGAAGTCGTATAACCATCCTTAACCTCCTGATGCTGGAATCACCAAGCAGTCCCCTTGCCTCACTATCATGAACAAGAATTTCAGAAATGCTGAAAACTCCTTTGCTTGGCTGTCACAGGCATAGCTCATTTAATGGCTGTTGGAAAGAATCCATAGTTCAGCTTCAAGGAGACCATTTATAGTCTGATATAGGTTGCTTCCTGAGTTAAAACATAGAGGCAAAGTTGTTCTGTGCCTTCTGAGATTCCCCAAAGCAAAAGGAATTACAGCCCCAAAGACATCAAAATATATTGTGCTGCCCCAGCCCTGGCAGCTGACTAGTCTGTCCTTGGGGTGAGATCTCCCTTATTGGCAACTTGGGTGTCACCTGCAGGCAGAAAGGCTGTACCATAATGCTCTAGACCAATGATTGGAAAAAAAAAAAAATCAGATGCTGTCATCTTAAGTTTTAATTTTGCTTTTGGTAAATCTCAGCAATGTTCACTTAAACTTGGCTGTTTAAGCACTTATACCTGTTACTAAATTAATTTGCTGGAATATTAATGCAAATGGAGCACAAAGGATACCATCAGTCTAAGTTAATTTCAAAATTCAAATAAATGATCCATGCATAGGTTGTTTTTCTCCAGTATTCACCATTTCTAATTAGGATGCAGTATAACATGTCCTGTTTTCACATTTCATATGCTGCATATTTCAAGTAGCAAATCTAGACTCTCAAGATGATGGCTGGCAACTCGAGAGAAAGAAAAACATAAACAACTTGGAGAAAAAAATTGAATATAATAAAAATAATCTTGAAAATATTCCAAGGCTAAGTCAATTCAGAAATATGTTCAAAATATGGAGTGTGAACATTGGTTTTCTGTAATACAGATAGAATCAATGCAAGCGGAATATTGACTACAGATTAAGCTCGCCTTATCGATAAAGACGGACTTTTGCAATCTCCACCTTCTGAAGGATCCATCATGCGGTTCCTATCAATCCTGAAAAAAAAAATTCCTTCCATCGTTAGCAAGGTTCCATTTTTCACTGTAACAGAGTCTGAAAACAGTTTCTCATCAACTCGGTTCCTAAGGAAACTTAACTACTGTGGTTTTTTCCATTTCTTGATCTGTAACAGTCTTCTTTTTTTTAGAGATTAATATCAGTTTCTTAAGCACTATTGAAGAAAAAAAAAATTAGTAAATAATAGCGTTATACTGAAGGTAAAATTTAAAGGGCACAGCAATCTGCAAGATTAAATTAAATTAAATATCAAAACATAAATACCCTAAAAAGCATGAAACAAGTATCTTCTATTAAGAATATGCAATACACATTCCAAAGCACATATCTATAATTGGAATAAAAAAAGTGAAGCTATTGTGGTATTCAGATCTTATTTTGTTCCTACAATTATCTGGTTGATGTAACACACATTTAAAAAATAATATTTATGTTTGGCAGCAAAGAGCTGCTAGTGGAAGGAACATGGCCAAACAATGAGTTTGTGGTTGTTTAAAATGAACATTGAACTATTTTTGGTCTTAGGTTGGTCATAAGAATTAGAACAAAGCATGTGTTTCCTGGACTGGTGGAGATGGCAGTTACAGCACAAAATGGCTGAACTCTTCTAACCAGAGCTAAATAGGGCTGAGTTATCTGTGTCTCAGATGTGGCTACTTTCATCAGAAGGTGCTGTACAGACGTATCAGGAAAGAGTAGTGCTGACAATTACCCGAAGGCTAGATTCAGCCAAAAGCTCATTTGACATATAATCAAAACCCACAAATGGAAAAATTGAACAAATAAAAAAGCTCCAATTTATTTTCCCTTGCGTATAAAGCAATAGATCAACTTGCCTTTAATAGTTCAAGTTCAAACTAAGTCTGCATCCCAAACAAGCATGAAAAATCATATCATTTCAATAACAAATAAGCTCCAGTTATGACTCTATAAGTTATATTCTTTAGTCTTGTAATCTTCAAGTATAGAAATTGGTTTTGTTTGATTTTTTTACCAAGCAGAGTAACAGCTTAGAGCTTGATCATTAGTACTTAAGAAGGCATCAAGAGCTTCAGTAATACTAAGTGTGTTATCAAGGCTAACTGCTCATTTCATTAGCTTGTTCTACAAGTTGTGCAATTCTTATCCAATAGAATAGTAATACTGCTTTTTTCAAGCTAGTTTATTGATAGTTTAACAAATTGATAGAGGAATTATGTTTTTCCCTGAAGAGAAAGAAAAAACAAAAGGTTGGGGAAAATTTAAGAATGAAGAAGTGAATAACAAACTACAATTAATTGCGCAGTAGTGAAGTATTACAGAGATTTCAAATTGCCATTAGAAGGATTAGTTTGTGAAAACTGTCCTGGAGAATAAGATCCTTTAAGAAAGCAAACATGCATTATTGAGTTTTATGGACTAGGAAATCACAAGAGACTTGTCTCTCTGATACTCAATTCAAAAGGACTTTTGAGTCTTGTTTTGCTCCTATCTCAGTGGCAACTCGGAAGTCTTAGTTATCATTTCGTGCACTAAGTCCAGGACTCTTTCTAGAAACGTTTCTCTTCTTGAGAATCTGTCTCCCTTTCAGACTTCCCTGTCACTAAGGATTCCTATGCCTACGCTAAATATAAAGAGGTTCTAGTTCTGACTTTACATGCTATACTTTAAAAAAATTCAGCTTTAAATCTCATCTGGTAATGGAATATGCTATTAACATGACAAAAGGAAACTTCATATATTATAAAATTATGCTTCACTGTCATTATTTAGAAATACAATATGTCTATAAGTGTATTTAAATTACAGTAAGCAAAACAGCACTTTATGAAGAGTTGGGTAGTGTTGGGTTTTGGGTGATTTTTCTTTTTAATGGACTGAACCACCCACTAAAAGATTTCTGGTTTCTTGGATGATTCATTAATGCTTCCTTCATTTTCCAATTTCTATGGGACCATCTGGCCCATCTTTGTAGAAAGGCATTTAGCTGTAAATATATTTTACAGTCTTTCTCAATTTAAAAGTAGTTGCCCAGCTGCTTCACAGAAACTGTCAGCAATTGGTAAACTCCTCAGAATTGCCAGCCTTCATTAGTAATCCAATCAGGATGTAGTTTAAAATACTGCAAATCAGATTATGCTCCATTGGACAGGAATTGGAGTGACATGATGTGCTGGGTTATCTTATTTTGCATCTGTGATTGCCTTTAATCCAGGAGATACATGCACTTTCTTTTGAAGGGAGGGCACTTAGACTGAGATTGGCTGTCCCTATGCATGTATGTGGTCATGTGTGTGTGTTCCCCCAAGTAGAGTACTGTTCAGGTTTTATCTGGCTCATTGAATCTAATTCAATGTCAGGCATTGGCAGCATGAGTTATGTACAGTATTGGCTATGCTCTTGATTTCCTGTTTTATCTGGTTTAGATTAATTAGAACTGTAAATTTGTGTTTTCTGATTTGAGTGGATTTTAGCTCAGTCCCTTTCTCTCTCCCTATTATCTTCTGTACTATCAAAACCATATTTCTTTAACAGCTGGCAGTGCTTGCTGGTAATAAGATAAAAATGTGGCGGTAAGGCAATAAGGCTGGCACTTGGCAGCATTAAACAATTATATTAGTGCATCATTTCTGTAGTTGCAAGACTCTGGTACAATATGCAGGTTGGAATATTTATAAGAACAGTCTTATTATAATTATTTTTTACACATGGGCAATCTTACGTCTTAGAGATCAGGCTCTACGAGGACTTGGATGGATACAGAATTCCATATTTATTTATAAGGTATCTATATTGCTCAGATAACTATGTGCATAGAAAAGCTGCCATTTTACACTGGACTGTACACTCTTTGGACTGTTACTTTCAGTAGTATTAGATTTTCTGATAGGACAACTCATGTAAGTCATCAGTGAGGGAGTAAAGTTTACCTTGTCTAGCCACATGGTGTTTCCTATGGCACATTTCACTGTGTTACACTCAGCAGTAACTCTGAACTTGGTGCTTTACACAGGTATTCTGAGTTACTCATTGCTACAATAAAATAAAACAGGGCACCCAATACCTGCTACTCAGCTGTAAAAATCTCATCATTTGTTAAAGGCTGAAAAGTCTATTCGTTATTATCAGTTGGATGCAATCAGAGTTGTATTATAGAGCTTTTTGTCAATTGAACTTTATATGCCTCTAATTAGATGAGCCTTCAGGAACAGCTTTGAAACTATGAAGAGGACATGAAAACTTTATGTAAAAAATTCTATGAGACATTAATACACTACTTCCAGTTGAACTGAAGATTTTCTAGGTGTGGAATATAAAGGGAAGTGTTAACAGAATAATGCAATGTCAGAGAAGTTTGTCTAGTCCTTATTTTCAAGAGAAATTTAGAAATAGGTAATAGTGTGGTAAGTTCTGACAGACAGCTCTGTACAGAGGAGATAAAAGAAGTTAAATTCTAGACAATCATGTCTTTGGGATCTATTCAGTTAACAGGACAGAAGGAGAACATTTAAGTGAGTAGAGGAGAAGAGATACAGAAATTGTGTTGGGGGTTGAAATCATTAAAATCACATTTCACTAGCTTTTTCAAACCTGTAATTGAATAGTAATAAAAAATACTAAAACTAGATCTCTTAATGGTATGAAAAGATTAAAGTTTAGTGAGTAACTTACACTCTTTGAAAACACTGTGTTAATAAATCTACTTTCTGACACAAAAGAAAATCATTTTGCGGTTCATTGTGTAAAGTGTTCACGTCCTCCAAGCAATATTTTTGGTTAGCTTTAGGGAGGAAATTATGGAGTGCTAGAAGTGACAAGTATCCATTATCAGATGTTTGGTAGGGCTAATTTTCCTTAATTAAATCCATTGTTTATGGAGTCATTGGCACTCAGCTAGTGGAAAGGTTCAAGATAACTGCTTTTCTCGTAGGCAGTTGCATGGAACTATTTGAGTGTGTTTGATTACTTTATTAAATTCAGAGAGCTCTGCCGATTCTGAATTTCATGAATTTTTTTGGTTTTGTCTGCTATCAATGTGATCTGTGAAGACTTTGGCTTTTCAACTAAATCCCCCAGTTCAGTTCATTCCAGGCATAGTTTGAAGACTCATCCTAGTAGATAATTACACATTTCACAGCATTTTTATGAGCCTTTGCTTCATAGTGTGTGGATGTCTGTATTTCATAAGCTTTATAGTCCATGAAATAAAGGGGTTATGTTGCAGTACGTTCAACAGCTTATACGTAGAACCTGAATACTAATTTTTAAGAACTGAGATTTTAGACAAGTGGCATCATTTTCCTCTTTCATTTGGGAGTCAGGAATGACTCTGCTGAAGTGAATGGAGCTAGGCTAATAAAAAGCTATTGAAAATCCCATTGGTTCCTAAATATAGCATGGCTTCCAGTGGAATATCCTCTAATCTCTATGGAATTGGGAGAAACTCTGTATACATTTCATACAGCTTTATACATTTTTGTTGACTCCAAAACTGCTAAACACAGATTATTAAAGCAAAATAAACAGTAATGTACAACGCTTTTTCCACAGCTGAAAAACTAATATGTGTAGTGATTGTATCAATACATACTGAACTATCAAGAAAAGTAAGCAAAAGGGAAATGAAAAATGGTACACGAAGGGAAGAGTGAACAAGGAAGAAAATGCCATCCAGCTGTCATCTCCAAAAAATGATCCAAAAGAACAGCTGCTGTCAATTCTCAAGTGTGACAAAACAGTTCTCGTGTTAGTGTGAAGACTGCTATAGTTCTATACTTGTCTTCTTTAAATATTAGGCTTACTTTGGTTTAACTATTCAGTAAAGGGCAGTTATGAAATTTCTTTCTTACTGGATTTGGTGATTGATCCTTTATTCAGATCTTCATAAAATATCAACCAACTATCTACCAGTGAGTTAGCTCTTTTGACTGGTAATACTGATGATTTTATTAGCGTAAGTGCAAAAGAGAATGGAATATTTATGTTCAGAAAACCATAATTTAAACCCCGTATTTTATATCTTATTAAATGATATTGCTGTGGGTAAAACAATGGATGCACTGGATACGTAGGATATATTCCATAGCTCTGGCTTAGACTTCCTGTGTGATTTTACTGTCATAAATGATTGCAGAGTATACTAGGGTAAATCACAGAGATTTCATGATTTCTTCCCTTTTCCTCTTTTGGTCTGTTCCTTGTTTCTCTTTTCTCTTTTGCTCCACCTCCACTGGCAGTAGGAAAATGAGATAAAAAGATCAATGACGTGATACTTACTCTTCCACAACTCTTTCTATTCCAGTTGCCAATGTTTAACTCATAGATTAGGCATTATTTAGCCTTAGGAGTTCTCTATACTATCTAAGAGCAAAATACCTGCATATATACAAAAGGCACATGCACATATTTACGTATATTTATGGATTTTTGTACAATTTGTATAGCAGTCAACTTTAAGCAAAACTTTTGTGGTTATAAAAAAATCCAAGGACATTTCAAAATGAAAGAATGGGAAAGCTGATAGAATATCAAAAGTATAATTCTCTTAAAGAGTGCTAAGAAAATGAAATGCATGTTTCTATTGCAATCCAGAAGTTGTTCTTAGAGAGATCTGACCGTGTAGAGAGATGTCTATTCCTGCTCTATCATGTAAGAATCTCAATCATTCTAGTACTTGCTAAACACAAAATTGAAATGCTTTGTCCAAATACTGTATAAAGGCTTGTAGACTTGTTAATATTTTCAGTGGACCTTATAAGAAAATGTGCAGTGTTTTGGCATCCCTTTCTCTAGCCATGGTCATCCAGCCATGATCAAGAATCACCAAAATTGAGAAGGAAAATAATCTGGCAATAAGTTATGCAAACCTGCTTGACATTAAAATATTGTATTTGGTAAAGATTCAAATCTTGATGATTCCTCAGTATCTTGCTGGTCAAATAGAATGAAACTCTAGAATAAGATTTGAGGTAGGCTGCCTTTCAACAACTAAAATGATAAAGTCATGCATTCCGTAGAGGGTATCAGCTCTGTAACTTGACCATTAGTTCAGTTGAAGATCTGAAATATATATTTCAACATCACTACCCCTTTGATTATGGATCACTTAAAAAGGGCTTCTAGTCCCAGGGGACTTCTAGCAATAAAAAAAATATATCAAAGAAAATGAAAAGGACATACATTGTATCACTTGCAGCTGCAAAGGTCTCAAGAGCCATATATGAGAAATAAAAACATAGTTATTCAGTGACTGAAAGCTTGTGACTGGACAGAACAGTGACTTTAATCCTGATGTATAAATGAGGAAAACTAGGTAGCTTTAGAATTTGGACATGGGCTTTGTAAGTTGGGGGGGTTTTTTGACTGAAATAACAAATGGAAAACCAGCATCATCATAGATTTTTTTCCAACCTAATCCTTAATTTGCTTTAGGTTTACTTTTGGATGGTTTACTTTGTATTTGTAAATAGTATTTATAAGCCTATTTTACAAAATTACTCATTTTCTCGTCTTTATTTTTAAAAAAATCCATTAAAAGTTAATAAAAAAAAATCTACAGGAGAACCATAAATTTTAAGTACACCAAAAATTTAAAGTTAATTTCGTATTCAAGGTTTGGTTTGAACCTGTGACACTTTGAAAAAAATCTGAATCTAAACCATACACAACAGGACATGCATTGATTTTTGTGTTTTCCATTTTACATAGTGGACATTGATTTGCATTCCTAATAAGGCCATTTATAACAGAGTGAAAGGAAGGGTAGTAGTCATCCGGTATATCTGTAATAAGTAGGAATATCAGTCATTAACTACTGTGTCTGTAGTCACTTAGTACAAAATTGTCTATAGGTGCCCTCTACTTATATACAAACTGAGAGAGTATACCACAGAAGAGATTTGTGTGAAATTTTGACTGGTCCCAATAAAAATCCAAGTTTACTTCAGATATTACTTATTTGTACCCAAAGAAAGATGAGAATTGAGAAACTTTAGTTTAAAGGAAACATTTTTCTTTAGAAGGTTCTTCACTGGGGAAAGAGGAGATGGTTTACACATGATGGAAATTCAATGGTGACGTGCATTGCTATTTTACTGGCTAGAGTAAATGAGTGAGACAGCAAATATAAATTAAAAAAGGAGAAAATAGCAGGTCAGAGCCTCTATCTACTCAATGTACTTTGATATAAATAGTAATATTGGCCTGAAGGTAGGGAGAATCCACCTGAAAGATGCTTGGGCTTTGGGGTTCTTGGAAGTTCCAGAGAAAGTGGATTAGCAGGTGGGGACAAATGGTATGAAGAGGTGTGTTGTTGCATGGTTACCATCACAGCATAGCTGGGAACATAATTTAGTGCTAGAAAATACAGGTACTAAAGACGGAAGTGTAGAGATCATCAAACTTAACACATTCAGGTTCATAGAAAATCACACCTAAGTTACTAGTCTCCATGTTGTCTGTCCACTCATATTTTTTCAAGACTCAAAGGTAAGCCTAAGAGACACTAAAATATAGCTTAAGCTGTAAAGTAGCGGTTTTATGTAGGCAGAATAATGGAATCACATACCTACCTGTTTCACATAAATACTAAATCAGTGACATGTTACATAGATGAAATTATAAATCTCCCCTAACATAATTATTAACTTGTATAGACCCCATAATTCCACTAAGTTATCCAAGAACTTTGATCTTATTTATTCCTCTCTGCAGAGGGTTAAAGGTAAAGGTGGCAAAGAAACATTCTTATTCTTTTTCTAAGGATGAGGTCTGTCAGTTAAAAACTTATGTCTCATTTCTTATTTACTGTTTTTATCTCTGTTGGACATAGTACTGAAACTGTCTTGCTTACAGTGCTACAAACTCTCACCAGTCTCTGTATAATTTCTTTCCAATTTATTCTTTGTGGTTCCTTACCTAATTCTATCAATCCATGTTGGACACACCATTTCGTCTCTCCTGAAAAGCTCTGACAGGGAGCATTGGGAAAAGAGCAGCTCCCTTCCTTGGTGAACAGTGACGCCTTGTACTTCCTGATCCCCTCAGTCCCATCCTTTCCAGATTGCTCAAGAGTTCCCTTTCACATACTTTCATAAGTATTTCAAATCAAAGTAATTCTCGTTCTGTTCGGTGCTTACTGAGCCTTCTGTATCCCTGTGAGTCGCAATTCTCAGTTACACAAGTATACTCTTTGGTTTATTTTGCCCATGCAGTCATTGCATACTTCCCATCAGTAAATATGGAAGATTATATATTAAGCTGCTTTCTTAAGATGATAAGCACAGAATTTAGTCTGTGCTTTATCTATCTATTGAACTACTTACTAAACGTTTGTCAAAAACAAATCCAGGTATTAGCCAATGTATATGTAACCAAAAAGGGAGACATTTTCTAGCATTCGTAAATGTCTGCAGGATTCTCATGATGAGCAGAAGCAGACAATAAATCCTACTTCTCACTAAGATCTAAGTTAATACCATTTTGGTGTTGATGAAAAAAAAAAAAAAAAAAGGTGGGGTTAAGCAGTTACCATATGCCCACCTCCTGATTCTTCACAATGAGAAAAAATTTTAGACAATTATTTCATCATCATGACTATTCTCTTAGTTCCTCCTAGGCCCTCTTACAGTTTGAACATCTTCAGAATAATTCAATGTCAAGGACATTGCTGCTTCTGAAAACTACGCATCTGCCATTTTCAGTTCTGTGTGGGGTTGTCTCTTGCCAGCTGCAGTACAAGTTCATTAATTTTGAAGGAATCAAAAAGGCCACCATAATTGATTGTTTAAATAGAAGTACGTCTTTTCCACACCTGCAATCATTAGTGCAGACCCTCCTTGTCTTTTCAGATCTGACAGCCAGTGCCTTTCCTGAGTCTCTCACCTATTCACCATCATTTCAAAAACCCTTTTAATAGGAATTACTGATGAGAGGCATAGCTTAAAGACATTTTGCGAAAAGACAAAATGCTAGGTTAGTAATGAAGCTGGTTGTCAGTACCCAAAAGCGTCACTTGCTCCAGGTTTGGCACTTGTGCTAAGCTTTCTCTCAGGTCTTGACTCTGTAAGCTTGCCAAGACTAGTCCAATGAACATTATGGAATATCCTGTGGCATTCTGTTGACTTCTGGACAGCCAGAAGTGAAGCTTGAAGATGCAAAGCAAGGGCAAGAGGGCAGATCTTTGTGACTTTGTGAGTTGGTATACTCCAGGGAAAGTAGAGAGAGCAAAGTCTGGTGTCTTGCTCGAGCCAACCACTCCCTCCTGCTGACCAAGGAAGCTGAGGCATGTTTTTTCCCTCTGTTTTCTCATGAGCACAATGATCCTTCCTTGCCTTGAACCCTAGCACACCCCAAAGATGTGATGAGAAAGGCATTTTTAGGCAAAAGTCACTTTCTTTCCCTACATCTGCTTCTGATTTCCCTTCTCAGGGAAAATGTTCTGTTTCTATTGTTTCCTAATTCTTCTGTCCTAAGATTGTTTTGAGTTCTGCTCTATAGTTCTTCTCCATGTATCTCATCTCAATTAAGCACAATGAGTAAACCCATTTTGGTACAGGATTACTGCTGTACTTTGAGTAATGTTTGTCTCTATGTTAGCAGAGTTTGAATTATTAGTTTGAATAACTGATGAAATTTACTGAGATGTGATCAGCATACGTTCAAAAAAGTAATAGGCTTTTGTATTTCTTTGGTACCCTCTCATCTTTGAGGAAATCAGTGAAGGATTACGTATTTAGGGTGTATATGTAGACATGAAACTTATATTACTTACACCCTAGAAAAAATTCAGTCATATTAATTTCATTTTTGCTTCCACAGTTTAAAAGATTATATGTTATTCTGGCATACATGCTTGGAAAAATAACTCACTTCGGAGGTAAGTGTCCAGGCATAAATCAGTTTGACATATTCTGTCTCCATGGTTAGGAATGACATTGAAAAGAAGGTAACATGATTTTAAAGATAAAGAATAATATGGGCCACAGCAACTGAGACAGTAATGAGTAAAAATTTCTATTCATTGTGCGAACTTGGATATAAAAGAAACTGTATCTAAGAAAAGAATCTGAGAAAAAAGATAAAATCCAACATCAGTTCATATTTGCTCTTTGAAGTCTGATTGTGTCCATGGAAAATGAATAAAAGAAACTGGGAGTACCTTTTTTTTGATGATCAGGTTTTTCAGCTGTTGACAATTCCTGGTTTGTGCTGGTTAATACACTGTGTCAAGTGTATATTTAAATATACATAGTTGGAGATCAGGAAGATTCCTTTTAATCTTTCTTAAGTTCATTGCCAAGTGTAGTGCTTCAGCATTGGAATGACATGCATATTGCTGTTGAAATCAGCAGAGTAGAAAGAATCAAACAAAGGAGACACCACTCTTCACATCCCAGGATGTTCTGCTTTATTAAAAGAGAGTCTTCAAGAAGTGGATTTATCTGAGAATTGACAGCGCTGTAGAAAAACTGGCAAAACTTTAGTTTTACACAACGTTTAACATGACCTTTTTAAACTATATGGTAAGGTGGTTGATATCTGATACCGAATACTTCCACAGCTCCAAAAGTAGGGTAGGAAAACCAGACTGAACGTATTTATTCCATTTTCAGGTTAGCATGCTTTCACAGTAAAATCACCTTTCTTATCCTGAGTCCAATGCCCTCTGACCATGTTCTTTTAGATATTACCCGCATGGAGGGATTAATTTATAATACAAAATATACTAATTTGTTCCTTGTTCAGTTTTCATACTCTTATGCTGGGCTGAGCCACTTGTACTTCCCCGTACTGGTCTGGCTAACTCAGGAAGATATATATTTGCATTCCTTTGATTAACTCAGGGACAAACAGTTACACAGCCAGTTGATTCTCTCAGCTGATGTAGCTGTTTGTCAATAATAAAGACTGCCCTCTTCCTCCCTTGTTGTTGAGAAAAGTTCAGCTTCTTTTGTATCAGCTGTGGTCGATCACTCTAAATGTTCTAACCTAAAATTGATGAGGACGTTGCCCTTGCCCATCACCAAAGAGCTGTCTTGCACTGTGGGGGTTTGCTGGCTCAGCATACTCTTTCTTAAATTACTATCTATTAAATCTAGTGCACAGCATTTAGCACAATGCAGCTGATAACGACTGAAATCTTTGAGCTGTTCCTTAATCAAAAATAACAACGATGAGATTATCAAGTGTAAAAATAAAAAATGAAAGCATTTGTCTTTTTTTCTGATAAATATCGGCTGGATCAAGCGTTTGCAGGGCAGCAAAAGTTTCGCCAACTGGGGCAAGCAGTTTTCTTCAGAAGATGTGGCTGTGCTTGCCTGGAGTTCCAACTCTCACCTTCCTGCAAGCTTGTAGCAGGAGCTATGCAGGGAGAAAAGGCAGCGATAAATATTAGGTGAGCCTGTAACTGCTATCCATGTATCCCATGTGCCATAGGATGCAGTCATTGTCCACATCATCTGCATTTGATATGTGCTTGGTGCAGGATCGTGTACATGCGGGGGAGTATGTTTGCCTCTAGTCTCCCCTGACCCTCCTAGATGGACACAGACATTCAGGATTCATGCTCTCGTGCGGTTTAATGGCTAGGTCTCATGGAATATTATGCTGGCTGCTGTTACCAAGGAAACTTGGGATACAGATTTTAGAAACTGTCTGGGAAAGAATTAATGAGCAGTTAACTTATTTTCAGATCTAGCTGAGCAAAACTATTTGTGTGAAAAATGTGTGTTCATCCACAACAGAAATGTGTAGTGAGACCTTAATTAGGGTTCTTTTATGTGGTTCTGTAAATGATAATTTTGAAATCTATTTCAAAAAATTAGAATATTTTATTTCGTATTTTTTCTAACACATCAAACCTTACAAATGTTAAAATAAAAAATACTTTCTTTTCAGGAAGACTGTAATAGTGAGAATAAGGCTGAAAGGGACCTTATCTTGTCTTCTAGTGTATTTGTTTTCCTCGGGATAGGAGCAGTTATAACTGAATAATTCTTGGCTGATGCTAGTCTAACCCACCCTTGAAAATCTGTATTCCTCCACTTTCTTAGCTAACTTAATTCCTTCTTTATCCTCTCAATGATAAGTTTCTCATAATATCTAGCTTAAACCTCCATTGCTGCATATTATGCACATCACTTTCACATTATTCTCCAATGGATATTACTACCTTTTATAGAGTAACATTTTATGTGTGTCACTAGTTCTCCCTTGTCTTGTTTTTTTTCCTTTCAACAGTGAACAAACCAATTCTTTCCAAATTTCCTTTGATTTAAATTCAAGCTATCCTCACAGAAAAAAAATCACTGTAAACAAAAACCTGCTAACAAACAAAACAGTCCTCCTCTTTGCTTTATTCTTGGAGCAAACTTTGCTGAGAGCTGAGGCAACATTCCACATTCCTTCTTGTGGAAAGGAAAACCCAAGCATCCAGTCTAATAGTGTGCATTACAAACAAAAGAAAAATTTGAGAAAATTCTGTAACTGAGTGATTTAATGGAGAGTGATTTGTAAACTTTATGAGGAAAAGTAGTCTATAGCATAAGGACAGGCAAATATGACTCTCTCTGGTTCTTATATCTGCATTCACTGTATTATTTTTATTTGCTCTTCATTTTTAAAGCTTCTTGTTCTTGTTGTTACCTGCTTGCAGTTAGAATTTTTTTTTTAATTTATTTGTACATCAGAGAATATAGTTATGTGCACACATCTCTTCATCATTAAAGCTCAATTATATTACTAGGAATTAAACCATGTAACCAAGCATATTTATATTTGAGGTACCTGGCTATATTTTTGGCAGATTAAAAGATAACCTACTTTTCCAAATGTTGCTATGAAGAATAATTTTTTGAAGTTGCCATTAAAAGTATTTCGTGAACTTCATTGCAGAAAGGAGTTTAGGAATTAAGGAATCCCCGAGAGAAGTTATTTATATCAGTCCAACAACACATGAAACAATGACAGCTTTGCAAGCCACAACTTTGTTTTCCCGTGTAGTTTCTGAGGCATGCATCGTGTTGCATGCATGGGAACAAGACTCTTGCCATGTAATTTATAGTTGGGGATGTCAAAAGACGTCAGTTTAATCAGGAACTAAGCCCATTAGGTAGATGACATGCAGGTCAATAGACATTCTCCAAGCGTCTCCTTGTTCCCAAGACTTAAGGTCACCAGCCTGCTCCAACTACTGAGAACTAATCCTTTTCCATGACAGAACTGCAAGTGTAGGAGCACCTGGTTCTCCACCTGCTCTGTTTGATGAGGAAAAGAATTTGTTCAGCTATTAGCAAGGAGACCTCATCAGAAGGAGAAACCCTTTTTATTTGCCAACGTACTAACATTGGTACTCACGAAACAGCCAGTCTTAGTCCAGAGAGGTAAATGGCATTTCCTGTCCTCATGCTCAGTATCAGTGCCATACAGTATCACCTTCACCCAAAAGGAGTTTCATCTGCTCACCTAGGATGCATGAGTGCATATGACTTCTACCCTGGTCACTGAGATGGAGGGAACAGAGCCTAGAGCTGCAGTACAGCAGGAATGTTGTTCTTCCCTTGGATTGTCTCTGCTGTATGTCATAGGTTATGGCTTACTAGGACAAAATTGTAAGGCTGGCACTTGGAAGTCTTGGAAACACTTTGGAATATTCTGGTATCTGCTTGAGTTGTAGTGATACTAAAGCACAGTTTAACGATTTGAAAGAAATTACATTTTTAAGTACTATATTTAAAAGAAGTGAATGATTTTCTGAAAAACAGAAACAAAAATTTGGGAAAACTTTATGCACAAGAAGCCTTTCCTTTTGTTTGGCAAAGCTGATGCGATTGGAGTTTATTACTCATGTTCTTGAATGTCTGCACTACCCAGGGATTTTTGGTTCACTTGCTGCTTCTTGAACTGGCACACATCACCTGCTTGAAGTAGCTATTTTAAAGCAAACAAAACCTGTAACATTTAAAAACAATAAGATTTTATTCTCAGGGCGGGGAAGTAGGCAAAAAATGCAATTTCTTTAGTCAGTCATATGGGACCCTCACCTTTTTCAACTGATAATTCTGAGATAGCAAGAAAAATGAAAAATGGTTTGAAGCGAAAGTGAGAAACATAATTTTCACGTGTTAATGACACTGTGCATTGTTGGCTATTAAGCATCATTTTAATTTTGGTTGGTCAATAGAACTGTGAGACTATGCTGAATGAAATTAGCTGGCTGTATTCCAGTAGTGACATTCTTTTACTTTATGTTTGTATACGCTGAGACAGAATGCAAGTTTATATTGGGCGAATACTTATTTCACTCATTTAATGGCCTAATCTATAAATTTGAGTGAATATATCTTTTCACCCCTCTATTGTAGTCAATTTCTGTTTACTGCTCTATACTGTGAACGTACTGCATTGATCTTTTTTCTAATTAATTTAGATTAAAATAATGGAAAAATTAATAATAGCTGTCTATGATCAAAATGTGCAATCCTGTATCCGTGTGTCATGCTGCTCATACTTGACACATACACCTGACCCATTCTAAAGAAAAAGCACGCAGCAAGGCTTTCTCACCAAATTAGGACTACTCTTGACAGGACCTTCTGCACCCTGCATGCATTTGGGTGCTACTTTTAAGTGTTGTAGTCTGATAGAGTTTTGTAACAGTGTGTATTGCCGATTAAACTGTTCTTAGTGTCAGTTAAATGAGGTTTTATCCATTTTGTGAACTGCAGTTATCTCTTATTCTTGGATATTTTTTCACATAGTTCCCTTCTCTGTGAAGAAAAAATGAGCTGGTATCAATAGGATTCATACACATGTACTTTTGTGAACAACCTTCTTTTCCCATGTTTTATAGTTACCAGAATAAAGTAAATATCTCTGTGCATTAGAGTGAAATACTCCAGGTATTAGAGTGAAATGGAAGGAGCAAGAATTACGAAATATCCCCTCAAATAAAAGGGCTGTATCTTTTTACAGCCCAAAGGGTACATATGGTAATCTCCAAATAGAACTGCAGTATTTGCCTCTGACATTGGAAGAGAACATTTCCTCATCTTTGAAAGCTGAACAGTGATTTTTGCCATAAACTACTGAAACGTACATGCATATTGTTCATATCGTGTGGCTAGATTCCATTCAAGAATAGTGCATTCTTCTTTATTGCTTAATAAATTTAAGGCAAACTAATCTGTTTAGAGCCTGCAGTGCAAAAATTATATAATTCTTTACATTCTTCATTTGCATTCATTGTTAGCAAAACCTCTGTTCTTTTAAGTAAAAGATGATGCTAATGATGTAACTAGTTAGGTATATAATAGTGCATACCCTGTTACAGACACACTTTAGCAACATAGTGTAATATGAATGTATGTCAATATGTATTAATTTTCCTTGTAAATTCTTTAATCATTATGAAAATATGACCGTGCAATGGTTTATCGATAGTTATTGTAATTACTATAGATATACTTACATAGTTATTTTGTCTGTATCTAATCTAGAAACACACAAATCCCAAGTAAAGAAGAAATAAAAGAGAGGTACTCCTCAAATGGCTCCTAACTAGGGAACTATTACAAAAAAACCTAAAAATATTTTCTTTTTTATGTAGGTAGCATGAAAAGCAAACTCAAAACTTGTATTCATATTCAGTTTCTTATATCAGCACCTGCAGTGTACACGATGGAGAACCCTAATGACTTTTATAAACATTGATTAGCAGATGAAAGCATTTTAAAGTCTTGAAAAACCAACAGAAATCTGACAACCAGTCACCCTGTCTCCTGACATGTGAGTGAAAAGATTATCATTTTCTTAACACCAAAGACAGTTTCAATATTCACTCTTTGTACCTAAAGTAAACCAATTTAAAATTTCGTCATGACTATCAAGAATGACTACTATCAGAAAGATACAAAAATCCTGAAGGGATTAAATTCACCCCAAAAAACCACAGGAAAGTGTAGACTATAATAGCATTGGAGAGAAATTTTTATCCTTGATGGATTTTTACAATAGGCATAAAAGAAGCAGGTTGTTTTTCTGGCTACAATAACCTTAAAGCTGATACAGAGGCAGAAAGAAAACAAAGGAATCAAGGCCATAAGTGACCTCTGAAAATGTGAGTCTTAAAACCCAAGTAACCATACATAGGACTGGAGCTAATGGGAGCAAAAGTGGGGGTCTTTTGTTGTTGGTTTTTTTTTTTTTTTTTAGCAATTCCATTAAATGCTAGTCTGCTAGTCAAACACTTACCTGTCCCATTGATCTGCCAGTGATGTAAAAGAGACTGTACTTACGTATTTTTCCTATCCTCTTGCTTACCATACTGAAGTATCAGTTTTCAAATCCAGTGAAAGTGTAAGATTCTTAGTAGAAAACACTTGCTCCAGAATACAGAGGAAGGGAAAGAACAGAGTCAAATCAGGCTTTGGATGTTTATTCTGTCAGTGGTCTGTGACATCATACGAGTTTAATAAGAGCTTAACTGAACTCTCAGGGAAAGGGAATTCTGTTGAAAGCCCAGGATTTTAAGAGGTTATCAAGGGACACAGATTTAGCTGATGAAATGTCATGTCATGAACCTTGCTCATTGCTAACAACATAAAACAAAGAACACACTGCAGGACCAACCGAAGAATTATTCTCTTTACTGATTTCATTCTGACTGAATGGCTTTGTATCTATCAGTTGCAAAGAGCTGATCCCTTCTAAATTAAAACTGCTATAGGTGTTGTGTGCTGTTCATAGGCTTCCACAAAAAGAGGTGTTACTATACTCATAGAATAATATTTGAAAAAGTGTTATGCTCCCAGCAGTCAGCAAGTTTTCTTTACACTAAAAATAACAGTAGTGATAGGACCAAGAGACATCGATTGTCCTTAAACCCAGAGATTATCAGCAGCTCTGCAGCAAGGTACCCAAACAGGTATGCAGATACAGGAAAGGCATAATAGCAGGGTGATAAAAATCTTGAGGTAACACAATGCAATGAGGAGTTAGAACAGTTTGTCTTAGTTCTGTCATCCAACAATACTTCATAACCCAAAGGACATGGTTTTAATCAGTGGGTCTGAAATGTAAATGAAGCAAATTCTGACAGCCTTTGATCAAAGGCAAAGAAAAGGTTGGAAGGCTTCTCAGATAAGTCTCTAAGGGAGCAGTCAGAGTTAGTCAGATAAACAGAACAAAAGTAAAATACATTCACATCCCAAAATTTTGCTAAATTTAGCTTTGACAAAAGAACCCAGAGGTAGCCTTAAGCCAATGTAATTAACTGGTTAAGAAAGTAGCAGTGGGCTAATACTTCTTGGTGGCAGACTGTGTGCCCACTGAAAACCTGTCTGATAAGGTGTGGGCTACAGAGATGACACCATCAAAGCAATTTTGAACCCTTTGATGGGTGTCGAGAGACACAGTTTCTAAATGGGTATTCAGTTACTTACTGATTGGTAATTCAGAAGAATCAGGTTAATACTGCCAGCTTTAAAAACTTGGAATTAGAGATGGCTGACTTAGGATTAATTAAAAAAAGCAATCAGCTGGAGTCAGACTTTAGAGCAGTTTTGGTTACTCTGGAGAGGAAGAAAAAGCACATTAGGGTGAAAGTCCCATTGCAGTTTTCTTTCCAGCAATGGACATCCATTCATTATTACCATTAAGTGCCACACTAAATATGTGTCAGGATCATACATACAAAAGGTTTCTCACAATCAAAAAAGTCTGTTACTTATGTTTAAAAAGTTTAAATATATGTTTCTATATTAATAAAATATAAAATAAATTAATAAATATTTAAAGAAATAATTAAAAATTAAATTAAATATATGTTAATATGTTTAAAAAACCAAAGCAAGCAAAGACAAGACCTCATGTTATGTCACTGATTTTAAATTATTTAATGTGGGAATTAGATTTGATTGAATAGGCTTCATAATGACCCAAGTCATTGCTCCACTTTTAAGGCTGTAAGTTTGGACAAAAGAAAATAGGCTTCAGTAGGCATTTAATTGAAACACAGTTCTGAAATGTCAATAATTTTACAAGAATTTTTTAAAAATAATATTGTAAACAATACGCTATAAATAGAACATTTTAAACAATATATTTTTAAATATTATTAGAATCAACCAGTGTTCTTACGAAGCATATTTTATATATTCTAGGTCTGGTCAGGCATTTGCCTATTTGTGAAACTCTCACTATTGCAGAGACTCAGTTTGATTTAAAAACGTTCTGGTGAGCTATGAGGAGGATTTTCACAAAAATCAATCAGATTGCCTTCCAGAGCTCTCAACAGTCTGCTAAGCCAGGACATAGGCTGCTGAGGCAGCTCGCTGATGACTTCCAGGTTCCTGTTGGGCCCACTAGCTGAACCACTGACAATATAGGGCTTTTTTCAGCTCCTTGACTTCATTAATGCCTGTTAGACAACCACCAGCATGAGAAACCTTAGGAGATGAAAGCTGATAAATGATTTTTCTTAGTTTCTGTGCTGGCCATCAATGAGCAGTAGAAATAAAAACTGACCATACTCTTCTGGTCAGCTTAACAGAAACATGGTCACATTTTTCCATCTCAGGTCTCTGGTGGGCAGCAGGGATACCAAGCTATATTATGTAATATATATTATATATTTTATATATGCACTAATATATATAATTAAAAAATAGAATACAGTTATAGGTAAGGGTGTCTAAATATAATAAATATAATATAATTAATATAATATAATGGAACATGGTTAACAATATATAAATATATATATATATAATTATACATCTCTTTCAATCAGCAGTTGCCAGGACAGTGCTTTAAAATCTGGCAGGCAAAGACTGCAGGTTGCATATATAATTTCGGTAACTTTAAATTTCTTTACTACTTGGTCAAAATACTTTTTCCTTAAGTTTCTTATGAGTTTAAGTTTTTGCTCCTAATCTGCCACAGGATGTATCTATTTCTATCCTTTTTATGCAATTAGTTTATTATAAGGAAAAATTGCTGCTATTTATAAATTTAAAGCACAAATACCACTGTTCATGTGCAGAATCATTCCTAGGAATTTTCACAAACTAATTCAGAATATGTTCATATACTGTTTGATTGCAAACTTCCTCATCAGCCTTAAACATGTAGAAATGAGGTCTATAATTCCATGAATAGGTATTTTGTTACTACCTTATTGCTGCTGCATTGCCAGCAGGAGTCTCCCATTCCCTGTGAGCTTTCAGGTGCTTGTAAGTGAGGGGCTCAGGAGTTGTACTCATAAACCACTGCTGGACGGTGGACAGATGCATCTCTGTAGCACAGTGCTCATGGCAGTCACAAGAACAGCCTTAACATAGGTCTCGTCGTGTAAAGGGACTCTTCAGCTCCCCATGTGTGGACATCCTAGTGTTTGGCTTTATGAAAAGCCACGCAGATTGTGGGGTTTTTTTTCTAGAAATAGTACTGTTGTGCCTTTGAAAACCCAGTAAATCTTAAATTATTTTGATAGCACTTGGGAGAATATGTGGTGGCTCACTTAAATAATTAGAAAACATTTCTTTCAGGATAAAAGAGGTATGGAAAATACATTATTAACTTTTCTCAAATATTCATTAATGAAACTTCCAGTGTGCATTTAATAATAAATGGGCATTTACTAAGAAAAGTTCGCTTCTAGTTTTTGAAAAAAATGTTTATAAGAGAAAGTGTAAGAACAAAACTGATTCAAAAAGTAATAATGTATCTACTAGCGTTGTTTTGTTTATGCTGGAAAAATACTTTTGCATCATTCCTCAGTGTCAGAACAGAATGTATTTGAAAAGTGAGTGTATCTATGAATGAATCCATGTAATGTACTGTTAACATTAAAATAGGTTATTAATCTGTAGACAAATTAAAAGAACTGTTCTTGAGTTCTGAACTTTGTGCCCCAATCCTGAGGGCAGTGGAAAGACCCTTACTGATTTCGGTAATCATTAGATTTTGACTTTATGTCCAATTCAAGGATTTGAACAACTCAGAATTGTAAAAACGGTAGAAATATAAAGCATATCTACTTGCGCAATATCATTTTATTGACCCTTAAAATTATTTAAGATGGGCCAATATTTTCACAGTTTGGAATAATTCCCACTGAAAACAATTAAAGTTATAGGAACCTTTATATACAGAAGTATCTAAGTGTAGATGTGTGGCCTATCCTGCAAACAATAAAATTATTCTTAATTCTGTGTATTTAACTGCACTAAAAATATGCAGTTTCACAGGTTCAGAAATGTGTGCAAGGTCAAGTGCAACATTTTAGTCATCAAATAACGCAACAAGCATGATATGATTTAAACTGTCTGGCTCAGAGCCTTCAGATTACCTTTCTTTTACTCTGGACAATATTTTTGCTATGGCAGCTGGATCATAAACTACATATATTTTCCTTTTTTAATGTTATTCTCCGTTTACTTGAGTACTTCAGAACTGGTTCTATATTTGTCTTGTGGAAGGCACATGTCAGCAACGTGTGAGAGTTCACACTTGGGAATATTGCGTGTATATTTCATGTGGCTATCTAAAATCCCCGACTCCCAAGCTCACTGTGTTTTTTTCTTGCTTTATAAATTCACTAATTCTTCTGTAAATACTCTCGCATACTACTGAGAAACTGGATTTCTACTGTGTGTCCTCTCTATAGAGAATATTTTGAATATTCTTTTAGGCTTCAACTTTTCCTTTAATTAAAATCAGTACTTTTTAAAAAACACCTTTTATAGAACAGAGCTTCAGAAAATTGGAAATAACTAGATTACCTTTTTTAAAAAAAATTCCATCTTGATTATAGAAAAAAAAAAAGGCAAAGCTGAAGAAAGACAACTTGCACAACAATTTTGGATCCAGGCATGTTTTAATTAAAAGGAGTTCAATGTTGCCATGAACTGTAGTGAACAGAAATGGGCCAAACAAACTGACAAATGTTGAGGTTTAAGTTACGGAGTCATTAGTAGGTCATTAGGAGTATGTCAGTCTTTAGGAACAGAGCTGTGTAGAGGTTGTCGTGCAGCTGCATCTTACCAGGACAGTGGCTCAGGAGACCTCTCTTTTAGAGTGATACAGACACAGCCAGGCAGGGTATTTCTTCCCGTAAAGCAGAAAAGCTTACAGAGAAAATGAGAGTCTATCTTGAAGAGATAAGACTACATGAATGCTCAAGGACAATTGGGTAACCTGCCTTGCCTAGTGTCTAGAATACCTGAACAAACAATTTGGCATGGGTAGAGACTACATCTACTCCTTTTTAGCCCTTTGTCTTTGAAGAGCTCAGCGTATATGTTAGGATCATTTATCACTACTTCCTACAGATAAGTCATTGTTTCACTGCAGTTTTATCTTAATTTACAATATGTTGACTTTAGATTGTTGAGTACTAAACGTCAGAGCTAGAAGAAATAAAAAAAAAAAAAAATCATAAGCTAAGATTAAACTGTGGGATTTATTCCCTGATTTTATGTTGTAGAGAGTTAAGAGCAGTAAACAGAAGTGAGTTAACAATAAAAAAAAAAAATCTCTACCATAAAGCATACTTGCTGCTTTTTTACCATTTAAGAACATATCTTCACTTGGTTCATAAAACTAAAGTGGTCCAAGAACCATGTAATATCTAATTAGTGGGAATGGTGGATGTAACTGATTCTTTTTGGCTCTTACTTTCATTAAACTTCATATTCAATTACATGATTAGAATATTAAGCTTTGTTCCACAAAATCTTTGGGAGAGGGGAGGCCCTGCAGATACTTTTGAAAGGGACACAAAAGAAAAGAAGGTTATTATTATCCATCTTAAATTCTCTATATAGGCTGTCATATCTTCAGTGGAAAACTGTCAGGGTGGCAGCTCAAAAAAAGTTGAAAATCAGCATGATATTGGGATCACAGAAGTTTAAGATCATGAAAAATCTTAGTGTAGAAAATATTTTTTTCTCATATTCTCAAAATGTGTTTTAATTTTTAATTGAGCACAATTTCCAGCTGTCATCCTCAGCATTCCTCCATTCTCAGCTGTTGTCTCATAAATGGCTAGAGAATGCTCTTTCACTATTTAGCACTAATTAATTTTGTTAATTAAATGTCACCCTGCTTTTTTCCTTATTAGAGTTTTTGTACCAAAATGGTTCCCAGGACATTGCTGCTAAAATCACTAAAGATTAAAAAGAAAGGATGCAAATTGAATGTGCAAGCACTAGAGAATTCATTAAATGCATTGTAAGACTTGCAAATGCCTCTTGACAAGCGGGATGGGAACTATAAGACACTTTCCTCCAAGGGTGAGTTAATAGGCTGGCCATTTATGTCAAATGTTTCATTGGTGGGCAATAGTATCACAAACTGCTGAACTCAAGAACCAGTGTCAACATGTAATCCTATTCTAAAATTTCTCATTGTAGCAATACATTGTCTGGGAATTTCCCCATATTAATTACATAAAGCCAGTGGACAAACATCTTGTTATTTCTTGTTTCCCTTTTAGATCTAAAGTAGCAAGTGTATATGGGAAGAAAATGAGAAAGGCAGAATTTGTCTTTTTCCAATTTATTGGCAGCTCATCTTTTCGTTTAAAAAAAAAAAAAAAAAAAGAAAAAAAGGCTTGCATTGCTTTCTGGGGGCATGCTGATGTGTGTTTGTGGGAGCTGGCAAGCAGCCACATAAAGATGAATACTGCTTTTTGAACCTTTATGGCAGAGCATAATACATATGTTAATATGCTCTTTTGTAGTGTTGAAGGGTTTCACAATTTTTTTTGCTGGCATGATACCCAAGCACAGGCCAATTGTATTGAGTAACACAGAAAACTGCGAGTGAGGAATGTAGTCCGGGGTATTATCAGGAGAAACATGCAATCTTCATTGATTTCTTGACACTATCATTAATAACAAAGCCAGGGTTTCCTATAAGTCCCTGAAGTTTTTACTCAGTGTGTCCAGTTAGTTCTTCTTATTGTCATTCATCCTTCTCCGAAGGCTTTTGGGGGAGTAAGGGGAAGAGAGAGAGAATGCACCTGGTTGTGTTTCAGTGGTCTGGTTCTGCTTCATCTTCCTCAGCTGCGTGGGAACGTGGATAGAAAGTGGACAAGGCAGTGACCTTGGAGAAACATGGACTGGGCTTTGTGTAAAGGTTCAGATGATACCAGAATTAAGCCCAGTGTTTCTGTCAGCTTTCAGGGGAATTGGATGGAAGCATCAGTAAAGGATATTTTACTCAGTCCCCTTTGCTTGTGTATATGCTTGAAATACACAGGGATGACCTGGTTTGTCAAGGGCAATATGGCGAGGAGTTACCATGTGTATAAATAAATTAAAATTGTGGTACTTACCTAAATATCATGTTCAGCCTTCACTAACTACTTCCAGGCAGCATCTGGAAATGTTTAGAAGGGGTTATATACATGATTGGGGTTTATATTGTTTAGCTGTCTAAAGCATTGTAATCCAACGTAAAGCCTCTCTTTCTCTACAGACTGTCCCCCATCCACACCCCCCTAATAGATCAAGATCTTGTGAGGGGGGGGAAAAAAATCTGTCCTGCAAATGAAATAGTAGAGAGCCAACCCGTGTTCTATTCCAAGCCAGCATTTAATTTAGATTTGCTACTTAAACTTTCTAACATTTTAATATGCGTGCACAGAGACAGAGGGTTCTGTGATTGTTAATCCTGTTGTGTTAGTTTATTAGTTAGTTTAGATAGTATATTATTTAATACTTTATATATAAGACCTCTCTTACCTGTCTCTATATGAGTAAAAGGTTCACAGTCACTATTTAGAGAATAGAAACACTGTATTGCCAAAGGAGCAATGAGAGTATCTGCTAATTCCAATGAGAAGCTGAGACAAATAGAAGAGACAGTAAGTCTCCAGTAAAGCTGTAATGTAAAATATATATTATAATGTAAATTTATTTATATTATTATGTTGCTCTTAAGTAAAAATCATACTTTTTGGATTATAATAATTTTATCCATAGCTATTGAGTATCTGCTGGTCTTTAAGCTGCTTTCATTGCCCACGTGCACATTTATGTAGGACTATCCAAAGTGTTCTTTACACTTTAGTGTAAAGTTTAGTAGTAAAGTACACAGTTTAGTGAACTGTTTTGGTAAATGAGGTAGCGCAGGTCAGCCACTGCTAACTAGTTTGTCTCCTTGCCATGCTGACACAATATGGAACGCATTTGTTTTGTAAGTTTTTACTGATACCTTAGAGATGCTGAAACTGGAGTCTCTTAAATGTCCAAATTCAGCAAAATCAGTCTCTAATTTTCTTCATATGTTCTTTAAAATTCTTCCCCTGTGAAGATCTCTTCCTTTGGTAAAGGCCCAAGAAGTTCAAGCAGCCTGTAGGCAGATATATATTGAGCTGTTCTATTTTGTAAAAATTTCAAAGTAATGAATGCCTTCTGAGAGTTTTGGACAGATTATTTACAAACATACAAACACAAACTCTTTTCAAAACAAGTCCTTTACGGCCTATACTTCAGCCAGTCCTAGAGATGCGACAGTATTATAAGAGTGATCAAGAGAGTAAAAATAATTGTGAAGAGAAGCTTTAAGAAGATGGCAACATTGCATGAATTAAATACAAGAAAACTGGAAAAGAAAAAGAGAAAATTATAGAACAGATTTTTATAAAGTAATAATAGCTGTAAGTATATTGGCATCCCTAAAAGAAATGGGGGAAAAAAACTGTCCAACTAAATCATAAACCAGCTGGCTAATGTATACGTATTACTGGATCTCAGTCATGCATAATAATAGGAAAAAAGCTAATATATTGTTCATATCCTAAACTTGTATCTGGCTTAGAGCTACAACATTATTGGGAAATTGCTTAGAAATAAACTAAAGAATGGGGACTATTAAGATAATCTTCCTGCACTGCCAAAACTGTACAGTCAATACTATAATAGTAATAATAATAATACCTTTTATGCTTGACATTGACACATGCGGAATATTGAACAACACTATGTCCAAACAGCTCACATGCGAAACTAATCCATGAATGCAGGTGTTTCAGATGAACTGGTTCCTAAACACAGGAGAAAATTAGGTTGCCTGTGTGGATGGACAACAGGAGTATTATAACCTGCTCTTGGTAACAGGCTGTCATCAATTACCTCTCTGCTGTAGGGGTCAACGGGGGGGCAGGGAAGTCAAAGCCATCACCGTAGCAAGCAAGATCTAAACCTCTATCATGTCATTGATCCACCCCCAAGTGCCCTTTTCTGTGAGTTCCTCATGGCAAGGTAAATACAGTTATTTTTCTGACTTCTCACTGTTAGAGCTTGTACGCAGTCTAACAGGATCGGAGTCAGCATCTCTGGTGCAGTATATGTTGTACCTATGCTACTGACTTATATTCAGCAAGTTTAAGTCAATTGCAATCATGTTCTGACTTAAGTGCCAGGGAGCATTTGGAGCCTTACAGCGTGATGCCGGTCTGAAGAGGGCTGTAACAGGAGATTAACTTGTAGGAACATCATACTAACCGAAAGAGAGAGCACAAAAATAAGAGGTAAAGCAAAGCAAGATTGAAGATTAAAGTATAAACATCAGGAGATCATTTTGGAGCTTACTGGAGACTGGCCAAAGTGAAGAAACATGAAACAGACAATAAAAAAATCGCTGGGATTGTAGAAAAGGAAGTGGGAAAACATTACACACATTATGGTGATGTCTGAAAATGCAATCCTTCTGTCTGCAGAGATATGAGGGGAAAAAAGGAAACATGAACCCCTTGGGTTGTGACATTCCTCTGCAGCCAAAATCTGGGGGATTTGAGGGATCTCATAAATTGAACAGGACACTGAAAAAATCATTTTAACAGCTTCTGCAAATAGCAAAATTTTTATATGAAAACTGGGACTTGGCTATAAAACTCCTGTGTCTGAATACAAGATATACTGTGAGGAAAAGGTTAGTGGATCTAAAAAGATGATAAAAGAAAAATGTGGGGTTTAATGAGAATAGAAAAAACTTTGCATAGACGATCAATGATCCATTGATTCCACAATCACTCTCAGAAAGGTTAAATCTTTCCAAATCCTAGGGGCAGCAGTATTAGAACTCTCACATATATGTAACAACTCTATAAATTAATATATCTATATAGACAGCACTGTATGACAATGTCTGAATGACATTGAATAGGTGGTTGACAGTTGGTATAAAGATTAATAAGAGAGAGGTAGCTTCAGTTAAAGTGCTGGGTACAGGGTTAGTAAAAAGAGCAATTGCTTTAGCACACGGGAGCTAATTTTGAAACGCCACAGCTGGCAGAACTGGGAAGTCTTGGAGCAGCAGAGAAATCACGCACTATAAGGAAACCCCATGCAGTTCTGCTTATATTTGCAAGGAATAGATAACATGGATAAAACAGGGAAATTTAGTTATTCTGTCTCTGACCATATTCCTGTTGACACCGTAAGAGCCTTTAGCTAGACAAGGCCAAAGATTTACAGTGTACTGTTACGGAGGAGTCAGATGCACATTACACTCTGGCCTATGTGCAATACAGGGGGGAAATATCTGCTGGGAGTTACATGTCAGTATGAGGTTTTGAGTATTTGGCTCTAACATATGAACAACACAGGAGCAGAGAGATTTTTAGCCACTGAGCACTGGCCTTTCTTCCCTTTAAAATCCTTGGTAATTCCAGGATTTTGAGCAATTCCTTGTGAATGATGCCCCATTGACTTCTGTTTCACCTGAGTACATCAAGATTATTGCTGTTTTCTGGTGTAATCATTTTTGTGGGATTAATACAATCTATGTAGTCATGGTAAAGAAATTAAGTTAGCTGATAACATGATTTGCAATCAGAGATTATTTTCTTTTCTAAGAAATTAAAAGACTTAGTGAAAACCCATCATTTAACAAGAAATTAAAAATCCAAAACAAATATAGAATAATGTGTTCACTTCAGGCGTTTCACATTTCTGAGCTATAGCTACCTTGTCTGAATAGCTTTGGGTGACTTTCAAAGTCATGGTTGCCAGAACAAGATCTTGTGCTCCCTTTCTCTGATTTGTATGCAACATTTATACTTGAAAGGCAAGCTAAACTAATATTTTTGAGATAGTTTACAAGTTTAGATTATCTACCATTTAAATCTGTAAGTTTCTTGTGATGCTGGTGAGATTTTTGTACCGTCTGGTTTTTCAGAGATAAAGGTCCTCTTTTTTCTAATGCTGGGAAACAACCCACTTGCCATGGCTATCGTTGCATGACTGTGTCTTGGAATGCAGTTACAAGGAGAAAACACTTGGTGCATTTGGGATTTTTTTCTATTATTTTATGCTATGGTGCTGAAATAGTAATACCTTATTTTTCATCTGTACCTTTAATGTTTCCTCTATTTTACTTACTTTGGTATACAACATCTATTGCTTCTGCAATGTACGAATATAAGATCAATGGTAATATCTATGTGTATTGAGTCATATTTAGTTGAAACCTATATTTAGAAATCTAGTGTCTTAGAGAGATTTCCAGAAATACAACACGGAAACAAGCACAGCCAGTGTTATTCATGGTGGAAGCTATTGGTTTAAATTTTTAAACTTATGGAAAAGTGAAACATATTTAGTGGGGTCTGTTTCTAAGACCTAAGAACTAGTTTGGTGCAGCGCAGCTCCGTAGGTAAAACAGGTAAACTGTGCAATGAGAACAAAAAATAAACTCATGAAAAATGAGACAGTTGAGCTGTGCCATGTTTTATATGACTTGCAATCCATCATCTTTGGTTTTAACATATTTAGAACAGTTTGGTTAACGTTCTTCAGGAGGAAAGGAAAACTGATGCTGACATAGCTGCTGGAATATTTACGTGTAGAGACAAAAGTAGGGACTAACACAGTTACAGGCTGCAGGCTGTTATTATGTTCTCATGTTCACTCACAAAATTCAGGTCTTTGGTTTCACTTTGTACGTGTTACTTTGTATGTGAGAAAGAAGTCAGCATATGACTTCCATGATAGGTACAAGGTGCTTGTGCTTGACATATTTAAAGAGCTTTTGTTTTCTTTCTTCTTTTTCTCCGCTAAGGAAAACAAGAAACAAATACTATATATATATATATATGTACAATTTTGAGCAGGGAAGGGAGAGTTGAGGGAAACGGCATCACCTGCAGCAAAAGGGTACACCATTCGATGTTGCACCACTAGGCTCTTGTGGGTAATTTCATAAGCAAAAATCAAAACCTTGTCTGTTTTTTCCCGTGTAACTTCTGCTTCCTAGGGAAGCAGGATTTGGGAGTTCTGTTGTGTTACGATGCTCCCAGAAACTGATGCCCTAGAAACTGAAGGAAGGCACTTCATATTGGACTACATGTAAGAGGAAAGGAGCGCAGGCATGTGCCATGCACACCTCTGCTCCAAAGGGCAGCAGGGCATAACCCAACCTGCCCAGCCACAGGGCAAACAGAATCTATTTCACAAGGAGAAAAGGCAAAAGAAATATTGGCGTAGGAATTTATATGATTCTCAAGCACTGGAATACGTATGTGCTTGTAGCAGCATGAGAATCTGGAGGGCTTTTGTTCAAATTGACTGGTAGTGGGATGTTGTCAGCTGCCCTTCACCGGGGAGGGAGGAAGGTGAGGATGCTCACTGGGAAGGCGCGGCTCAGACAAACCCTGAGCTCTGTCCCGATCTTGGTGATAACTTCAAAAGTATCGTGTCCAGCTCTCCTGCAGGCTGCTCCCGCCCTCTGGGTGATAAGCAACGCGGATTTGTGCCATGCGGAATCACACACACACATAAATACAGGCATAGATACACACAGAACAGATACGGGTTTATCTATGTGAATATGAAGTCAATCATTATTCTGTCGTCTTGTCATTTTCAGTAAAATATTTTTAAACATACTCTGTTATATCCTGTTGCTTTCAGTGAAATCATAAGTATGATTGCATAACGAAGTATAATAATTTTTGCAATCTACCAGACTATAATTAATACATGTTTTAATACCTAGCAACAGAAAACCAAGACAACTCTCAGATGGACTGTGAGTTAGGTTTTTTTTTTAAAGTCATATATTTCAAAATAATGAAACAGTGGAACCATGTGCAAATCATGCTACGTATCAGCTGAAAAGGCCCAAAGTGTGTTTTCTTGCAGGAGATTTATGTAAAATATCTGTATTAGTGAAAGTAGGATGCAAAGACAGAGAAATGTTTAGGAACGTTTTTCTTCTTCTTGCAAGTGTTTTTAATTACTCTTCTCCTGATGTAAAGATCAGTGAATGAAAAAGGTAGCTTGTGAGAGGAAAATTCAGTGTGAAATCCTGGCCTAGTGCAATCAGTGTGAGTTTTGCCTTTCATTCCAGTGTGGCCAGCTTTTCTCCCAACATACTTTCCTTGTGAATTTACGGGCCTAATCCTGCACGCCTCTTCCACGATACCTGTATGCAAGTACGCAAGGCTTCTCAGTTTGCCTTAATCCTTTTCCTTTTTTTTGTGGAACTGCACGGGGTAATAAACAAAGATACCTGGGAGAAAATAGAAAGTTGTTCTTTTTTTTTTCCTAACACTGAAAATCAATAATAATAAGTCTTGGCTCTTGAAATTTAGTATATAGCACTGACAGTATCTTAGTGGGTTTCTGTTGAAATCATTAAGCTAAACAACTTCTGCAGAGTCTACTCCTCAGTGTACACTGTCGCATAGAAAGCATCTTCTATTACAAACTTCTGCTTGTGTTATTAAAGCTCGTTAAAAAAATTACACCTTTTCAGATTTCCCTGTAAAGTCGATCCTTCCAATGTCCAGTAAAATTTTTATGGCTAGGATTTTTTCTACCTAGGATGGTAATGCTGGGTAGATCTGGGGGATAACAGGAGATGTACTTTCTTTGCCACTATCTATTTAAATGAAGTGTTAACTGGTTTACCTAGAGAGAGTTAATAAAAATGAAGAAGTGACAGACAGCACAAGAAATCTAGGCTTAGGGTTAGGATAAGACTCATAACAATGAAGAAATAAAGATTTATCTTGAAGGCTTTTTAAAAGTAATCTTTTACACTTAGTACTTTGGTGCTTCAGAATCATAAGTGTTTCTTCATATTAGTGATCGTAAGTGAATTCAAATTGTAGCTATGGTTTAATTATGATAACAAGTTTGGTTTGTGATTAAAACAATATTTACATGAGAAATTTATAGTTTCCAAATAAACTATTATTGTAAACAACAGAAATTACTGTTGTGTTGATGTCCACTTTGACAAACCACTGGCAGTGATTATTCATAGGGATCTTTTGTAAGAAAGCATGCAATAGCCATCACTGGTCTGAAACATACCTTCCCCCCAGAAAGAACACTTCATAAATACATACAAAACTATTCATCATTATCAGAATAATGATGACTACTGACATGGTTATTTGTATATTTTTATAGGCAATCAATAAGTTGGTTTGGAAACTCTCAAGAATTGAGAGGGTAATGCATGCTCTCATTTCCTGTTGAGCTACTTTGCACCAACAAGGAAGTTCACAACAGCCATGTGTTTTTCCTCAGTGTTTTGCTTTTTCAGTTCTCTGCCAACTCCATTTGTCAAAGAAATGTCAAATGTGCAAACAAAATAAACACAAAACGTTTGACCTAGGGATTCTGTATGCCAATTTCAGAAATCAATTTTGAGCATAGAATTTTTTCCAAATTCTTTTTTAGCAAAACTCTGTATGAAAATATTTATCATTTTTGTTCAGCTCTTACAAGGCCTCTCTATGCTTCTTGTTAGCTGTACTGCAACACTGTCATGTCAGTCAGAATAAGGTACAAATTCAAAGCACGAGAATAAAGATAATTAATTGTGAACAATATCCATTCTGGATAATAAAGAAAATAATAGCTGACAAACTACAGAAAAATCAGAGAAAAAAATATTCCATAAATCAAGGATGTTAATTGTTATTTCCACTACTTGTTAAGATGAAAGATGACACTATGTAGGCATTTTCTCAGCATGATCTCTCATAAACAGATGTCCAATGCCTTGGGTAAACCTGTACAAACTGAGAAGTATCTACTGACTGCATCATTAGTCTTCTTCTGATTTCAAGCCAGGGATCCTAACGAACAAATTAGTCAACTGATCCTTGCCAAAGTCAAGTTTTATTAAGGAAAAGCATTTGTTGCAGGGGAGAAAGGAATGCTGATTGTATGCTGAACTTTATATAACAAAATCTGAGTGATAAAATATTTTTTTAATTTCACATTTGAATAATTATTTGCAAACTTTACATTCTTCTTCCTGTGTCCAATTCATTCTGTACATTCATTTTTCCTCTAAAAGATGTACTTCGTATATGTTAAAAATATGAATATGCTTGAGGATACAACAGTTAATAATCAAGTAAAATACCACATTTTTCCAGCATCATTATTCACATGTACTCCATTAAGCACTGTTTTCTTGCCTATACCTAATAAAGGAAGTGAAGTGAACCCCCAGGTCACCCATATGTGATTCTCAGCCCTAATAAGCCTGCAGGTAATAGCAGCATCAAACCCACTTTTGATTTCACAAGGCAATATTACCTGAAAAGAGACTGATGCAGATCATGACATTTTTCTCTTAAAAATGTATAGAATTAACATGTTCTTCAGAAAAATATTTCATTTTTACTGAAGCTAATTTTTTACAATATTTTAAAAGCACTATTTAAATATCAGAAAGAAAAGAAAATTGTTTAGGGATGCACCTGTTTGAGAAGTGGGGAATGATAGAATGAAATCAAGAAACGAATAATTTAGACTTACATCACAAAAAAAAATGTATGTCAGTGAATTATTAGGTCATGGAGAAATACTGCAAAAGACTTAATGGAAGATAGACATTTTCAGCTCTTATCTGTATATTTCTTATAAAAATAATATCTAGAAAATTAAATTCAGAAATAATTATGCATTAAAGGATGAGAAGTCTGGATTAGATCAACTCAGCATTTCTTCCTGTCTCTACTGTCTGTAACTCTGTGCTTACTTTGTATGAACACAAACAACAGTGAATTGCCAGAAACTAATTATCAAGGAAGTAAGTGGCCTTAGTGAGAAATTTACAGTTATATTGAAAACAGGCTTAAAATAAGGCTGGTTATTGTTTTATTGTCATTGTTTAGCTTTTTTTCTGTTAGATGAGACAACATAAAAAATTAGGGACTAAAATAAAACACTTTTGAATATAAAAGCCCAGAAATAATTTCTCCCAGCAGTCCTTATTGCAAAAAATCTGGCTGAATGCAAAGCAGTTGCAAAGATGCGTGTGACCAAATAAGTCACTTGGATATACCTGCAGCATCTTTTTACCACTGCTTCAGAAATTAAACTAAATAGGAGCTGGATGTACCTACAGATTTCTGACTTTAATGACTCTAATAGGCATTTGCCTGAGTACAGACTGAATAAAACCAGAGCACAAACCCAGGAATACAGCCCTTAATGAGGAATATCTTCATGACATAGAAAGACTAAGGAACTTTTTCCTGCTCCTGGTGAGTTCAATAGGAGTTTGGCCGTTGGCTTCAACCACAGCAGTGTGGTGCTGCAAGCCCCCAGCTCAGGGCAGAGGGGAAGGTTTACTCTGCACAGGCAGTTCAGAGCTGCTTCGCTCATCCCCTGCACTCCCTCCCCAGCCCTTGCTCCTCAGGGGCTGCTCTGTGCACCTCTTCCTGTTTCAAAATTACTGTATTTTCCCACAGCACTGATTGCTGAATTCATTGCCTTGCAGTGGAGGCAGCAATACACTAAGCAAGTTCAATGCACGCAACAGATTTTTTTTCCTTTCTAAATAATATCCTGAATGACAAAGTCTATTACTCTTGCTTGTGTTATGATAATACATTAGAGGCATTCTGATTGTTCCAAACAGTAGTTCCTTCCTAAACTCATTGACATTATAAATATTAATGATGCATGTTTAGAAGCAGGTTTGATTAGCAATTTCATTAGCTTTGAGTAGACAGCAGAATAACTAAATGTCAACATTTAACTTTATCTCCCAAGGTAGGATAGTTAAAAATAACATTAAAAACATCATAATTACAAAAAAGCTAATGCTTATTAATTGAAAATAAAAGTATTGGTTGTTTCCATCTCTTCAGCCTATTTCATGTTTCATAGTAACAAATTAATATTAATTGGATAACAAGACCAAATATCTTGCTGGAAGCATTTGAAAAATTCAATATGATTTTGAAATGACAATATTTAAATGCAAGGAATCTACAAGTAAAATATGAGAAAGCCCTGTCATCTTAAGTGATTGCTTTACCAGTAGCATTAAAGAAAATACAGTTTTTTATAGTCTTCATCACTTCTGGGCATTAATTGCAATGCATCCATCAAATACTGCAGGTGATGTGACAAATCATATAGAAAGATATTTAAAGTTATATTAATTGATACCACATTGCTCGCTGTTTGACATTAGGATGTCTTTGGTTAGCACCGTCAATGTGGAGCAACAATTGGAAGCTTTTATCTACCACCAGTCACCAGTAGGTGATATAACACCTACCTTCTTTTAAGTCACATTCTCTTTCAAAATCAAGTTGTAAGTGTAGGTAATTTGGATCTAAGCTTAACTGAATTTGCAAATACAATTAGTCTGCAGTAGCTGTAAGTGTGTGTATTGAGGCACTGTAAGTTCTAAAATACAATAACCAGATATACTAGAAGTACAACCTAGCATAAAATGTGTTAAAATTTGCGATCAGAGAAAATGTCAAATAAATGTTTTAAAAGATCTTGAGAATCTGAATGTTTGCTAAATAAAAACCCTACAGTTTATACTGAGATTAACGTATAAAAATACTCACATACAAAGTATTTGTTTAGTATTTTAGTTACTACTGCTATTATTATGTGCAAGACTTGGATGCTTCATGGTTCTATGTCAATTATATTTTTTAAAGTGTTAGAAAATAATTATTTCAAATTATGCTGCATATTTCTGAATGAACTGGAACTGAATCAACAGCATATTTAGATCGAGCTGTGTATTTTACCATGCAGTGTAAATTTAGCAAGTCCGAATTTTATATTATTTTAAGCCCTATTCCCAACCAGAATTGTGCTAGAGGGCCTCTTATGACAATATGACCCTCCCAAGAGTAATAGAAATATCTGATGCCAAGAAACTGCACACAGTAATGCAAGAGCAGCTTGTACATCTAATTTCATATGCAAGTTCTCACTGCACATGAAAGTACCTGGTTACCATGCCTCTGGGCAGCATAACAAAACTCTCAGTGCAGCATTATGCCGGAAATGACTCTTACAGTAACTTGATTAAATATTTAACCTTAGAAAAACTTGAGAGACGTCATGACCCTCATTTTCCATGAATTTACATGCACTGTGTGTAAATGTTGATAGCTAGTATGACCAGACGTTTTGTCCCAAATGATAAATCTCCTGGCCTTTTCTGTTACTGAATCACGCTTACTGGGGTGTTTCATTACATGAGAAATGAGTGTGCTGGTTCTGACTAATTCAGCTTAGGGACTCAAACCTCAGTCTGGCTATCACCTTTCTGGGGAGTGTCTTAACTGCAACTCTAGGCATTTAACTGCTTTTCTAGGAGGGAGGGTGGTGGACAGTCCTTCTTTGTCTCTTTTCTCTTTCTCTTGTGTATTCTTGAGACGATTTTTAATATTTTTGAAATAGCAGTATTAAAAACATTAATATTATTTTGTCAGAAAAAGGACATTGACTACAGCTTATTGATACAGATAGTTGCTTCAGCTCAAGGACTGAGATTTATGGGCATGTTATTCTTCAGCAGTTTTATTATTCACCTTTTTACATGAAATGTAGGTAAGACATAACTAATTATAGCAGGAGTTTCCTCCATAGATTAAGCACAGTCTCAATTTAAATATCTCAAATTTCAAAAAACACTATAGAAGATCTACCTTTTGTGTACTTTCAGTCTACAACAGGGGAAAAAGGAATAAAAAGTACAGAAAGATAATTTTAAAACCCCCTAAAATAGAAGATGTTAGGTAGAAGTACCTGGAGGTTATGAGTGTGCAAATCTTGTAAACTCGCCCACGTTCATCCTTATTGCTTACAAAGCTGGGAAGAACATGTGACAGCTGTTTAGAGTCAGGGTGGAAAATGATGAGTCGGGTAGAAAAGAAAAGGAAGTAGTAAAAGACATCTTTTCTCAAAGTACCTACTGAAATGCGTAGGAGTCTGTCATCTGGCACCCATCAGGATATAAACCCTGGCAACAAACACAAATAAATCCCAGAGGGAAGTCAGCAATACTTCAAAGACACCAAAGTAAGTTCACAGTTAGCTAACAGTAGGCAGACCTCAAAAGTTTATCATTATGGAGATATGAAATATATTTTCCGTGAATAAACAATCCAAACACTTAACTCTTTTTCTGCTGCTTCTTAGGATGGTAAATTTTTTGTTAGTGAGTCTTTGATGAAAAAGCTTATGCTAATAAATTTTAGCCTCCATGATGCCCATGAACCGTTCATTAACTATTTGTTTTTATAAAGTGTGCTTTGCCATTCAGATCATGTGCTGTTATGTTTGCTTCCCAATTGGACAAGTAAAATATTCAGACAAGAAAAAAAATTCACTACCAAATGCTTAAAATTTTGTTTTCTGTGAATGCTTAATTCTTCATGAGGGCTATACAGGTATTAATGTGGGGAAGAGCAATTGTTCAACCATTTATGCAAACAGAATCTTAATAGTCCAGATGTTCATGAATAGTAAATAAAAAGCAGCAAAAACAGGAATGAATGGAGCAGCTGCTCAGAATGCAGAAAAATGTTTGCAAACACCATTTTGAAGTATGCAATCAGCCCTGGTTCAGAGGCAAAACTTGGATAACCAACAAAAAGTTTGAATAAGCAACTGAACATATCAACAGTATTATCTAGTCTATCCAAACTTTGAAACTCTTCAGCTGAAACAGAAATTTCCTGTTCTTTTATTATTATTTCTTACTCCCAAATGGATCAAAACTAGAGCAAGAAAAATGCTATCAGGTTTAGGCTGATGTGTCTGTATAAGGGCACAGGGCTCTGCACACACAAGTACGTGCCTTTGCTCCTTAATGTGACTGCCTTACTTTGTGGTTCTTCAGGTATGTAGGCCCTACACTTCTAATGAACCATCAGCTGTCAGCAATTAGGTTTAATTGGTGGGCAAAAGATCAGGATATTCCACCCATCCCTCTCTTCTGAAATTCTTAAAAATAAGCTATTTACTGGCTTGGTAAATGGGATGAAATAAACTTTATTGTTTTAATTGCTGTGACTCATCATTTATGAAAGGCCTGCTGTAGAGCCTGTTCTTGTGCCTCCTCCTGGAAGACATCCTGCCCCAGTGAGGCTGGGGACCAACTGTGTGTGCGCAGAGGCACTTCTATGTGCTCATCTTGAAATGGTAGAGCACATTCTTCTCCCAGGCCTTCTTTCCCCAGCAGTAAGTTTGCAAGGAAGATCTGGAACAATGAGCTATACTTTCTGTCTTTCCAGTTTTACCATCCGTTTCATTTTAGTGTGAGTTTGAGCTAACAAAGAGCAACTGCCCTATTCCATTTCAATGGAATTTTTAGACTTTCCCTCTCTAATTCCGTTGTCATTGAATTAAGTATGTGATAGTCTCCATTTTCAAAATCTTAAGAGTTTAGTCTTCACATAGAGTTGCAAACTGAGAGTTGTATTAACACCTGGAACTTTGGGTATGTCCCTTGTTTGCTCATGGGGCCTGGTGTCTGTGAAGCTTGCAGGAAGAATCAGGAAAGCAGAGAGAGCCTAAAGGACAGTGAAAAGCAGCAAAGAAATGATTGAGAAAAACAAAGTAAAGGCATTTAGCTGGCCTCAGAGGTGAGAGAAAGAAAAAAAATCTTTCTTAGGGACCCAGAGGGGATTTTCTAGAACTTGTTGCAACCTAAAAAGTCAATATAAGATGCTGAATTAAAAACCAAGTATCAAGGTCATACCTTGTGAACCACATCAGAAGAAAGATTTATTCAACTCATGCTTTTATCTTAATTTGTCTCCCTCTGTTTTTCTCTGGTTTAAAATTCTGTGTTGTTAATTGTGCTCTCATAAGACACTGACTGAGAACGTAAAGCCCCTGTTGTGTTTTTGCTGTGTTTACTGTAAAGAGAAGATAGAGCAGGATGTACCCAAAACCTCTGGATAGCCATCTGGTCAATGCTGTCTGTCCCATTTATTCATCAAAATTAACTCAGTGGTGGTTCTAAGCTGAGCACCTGCAAACGGCAGCAGATAATGAATTTCCTCTCTTCAGTTCCTTTACCTCCCATCTGCAGGGTTGTGCTCTGCTGCTATATAAGCAATAGATATTAACAAACTGATGGTACAGAATGAATTAAAATTTGGAAGGAAGCGTAGCAAAAATAGCAAATAGAGTATTAGAAGAGTATTAGAGGACTTGTATTATTTTTCATTAATAATTTCTGAAATGCTCCCTTTGCCATCAATTATTTGTTTCAAATTTTGGCAATAACACTAATGCAAGGAAACAAAAGGCCCACTTCTTCATGTATACACACAAAAACTGGTTTCAACCATCAAGTGTGAGAAATTGAAGATATGAGAGGTTAATCTGCTTGAGAATATCAGCCCAACTGTGTTGACTGCACACAGGCAGTGCATAGCAGAATTTTTTTCTCTAGTGAGCAGTATTTTGATTTTTGTTCAAATTCTGTTGCTGATTTAGATTTTGTATTTAATGTGCCTTGTCCAAAGTGCAGTGAAGCCAATGCAGAGATCCCATTAAGCTTTAATAAACCCCAGTTTAGACCCATAGCATAATGAACATACCTAGAGACATAGCAAAATTACAACCTTACTGGGCTCCCAATGTCTAATAGGCCAAGTAACTACCTGTATAAATGCATGGATTTGTCTCGGTAATTGTGTACTTTTATCATTTTAAATTCATATTGTCAGACCAAAATCAGCTCCCATTGAACCAACAAGCAAAACTCATACTGATGTAGCCTAATTTTATCCTCATGGCTTTTATATTTTATGGAAATACCTTGAGTCTAGAATATCAAGGGCATTATTCTATGCAGACTTACAAATATCATCACACTTGCTGTCATTTTTTATTAGTTTAAAGATATATAGTCCCATTCCTGTTTTGATTAAGTATGCTTTAAAATTTCCAGCTGTCTCTGGAAAATAAGCTGACTTGCTTGCTATTCTCTCTCTCTCTTTTTTTTTTTTTTTTTTTTATTAGCCTTTGCTACCCTTCCAAAATTTCTCTGTCAAAAATATAAATATACAAAATGTTCATTTTGGCGCTATGTTATCTGCAGTTCTCTTAGTGTTAGGTATTCCAGCGAATGCCTCATTTATTTGTAGGGATCTCACATCTATCTCGTTCCTCTTCTCTTTAAAATTTGGCTGACCAGCTTAGAGTCTTTCAGCAGGAGAGAGGAAAAACAAAAGAACTTCTTACAAACTGTTTTGAAACCATTTCACAACATTATGCTAATGAAATGAATGGACAGGATGGGGATTTATGCTCACAAGAGCAACAGCACCCGGAAGATAGGCAGAATTTCCTGAGGCATCTGTGGAGTTTGGGCTTGTGCATGAATGATTCTGGTGAAATCAGTGAACTAAAGCCACACCTTCATTAATGACGCCTGAGCACAAGGCAAGATCTGCTCGCTTTCAGAGGGTTCCAAGGGGAGAACATGGTGCAGGATTGGGCTCTGCAGGGATGAGAGAGGATGGGTCTGGGGTTAAACCATAGAACTAAGAATCAAGAGGTATCGGTTTAATTTCAGAAGCTAGTCTAAAAGTTTCCAGGTGGAGGTGAAATGCTGAGCAGCAGTGTCTTTCATGATTCTACTTTAAACCTCTGTAAGGACAGACAGCTTTGCTAATATTGGTAAGAGCTTATTTAGAGATATTCTCATAGATAATGTGACAGAATTAGGTTATTAAGTAATATTCTCACAGATAATAAGACAGAAGTAGGTTATTAAGTAGTATAAGACTCATGGTCTCACACAGGGTGAAAGTTTAGATCTGATGTTGCATATTTGGTCTTTTTTGTGCTTAACGCAGGATCATCATTTTTGGTGAATGTGCCTTGCATATTTTTAAAAGCAGTTAACACAAAAGGACAAATACAGAGTTTCACTTAAAACAACTTACTCTTTTTCAGTTGTTCCCTTTGATTTCATGCTTTGTGCATCCAATGATTGGCTACTGTTATTAATTAGAAGATGCTGAGTATTGTAACAATGAATGGTCGAAAAACTTGTCATTTTTCAGCTTGCCCTCTCATTTGAAATCCCACATCCTGTATTTTTAAATGAAAATGAATGATTATAGTACGACCAGTCATAAAGCATTTTTTCCCAGAGTACCATGTCATGAAAGGGCATATGCACAAAGCTAAGTGTCTAAAATGAGATCTTTATAGCCAGCTTAGACACTGAGAACAATGGACTGAAAGTGGTCACTAATGACATTGTTAATGATAGATACCATTACCTTAGAACAGATGTCAAAGTGAAATAGCATTATAGCCTTCAAGATGGACTGCCTTGTCCTTCTCAGTAAATCTATTAAGGTAGCTTGCAAGAACAAAACAGTGGGGTGTTTCTTTTCTCTCCTTTTTCTGAAATGCAAAACATTATGTGGAATTTTAACTCATTTACCTGCCAAAGGCTCAAATAAGAACAAATTTTGTGAGTAAAAAAAAGTATGTGGGGGAGTACATAGAAAAGATTAGAAAAACAGGAAGGTCTTATGTATTTAAAAAAATAATTCTAACTAGACAAAGACAAAAATATAATTAATCTAGACTAAGATAAAACACTAAAATGTTGTCAGCACAAACTAGGAAGAACAGCAACTTTGTATTGCTGTAGCTGTACCTGAAGATTGCAGAGAAATCTTCGTGGTGATAGGTGATAGCATGAAACTGTATTTATTTCTAATCTGGGAGATTTGAATTCCCATGTCTGCTTGCCTACAAATCACTAAGTATGATTGTATATGCGTAGGCATAAATATAGTCATGAAATTCCTTATTAAGGTAGGGGTATGTGACACTGCAGGAGTGAAAATATTAACAGAGAACGAGTCACTCATGACTCTCATTTGATTTCATTATTTCTTTTTAGACGTATTAATATGTAAGGTTAAATTCATTTTTAAATTGTAAATTAGATTATGTATATATGTAAACACCCATATGTGAAACCAGTTAAGCATATGAAGGTCAAATAAAAGCATGTTGAAGCGTATCTGAGAACAGAGACAAATGAAAAGCTCTGATTTTGTATTTTATTCACTTACCATTCAGTAACAGATCGATGAATATGTGCATCAAATTAAATACATTACTACCATATGAAATGTACTTTTAAACTACAATAAGTACAGAGTATATGAAGTAATTTCAGATGACTTATTTGGAATATCAGATTGAATATTGGTTGCAAATACTTGTCGTAGAAGGAGTTTATTTTCTAGACTATTCTCTATCTGTAGGTTTTATCTACTACAGTATTCATTTCTATATGTGTTTGTATCTCTGATTTAATAATGAAAAAAAGAATGGCTAAAAGAAGATTGGCTAGAACTGTAGCTTAAATTATCACATCTAACAGCAAAAATGAGATATCCAGCAAGTATATAAATGAATACATGAAATACTCATGCGTTATTCACCAGTTTTCTCTTGATGATGTTCAGGGCCTCTGGATTATCATCTGCTGTTGTGGCTCTGCAAAGCGCTTTGCAAGGCAGGAAGTGTGGTACCTACATTAAGAGGGTGGCTCAGGCAAAGGTAGATGCTTTTATGCTCTCAGAGTTGTTCAGTCAAATTACATGTGCAGTTTTTAATGGGGTTTGAAGCATGTCCTGGAACAGGGGTCATTTGGATTTTGCAGGGGAAGGAATAGTAGAGAAGAGAGAATATGGATCATGAAAACTCGGTCCAAAGTTCAGTGAGTGCAACAGGATTGTTTAATTTTCTACTGATTTCTGTGTGCTCTGGATCAAGCTCAGTGAATTGATCTCAAACCAAGTTTTGGCATACTCACAACCACATTTCCTTAAGCAGACAGGAAATTTGGGTCCAAATTTTGCAGCATTTCTGCCATACAAACCAAGGGAACTTTTTATTACTCTCAGTTATTTCATATCCTCAGTAATAAAGAGGGGAAGTGCCTCACTTCACATTTTGCTTCATGTACTGTTCTGTTATCTTTGAGGCAGAATTTTTATCATTTTGCTGTTGCACTGAACCTTGCCAAAAGAATCAGCACAGGAAAGGTAAATTGAAATCTGTCCTTGCACTCAGCAGTGACTGTTCTGCAACAGCACCAGATCCAGCTGAGGGAACATGAAGAATTTACACAGACACACCCTTCTCAGTGTGTTCTTCAAAGTTCCCAAATCTACTTTCAAGACAAGCAACACTGTTTGATACAGAAGTGGGATCAACAGCATTGGCAGTATCATGGAGAAAGGTGCTATTTTGCGAAGTGACAACCAGCGTAATTAAGTTGAGTATGAGCCTGATGAGCAAATGGAGGGACAAGACACTGATTTTCATGAAGCCCAGTGGGGTCTGTTTGTTTGAGTCAGGATTTTTAATGAGCTGATTGCTGCAGCTATGGTTATTGTCAGCACCTGTATCAGCTGCTGCTTATTGGGATTTCAGTTCAAACTGCTGCAGGAAATGGGATTTGGCTTTAGATTCGGGGTTTAAATTTTTTCTTACGTGTTGCGACATTGAACCACATTTTTGGATCCTCAGCACTAGCAAGGTGACACTAACAGGAATTAGAGTTCATAGTGACAGAGGACTTTCATGAGCTTAAACATGCTTGTGGGTCCCAGACACAGCAAATGATAGAACAGTTGCCAGACTAGCAGACTCTGTTATGTATTTTCACAAATTAAAATGCAAAAACAAAACCAAAAATCATTTAAAGGAAAAGCCTGTGTGCTAGAGAGCAGCAAATCAGCTGCTGGGATCTAAATGTGTGAACCAGCTGAATACTTACCTCCTATAAACAGGAATGTGAACATGAGTAAAAGCAGGGTTTTTCCTCTTGTCATGATCTTGAAAGAGAGATTCAGAGAGAGCAGCACATGTGCAGGCAAGAAAAATAGTTTACAAACGAGTCTCCGAATCAGGAGTGCCCTGCCTTCAGTAATCCTTTTCCTAATGCTTCGTTCCCTCAAAAACTCTCTCTCTTCTGATACCAATGATTAACTTTTCCTCTTTTCCACCTCTGACTCACTTGCACTATGCTTCTAATTTTGAGCAGGTATTCTGAGCATATGAGTTGTCTAAGGATGGGCGTTCTCTGAGAAGGGATTTCATGAAGTAAGTTTTTTAAGAATGTTGGGGTTATCAGAGATGGGAGGAACTATGCATGAGAAAATATGTCATTGAAGTCCTCAGGATCTGTCTTTTATTACAGTTCCTGGAAGAACTGCTGTATAATTTCTGGCGCTCTGTATACTTAGTATACAGTATACTATGTATACTTAGTATAAAATTGGAAACGGGCGTCTTGTTAGCCCACAAATTTCTAGGGAGGATTTAAAAAAATTTCTCTGACTTTCCTGGCTAAAAATACAAGTAGAGTGACATTAAGTTGATCCAGGTTCTGAGACAATGGTTCTGAGGCAGTTTTATGTCTAATCACCTTTCACAGCTTCACTTTGAGTAAGATGAATTTTCTCTCTTGGCTGTTGGAAATTAAAACAAATGGCTGACATTTGATCTGTTGGAGTACCAGACCACATTTTACTATTCCTATAAAACAGACTGTCATAATCATGAATGTAACTGCTAACTTCACACCCATCTAAAGCATGGAAGCTTACATAGTGTCTTGCAAATGATGATAAATCCTGCTCCTGCCAGTAATGGGCTCTACCACACCGCATCCTCTGGAAGAGGGCCTGTCTTTGCTGAGTTGTTTATTTATGGACCAAAATGTCTCCCCCTGATTTTTTATTTCACAGGAAGACGACTTTATCCAACCATTTATATTATTGAAAATTATATGCCAGCCTGAGCTGTTTTTAACAGAAAGGGAGGTCAAAATATTTGCCTTCTTAGAGAACTGCAGCAAAGTTACAAATAAGTTTCTCTTCTCCATGTATTCACAAATGTGCATACTTTTATCTGTCTCTGCTAAAGGAAGAATAAATGAAGATGTCCCCCTCAAGTCTTGGGCATTCGAGCTCTTAATAAATAACGAGAAAGTCCAAGGTCAACAACCTTATTTCTGAAGTACTTCTTTTCTTGTTTTCTTTTCCTTAAATGAAGACATATTTTAACAAAGATAGCCCATTTCTGTCCTAATGCTGAAAAGAAAAAGAGGTCTTTCCCTAAGACCCCTTTTCCTCTGATCTTTAACCCAAGAATTTTTCTAGGAAGGTAGGTTGTCATTTCACCAGCCTTATTTCTTTTTCCTTATGACCATACTATGTCAGTTTAATTTACCAGATGGATATATTCTAACACCTATTTGTCAGAGATTTCTGAAAGACCAAAAGAGGCCCACAAGTACAAGTAGGTATGAGTGAACTTGGATGAAATGTTGAGATTAATCCTAATTCAGTTTTATTTCTAATACTGTACCATCAGTCCTTTAATTCTGAGGACTTAGATTTCCCAAAGTCTTTTATATAAGCCTTGGGATATATCAGTTCCAACTCTTTGTCTTAGGTGGGTTGGCTTTTCTTATTTCTACTGAATTAATACAATAAGCTTATTGTCTCCCAAGATGTTTTTTCTTTCTCATCAGATCTAGCAAAGCAATATGTATCTTTTATCTGAAACCATATCATTATAAAATGAGATAAAGCAGAACAAAGAAGAACCCTCTGATCTGTGGTGGTCTTCAGATATTGAGCAAGACCAACTCTTTTCTCCAACTGGATAAAAAGCTTTTTTCCTGTTTTTCTCCATTTGGCGTTTTAGGCACTTGGACTTACGAAGATTTATATTCAATAGAAGTGTCAGTAAGAAGCTGTCAGAATTGGGGGATATTGACATTTTTCAGTGAAGCAATGTATGAAAACAGAAAAGATAACACTGATACCATAAAAGAAGGTGTATGTACTGTTCACATTGCAGTCAATAGCAGATTTCCTAAGATTTCACCCAAGGGATTTTTAAAAGCATTTGCGTGACCTGGGAGCCGTTATAATGGGGTTTTATGGTGGAAGGACATACAAACACGTTTTGAAGTTTGCAACTTTGACCCAAATTGAAGTATTAACTGGTACAGTACATTGTGATTTCTTCGTCTTGATATCTACGCTCTAACTGGCAAACAATGCAAACACCAGGGATGGAAGTCTCTAAGATTATTCAAACAAGGGAGGCAGGATAGCCAACTGTAAAAAAGTTTTGTGCTTCCTTATTAACACTTCTCACTTGTGAGATGCTCTTTTACAACTTTGAGACATGCAGACTCTTCGATGAATTCCTGCAAATCCAGCTCTAATAGGAGTTGTGTTTTGAGTCCTCCCTTATGATCCAGGCTTCCCTGCTGTGGGGAACAATACACCACACACAAACTGCAGAGAAACTTGGACTTAGATGCAGTGTGTTTGTAAATGTGCAATGTGTTCTACTGCAATATGCAGAAAATTTTCTTCCTTTGTATTACTGTTATTAAGAACCTAAATCTTGATGGGTAAACTAAATGATAAATGGTCATTGTTTTTTTACTATATCCAGTAAATTTATTTTGCTATATCCAGTAAATTTATAGAGAATGTGCAAGAAAAGAAAGAAAAATCTCTAGATATATATTTATAGACTTCTATCACTGGAGTTTTTCCTTCTCTCTGAAATTTCTGCTTTTTATGTGTATGTCCAAAATTCATCTGTATTGCAGTCAGCAAGGTTGCATTAGTGATTCTTCCAGTTTCCTTTGCATACTGCCGTTCTTTACTATTTCATATTGTCTGGCCAAAGCATGGAGAGATTTAGTCAGCTAATTAACTTGAAGAAATGAACTAGCGGATAGCATATATAACATTCATGAAAAATAAAGATACCAGGAATGTGCAATATACACATCTTACAGATTTAAGCATATGTTTTGATTATTATTTTTTTGAGTAATTCCTCAGTAATAATAATAATAATAGTAATAATAAATGCTCACTTTATTTAGCATGAAAGACTGTGGGAAGGGTTTTCTTTGAGCATAATGAGGACATTTCCAATGATATCTTTTTCATTTATGAGAGAAGAAATTTTTTTTCTGTCTTATACGTTTGGGTTTTCTTAAAGTCCAGACCATTCATCCTATGGGGTCAATCTCTGGCTTCCAGAGGTGAGAATAATTTTATGTGCTCTAATATTACCTATGGCTTTTTTTTGCACTGTATTGAAAATAATATTTGTGTTGGGGCAAATTGTTGTTAAGGGCAGCTCTTTCTCTCTTTTCCCTGTCTGTTTTGAAAACTAATATTTTTATTGAAGTGTCAGTAATTTGTATGTGTACTGTCAGCTTGCTACAGGTTCCACAATGGTGTAAACATTTCCTTGATTTGCCCCATGTGTGTAGGTTGTACAGGAACCAATCAGAAAATCACTAAAAATAAAGGTGAAATTGATCTTCAGAGTAATTGTACTGCACCAAATGCAAGCAAACACAAATGAAGTGAGCAGACCTTTCTATTTTTTTTCCAAATTGCTAGTATTTTCTTACAAGGGAAAGGAATATTTTAATAGGATGTCTACAGTGTTCCAAGTCTAAACCAATGGCAGGACACAAACAGCCATAGGGCTGCCAGTGGTAGGTGTGGAAGATTGCTTACCTACCTGACATCCTTTGGACAATTCATAACTGAAAAAGTGGTATATGTACATAGTATAAACTATATCTAGAGTAATATCTGCTGTAGAGGACCAAAATCTGTTCCCACTTTGTCACGCATTGTAGTCTTCTTGCTTTTGGCACCTGGTGTCTTTTCATGAAAAAAAGTGGTTTGTAACTGTGTCCTTCCAGAAAAAGATAAGTAGAATTATTCAGGTTGGATGGGACATCAAGTGGTCACCTTGCCCAACCTCCTGCTCAAAGCTTTTGATTTGCCTGCTGCTACTTACACCTGGTGATTTAACCTCTCCTCAATTACCACCCATTTAAATGGCCTGAGTGTTTGGGGAGCAGAATTAAGTGATTTCTTTCTGTGTTTGGGCTCCCCAACTCCCACAAAGTGGTTTTGGTTAGGAGGCCCTCCTTTCTCTGCTCACATCTCTGTCATCCATCGCTCTCCTGTGTACGTGGTAGGCAGAATCTGCCGCTCACTGAGTTGAGTGAACTACTGGATTGGGAGCAGTAGCAAATCCCACCGTCCCAGTGCAGTTATGAGCTTTTAGTAAATAAATGGAAAACATTTCAAATCATTAAATACCATCTTTGGAAACTGGAAAAAAATGCCCCAATTTAGAAAATCATTCAGAATGGCATATAAAACACACTGCTTAAATGTATTTTGTAGTGATTTTGCAGCAGAAGCACACATCTGAATACATTCATGAAAGTTCACAATTAATCAGCCAATGATCTTTCAGTCTGTTGGGTTTTTTTCTAGGGCATGTTGTTGCTAACATTGCTTTAATAGCTTTATCATATCCAAACTCCACCTGCTCGCCTCCCTGCCCCCTCAAAATTCCCATTTAACCAGGGTTCTCATTTTATCAATCACATTTTGTAATAGAAGTCAGCTTTGTGTGTCCCAAGTGGCTGAGCATTTCCATCCTTATATCAAGAATTAAGCATCTCCTGAGAAGGAAGGGAGGTCAAGTGCTGTAATAAAACAGATTCCATCAAGAATGTGAAAAAATGCTGCTCTGACCAAAGCTAAATGGAAGTATAGCTGGTTTGAGATGTGATGTGAAAGCGTAATGAGTAAGTGCAAGCTATTTCTAGAGTTTATGTCCACTGTGGTTGATTCCTCCTCATTCTTTCTGACACTGTTATTTACTCTGAATCGTACTGAAAACTCTTTATACATACATGATGCGTTCAGAAGACCAGGCCCACAGCCAGTTTCAAGCACCATAATTTCACAACACATATCTATGCTTTTTGACTATGTACTTTAAAACCATAATAAACCCTTGGGAATGAAATCTGAATGAGGAATAAGCATAAACTAAGTATAAGCAGGCAGATACTGAATAAGAAAATAGTTTCACTGGACTTCTGGTGGAGAAAGAAAAGGGACTCTGAGAAATGTGTCAGCCTGTCCCTGTAGTTCAATAGGTGAAAGATTTGGCACGTTAGCGACATTGGAAAATCTCTTTTTGATTTCAGCAGAAATGGTATTTTCCACTGGAATTTTCTACTTGATAGCATACCACAATATTTTTTCCATTTTATATATTGAATTACCAGAGGAATGAAATACAGGCTTTAGTATTTAGCAGAAACACGATGCTGTATTTATTAGCTTGCTGTAAAATTTCTTTTTGGTAATAAATCTGGTCATTTTCTTTTTAATGAAAAATTTAGAAACCTGTCCATTTCCTGCTCCCCAAATATTCTAAGATGAAACAAACTTTTGATATTGATTCTGAACAGAACACATATTGTTTGAAGGAAAACTTAATTTTGTTTTGAATCCAATGGAATATAGTGTATTCTTTTTAAAAAATATATTTTATCCCTTTATTCTCATTTCTGATGGAATAATGCTGAAAATCACCATTAAAATCTGATCTTACAAAAATAGTACTTCACATGCAAACTGCAACAGCTGTGGCTGAGGAGAAAACAAGCTAATATCACTAATGCTCACATAATAGTTCGTTGGTAAAATAAGTTGACGTATAGAATTCTCTGTAAATTAATAAGTGTAAATTCATCCTTAAATTGTGAAGGAGGCCCATCAGTTATAAAGACTGATGGAAAATTACTTGAATTTCTGAAAAATTACTTGAAAAACTTTAACTCCTACTGTTTATTAATAAGACTATGTCTGAAAAAAATATTAATTGTCAATAAGTTTTTACTCCTAATATAATTTTTTTTAAGATTGCTACTTCTGTATAGGCTGAAAGTTTGCTTTTTTTTTTACAGTTATATAAACTAATAATATAAAGGATATTATCTGTACCTACAAGCCTTGTCTTTGCTCTGTCATACAACTACAAAATAAAGACAATCCAGGGCATTACTATAATTGCCATCCACCTTAGATTTGCAAAAGTACTTGAGGTGATTGTTGAGTATTACTGTGCAACACTGTGTTGTCCTCTCAAAATAGTAGTGATCGATATACCAAGAACTTTTGAAAGTACCCACCAACTTTATGGTCTGTGTAGTGCTCTAACTACCCACATTATTAAATAAAAATAAATATTTGGAAGTCCTCTTTTTAGAAGAAGATATATTTCTTTGCATAGGACTCAACTAAACTCCCTAATATATCTGTGCAAAAGGGAAAATGATCAGTAATATGGATAATTCTCTGTGTTACATGTTGAGTTCCCTGAATCAGGCCAGGTGAAGCTTCAGTGTGTATTTTTTCTTGCTGATTATGGATATCAGTTTCTCCAAATGCTTCATCATTGCTGAAATAAACATTTTCTAGTGAAAAATATTCTCATTTCTTTTCATATCTTCCAGCCAACCCAGTTTCATCACTATTACTTCTTGCTTTATATGCAAAAATTATTGAATCTTAGATCTCAGTTTTTACTTTTTTGTTCCTGAGCATACTAGATGGAACTCCTCAGGAATGATACTTTCACCTTAAAGATGAATCAATTTACATTATTATTAGAAAGAATGCCAAGACAGAAGCAATTTGATTTTCATATATTTCCATTGAAGTGGATAAGGACTTTTTTCAGCCTTTTGGTTTTTTGACAATTGAAAATAGCAAAACTGTAGTTGTAAAGGGTATATTTTGAGGTTTCTGGGCTGGACAAAATTTGAACAGTAAAATTTAGTCATATGAATTTTCAGTTGTTCTCTGCAGGCACACTTACACTTCTGTAACTCATACACTAGTGTCTACTTAAGAGTATATATGTGGTGTTAATTCTAAGGGTGAGTAACTATAATAAATCTAAATGAAATTATTTGAGAAAATTAACAACTTTGATTTTTTTTCTTAGGAAAATTAGAAAAAAAATACCCCTGAGTATCAAGTTCTATTATCTCGAATTGATTTTTTTTTTTTTTTTGAAAAAAAAAGGGGGGTTTTGCTTTGTGGTTGGTTTTGTTTGGTTTTTTTCTTTTTCTTTTTTTTTTGTTTCCCCCAACTTAAGGCTTGTATATGTCAGAGAGCTTACAGTCTTCCCCCAGATCTGGGGACACCCTCACAAGTCATCCTGTCACTGGGCATAGGTGCCGAGTGAAGGCCAGTGCCTTCTCCACAGCCAGGCTTGCTCGTGGCAGCCCCACCAACATTCACAGCGACATCTTTTTTTGGTTTGGTGCACAGATTCTTTGAAATATTTCTGGTGTAAAAATATATAAAAATAAGGCTAAAGCTTTGTTTACACAATTTAAAAAGCAATTCCCTAGGAAAGATGGAAAAAATTCTTCAAAAGACTTATGGCATTCGGTTTTCTAGAAAGCTTCAGAAACTGCATCCATAAAAGTTTTTTGCCTGTTTGTCTTATTCTTAGGCGAAGCCCCTCTTGCCTTGCCTACAGCAGTTCCCATACTGCTGCTAAGACTGATGAGTCAGCTCATGTGCGTAATATTAATTCATAGATCTTAAATCACCAAAATCATCAAAAGAGATCAGTGTGATTCCAGAAAGGGACAACGTGGCCAAGTGACTTGTTGGAAGGCCAACAAACCAATGGTAGGTTCATGAGTTTAAATCCATATTTTCCACATTGTGTAAAAGCATATGACACAAGGATTGGATATGCAATAGAGACATATGAGACAAATACAGAGATCTCACTATGGATTTGCCTTCGCAAAACTGCCATTAAACAGGAAAGTAATATACATGCTGGAGATGATTTTACATTGTCTTACCTCCAAGTTGCTCATGTGGATTAGGCTTTCTGAACTAGTGGAAAAAATCTTGAAATTAGGGCTCTACAAAATATACTGCTATGTGAAGGTTTAGGAGCGGTGTGGGAGCCTCTCACCACAGCTGTGTGATGTGAACAAGGGCCTGGGGAGAAAGGCAGCATTTACAGATCACGAGTACTCTCAATTTGCACTCACGTGAATACTCAGTGTCACAACCGCTCCTCTCCATTTACTTGTCATTCCATAGGGACTTGTGGTCCCAGGCATACACCTACCCCGAAAGAGAGTCTTCTGCAGGGTTGACTCTCTTTTCGTACCTCTGGAGCTCAAGAAAAGTGAGGAAGAAGAAGCCACAGCAATTGCGAGGGCATGCGGGGTAGGGCCTGCAGGGGCACGGGCAGTAATTGTGTGCGTGCATCTGTGTTATGGGAGAAATAAGGACAGGGAAGAGGGGAACGTGCCAAAGCTCTCAGTGTGTGCGTGCAAACTTCGAACACCAAAATATCTCCCCATATAAATGGCTTGCTGCAACGTCATGATTTAGATGTTTGTTCTTGGACTGATTCCTGATGTTATTCACTGGAAGTGCAAATGGCTTCTCAGAATTTTGTCTAGTCTTCCTTTAAATGTCCAAGTGATGTAATGAAGATGTAAAATAAGTCTTAAATGCAGTTTTTGTGGCACTTAGAAGAGAAATTTCTGCAATCCCTTTTTAGGGCTTTAAAACTAATCTCTCAATTGCAAACTCATGCAGGCATGATCTCACCTTTTGGCTTAAAAGTCATTTCATCTTGCCAAAGAGTGTTGCTATTCCTCACCTTTTAAATGCAGTTTGATCTTCTCATGCAGCTCTAACAATAAGATTTTTGATGGGTTGAAGGCATTTGCAGAAAATAACAACTTGGCACAAGGGAATGCAGAATGACTGATAATTTTGCAGAAAAAAATACAAGTACTTGACTTCTGAGGCTGTAGGGTAGCAAATGTCCTTGCCTAAAGCATATAAGCAAAACTGAGACTTTCTAAAAGGTTTTTGTTTTCCCTCCCTATTGCTTAATCTTCCAAAGTGCACACTTATTTTTTGTCTTTGTTAATAATTATATCCCCATGAAAGGATATCATTGTCACCAGAGATTTTCATACGGCAGGCTTGTTTCTAAATATTTGTTAAAGGGGTACAAAAATCCCTTCCAGACCTCCCCCTTGTTTGACTAATGCTTCCCTGCATAGTTGAGAAGAACCCAGGAGCTACACCCAATGCTGGATCCATTACCATATCCCTAGCTAGTTTAAACCTAACTCAGTAGCATTGTTACATGACACTGCAACTTACAATTCAGATGCAAGTCCTTAGCCCTTGGCATGTCACTGTTAGTAAGATCATCTCTTTTAAGGTTAAAAATAAAAAGAAAACCAACAGTAAAGAGGGATTGTAAATTATTTAGGACAGTATCTATGTAACAAAGGAATCTGTGTCACTTAGCAACTGCTACTGACATTGTATTTTATGATCATAGTGTTTTAGCACTGTGGCTGGTACTTGTCAATTCAATTCTGCTCCAAAAGTAAGTACTATTGGGCAACTTGGTTTTAGATATGAAAGTCACATCATTGCAGTGACGAAAACTGCTTAGATCACCACACCGTCACTGAATAGATGTAAGGCCATGATAAACTCTGAATAGTTCATCTGAGTTTTAAAGGAAAGTGTGTTGTAATGGAGCCATATACACATTATTTACAAATATGTGACGAAATAATGTGGTCATTAGAACTCATGTACCAATCAAAGGTAAAAATTCCAGTACAAAACCAGACAAAAATCTTTCTCCTTTTTCCCAGGTAGCTTCTCACTTGTTTATCAACAGATATTTCCAAGTGAAGGGCATAAATTTGTCCTGATTATATTGATCATATTGATTGTATTTAAACTAACTACTTGGGATATCTCAGTTTCATGAAATATAACTTTAAAGAGTATAAATAAGCTCAAAATGTGCCTCTCCAATCTGGAGCCCAGGATGGAATTTGTAATGCTCCAACTATCAGCCTGCATGACCATTAGCATTAACTGCTTCCTGAGAATACTGCAAACATAGCATATTAAGATTTCTTTTCTCCTTAGTACACCTCTAACACCCTCACTATGAAATTTGATATAAATTTTGGTATTCTATAGGCAGAATTTTAAAACACTTGAATTTGAGTCAGCATATTATGGGCGATGTTCAGACTGCTAAACATCTTTAATATTCCATGCATGTACAAATAATTTTCCCTGTTCTTTTCCCAAGTACAGTAATGCTTAAAACCAATCTGTAAGATAAAAGTTGTCATATAACCCTTCCACACAAAGGATGTTAACTATACAAAATAGTGAGAATGTGATTAAATTTTCACCTAAAATTGTTACATAAAACAGAATAAAAATATTATTACCCAAGTAAAATGTATTTTGCATTGCACAGTATAGATACTGCTGAGAAGACAGGAAGAAAATTTCATTGTTTTGAGCAAAAAAGAAATGGCTGTTGTAATGCTGTGACATTTTATATAGATCAATTTCTGTGATCAAATGTGAAATAAAAGATTCATGCAAGATCCCAAGCACTCTTCTGTATGATTTAAAAAACAACAAAACTAATGAAAAAGCAGCAATTGGAAATTGAAAAAGAGTCTGTCGCATAAGTGAGCCTATGCTCAAAAATCCATTTCTTAAGGTGGCACTTCCAAACCAAAATACTAATCAAGTCCTGAAAAAGAAATGCCACATCACTATCTAAAACTTCACTGCCTCCAAACAAATGCGATTTGCGTCAGGTTTTAAAAGTGAACACATTTCAAAAGTAGGACTGGAGAGACTTCCATAGTTGATAGTCTTCCTGCAGAAAGACTTGCCAGTGTACAGTCTATAAGTTAAGAAAACCAGCTAGATATCCTCTGTGGCTGCACTTTCATGAGGAGATGGATGCGGTCTCACTGGCATGCAGCTTCCAAGCTATTCATATTTTTACATATTTCAGCAACACACTCCACCCACTATCAAAGAGCTAGCCCATAGACAATGAAGAGCACTGTGCTCTTAATGTGTGCATTGCAGTTTTCTGTATTACCTTGTCTCTAAGTTGATATTAAATTCAGTTTTCTCATGTGTAGTAGTAACAAAGATGTTAGATATCATAGTTGCTGTAAAAAGTGTAACACCTGAGAAAAACAGTTGTTCATTGTTGGATGATCAAGCACAATTTACAAGATTCTGAAACATTCTTTCCCTGTCACTCCCTCCAAATTATTGTCTCATTTGGCAAACTGGATCACGTGATCTTTGAGATATTCCAGTTGTTCTCCTGGATCTACCAATATCCCTTTCATTTTCTAAGTGTCAGTACTTAGCTTGTTCTACTCCCCATGCATTTCTTGGTCCAAATGCAGATAGTGAAGCAAGAGGAATGAAGGAGAATATTATCAGCACTTTGTGAACACTCCTCTGCTGCTTTCTTTTCCCTTAATCATCTATATATTCATCCATATGGGAGATTAGGCAGAACTTTGTGGCCTAAGACTGATGTTCTCTTTAGCAGAGAAATGACTTTTTTTTCCCCTCTGGCCTCTCAGCAAGAAATGATTGAAAGTGTAGACATTCCTGGCTACTCATATTGAAGTGCATCATGCAGGGTCTGAAGTTCAATGCTGATGATAAAAATGGTTATTAATAGTACTACAGTAATCATTATGATGTTAGATTTTTATAAATTCATTTGTGTCTTTAATAAATTTGAAGGCATAATGACAGACACTTTTATAGACATGGATTATTTAAGAATAAAGCTTGTGAATATTTGATTCTTGTTTTATTAAATTAGAAGTCCAGGCTGATTAAAGAAATGGAAGAATTTCTGTTTCCCTTTAAGAAGTATTCAGGAAAAAGGACTGGTTTTTGTCTCCAAAATTTATACTTAGCATTTCCATATCCAAACACATCCTCTGTAATTGTATAGCTGTTATATTGTCTTTCTATTCAGTATGCTATAATTCACATAATGTTTAGGAGAGAATGAAAATAGTAGTAACTATGATTGAGATGTTGTTTCACAAGTTTGGCAGGAGATTTAATTGTGTATTGCTATATATGTACTCTAGATGGTACTCTTAAGGAAGTTAACAAATTAATGGATTCAATGTCTAGAAGCTAAGGGGAAGTGTTGGAAGAACAACCCTGGGAAGAAGGAGCAATAGCAGATAATACTAAATGCAGCCACTTCCCCAAATCCATCTTTCTCCATTGTTGGCTTCTTGTAGAGGTTCAGTGATGGAAAAGCAAACTTGCTTATTAGGTATAGAAGATTGCAGAGAATCATCAAAACAAGAATATTTCAGCATTTCATTAGGAAGGGATGGGTCCATCAGCAGCTAGGCAGCTGTCTGCTTTCTTATGGTCTGCACTGTCAGGGTTTATGTTGCAAGTCTGGCCACTGTATTTGGTATATAGTATTGCTGAGTAATGAGGAGGCAGGGGCATCCAACTGCGTCATGAAAACAGTCCCCAGCTATGTCTCAGAAATGCTTTCAAAATTTTATTAATATTCCTAAAATTAAAACAAATCTACTGGGGCTTGTCTCTGGAGGTGTTTTAATCTATTCCTGTAAATTTTGAGAACCATGTTTTGTCATGTTAAATTCGTTTGATAGGTTAAGGGTACAGATTGATTGGTCAGTCTATCTATCTACCTATCCATTTATCCTAACAATCTAAATTTTCTACTGACTGGACTGAAGTGGACTGAAGTGCTGTGTTTCAGTGAGGATGAACATTTCTGGTAATCTGTAATATTTTGTTGCCAGCTGAAGCTCTACTTGCCATACATATCCCATGGAGTATGTTTGCATTTTCCAAGAATTCTATAGTATCCAAATTTATTTTGCATTCTGAGATGTGTCCAATAACATTAATCAGTGTTAACAAGTTACCAACAAAATCTTCCATTTATAGATGAAAACATGAACAGCATTTTTGGAGAAGTAAAGCGGTTTTTTTTTATTCTGTATTTGTATTGTGTTGTGTTATCCTTGTGTTGTCAGTTATCACTGACTTCCATGTCTAGTCAGAGGTGCAAGTTGAGATGTAATTCCAGTGGCAGTGATGTGGGAAGACAAACCTTTTGGGATTAGTGAGGCGAGAATGTTCAGAAACAATGCAATTAGTAACCAGCTTTGAAGAGAATTGTTTGAAAGTTAAATCCCAGCTATAAATTGGCTATCAAAGGTGAACATATAAGAAAAAAATGAGTAAATAAAGGGAATTTTCTTTCCTATAGTAAAATATGGGGAAAAGAGGATCCTTTGCTATTATTTGTTTTAGAATTGCTAGGTCCCTATCTGTAAATAGACATGGATTCAGACAGAGAGTTATCAATCCAATTTTGAAAAGGCTTTAGCTAATAATACTTTGATATTGTTTTGACACGGGAAGCTAGAATGAGTCCTTTCTAGGTTTGGAAGTGGTAGAAATAACAAGTTTCCCCTGAAGAGCAAAGTATGTCTCAAGCCACTTTGGATGTAAGCAATTCTGAATATAAAATAATCTTTATTAAAACAAAAGTCAGTGGAAAATCCATCTGGGCCTGGTGTTTTCCAGCTTTAACTTCTGTGACTGTTATATTAAGTTTTTTGCCTTCCAAGGACTTCTTTCTGTAAAAAAATGAAATAATAAAATCCTAAACATCTGCACTGATTCGTCTGAGTGGGACATAGAACTTCTGAAGTCAGTCATTGATTGTCAATTGCAGTGTAATTCCTATCCAAAATAGCAATCATTTTTATTTAGTAGTTTTTTTGGATAAGTACCCAAAACAGCAACTTGCTAGGCCCTACACCACGCTCTCCCAAAAACTCTTTGAAGAAAACTAGGGCAAATGTTGGTCTCTGCTTTTGTATCTTATTGATTTCAGACTTGAATTAATAAGGGTCCGTAGTGTCTACACAAGGAAAGACTGATGTCTGTCATAAGCAAAAGCTTTCATTTCTATCACTTTAGCATTTTACCACTCTCATGTAATAAAAAGATATATGCAAAAGGATGCCCACCAGTAAAAAAATGTGTTGCTTACCTACAAAATATCAAAGAAGGGTCTGTCAAAGCACTAGTTAATAAAACCTCTGGAATTCCAGGTGTTTGCTACACATGCAGAGATTGAGGGTACGTTATGTTACTAAGTGGGAACAAACAGGGTATGTCTAATGGGCCAAATCTCACTGCAGAACACGGTCTTTGACAGTAAATTGCTCTCATGAAACAGTCATCCTTGCTTTTAGTTAAGGCCTGATGTACTACGAAGTAATTTGGATCACAGTAGACAGATTATGTTGCAGGAAAGGAAGAGATCCTTAGCTGTAGGGCTGCACATCTTCAAAAAAGAGGTGGGCTGAGACCTGCTGTAGCTGACAGCCTCTTGTGTCTTGTGTGAGTTCAACATGGGAAGAGGAACTGGCTTTTCAGTTACATCACCTTCATGGGAGAAATGCCATGTGGCATCCAGATTTGCAAAAAAGGTGCAGGTAAATCAGGTCACCCACAAATACTGGAAAACAGGAGCTTATCAGATCCAGCCCCAGTGAACTCAACTTACCATCTTGAGCTGACTTCCTATGTAGAAGCACTTACCCTATGGGTTCTGTAGGTTGTTGAGGGTTTTCTCCTCTTTATTTTTTTAAACAAGAGTCCCAGTTCCCTTGCCTGGGCATGAAAAACACCTGTGCCATAGCTTCACCCTGGGTCCTTTGCAACATCTGTCTCCCTCACACCCAACTCCTGAAGCATGGCAACTTCAACCATTGAAACACTGATCAATTTTTTTCTCCCACTTAATTGGATTCTTTCCATTCCAGAAGGCATACCAAATCGGTGGGATCATTGATCAGTAACAAAAGCATGGACCCCACGCAGTTTCTTAGCACTGAGCTAAAAAGCCAACATAATTCAAGGCAGGTTTTTCAGTGAACAAGCCGAGCAGATGCCTGGAGCAGTAACATGGCATTTCCAGAGAGCTCTGACAGACAGCAGTGCTGTTACCAGCTGGCTCAGCTACGCCAGCGTAAGGATGGGATCAGCAAATCATACACTGCCTAAAGCAATGGCTGGTGTAACTTCTGCTTCTGCTCTGCGCCCTGGCCTTGCCTGACAGTGGGTTTTGATGATTTCACATGTTTAAGAATTCTGATTCTTGCTCTTCCTAATTTCACAGCTACTGAGATGCTTCGCTCCTTGTAGAGTATCTGGAGTGGAGAAGAGGACTGGGAAAAACATTACTGAGGTAAGAGTAGGAAAAGGAAAGTTGAACATTACTTACTCTAGGGAACAAGGGGTGATAACAAAAGAAGTAGACAATTGACACCTGTAATTCTTAGACTGCTTCAGATGTACAAGTAGTCACATTCAGCTTTCAGTCCCAGCATCCTGTAACATACTCAAAATTGAGCTTACAAAGAAAAAGAAGGTAAAAATAACTCTTCACAAAAAGTTAAATCCAAAATCACAAGATAAAATGTAAATACTAATCCCCAAGAAAGGCAACATAATCATGACCATTGTCCCTGCTCAGTCCATTGATGCAGCGAGTCTGGTCAGAATTAGGCTGCTCCACTAGACACAGCCAAGTGAAGGAGCAATATATGACACAGTATATAGTAAATCCTTTAACACAGAGGGCTTGGAGGAAGTATGTATTGGTTACAGGAAGTGAGAAAACTTCAGGTCCCCTTTCCACTCCAGAGATCCATCTGGAGAACATGATCAAGTGAAAACAGTTCTCAGTAAATGTGCCGCTAGCTTACCAGCAGAATACCTTTTACACTTCTTACTACAGCAGCATCTTCAAAAACTTGGAAATCTTTCAAACAAGACTGAAAAGAAACAAGCCATTGTGGCAATATCAGAACTAGCCATTGTAGAGCTTAATCTAAACAATATTCATTCAGAACAGGAAAGAGCTAAGTCTATTAGGAGGCTGTTAGTGATTTATTTGCTTTTTTTACAGTCATGTAGTGGGTAAAGGCAGCTAATCTTGTTGGACTCCATTAAGGAAGTCTCTTCAGGCTTCAGACAGCCATGCATCCCCCCACCTGGGCTTCACAAGCAACATGACTGGAAATTTCATGTAATGTTTAAGGCCTATTTGCATAGACATGGAAGCAGACTTGCATTAATAAAACCTGTATTAAGAGCCTAAAAATCCTCATCACGTCATTGGACATGCTCCCTGGACATTTTTTTTGCATCAGAAATATTTCCTGATCACCCCCTTAATTTCTGTCACATCCATGATGGTTTTAATAACAGTTTTATCATACAGCTGAAGTCAGAGTGAGAAGACTTATTTTTTAATTGATTCTTCTTTTTTTTTTTTTTTCACCTGAAAGAGGAGAAGGAAGAGTTTTAAATATATCTACTATTATCTGTCTTCCAGAGATACTACTCTTAAACCTTCAGGGTTTAAGATACAGAAAGGAAACTGGGAAGATCGTAGGCAGGATTTGCCATAGTAGAGACAGTGAAGTCTGGAATCATTTTGTCATCTATTTAAGGAGACCTAGAATGATAATCCTGTACTTCTTACAACCCAGAATTTAAATTGAAAGTGTTTTATATATCAAAAAAATCGCACCACCAAACTAGTAAGTAGAAGCAATGGAGTTGCAGGACAGGTGTGCCCAGTCCTATTGAGGTCCTTTCAGGTTTTAGGGAAAGGCATAGTTTGTGAGAGTTATGGGGTTTTCTGAGTTTGCTTTTCTTTCTCCAGCCCAGAGAAAGCTGGGTTTAAATTGTGAAAACACACTGTGAGATTTCCAAGGGGAGGATGGCCGCATGCCAACAAGTACATTTCTACTTCTGAAAGATAAAAGCAGGGCTCTTTCGTCGGCTGAGTTGCTTTAACAGGCAAGCTCACTTAAAAGTGAGAGATGATTTCTGCCGCCTGCTCATGACACCATGTCAGATGCTGCCGGGGCTCCGGGTGTCCTTCTCCTTGTCCCCCTCCCCACGGGCAAGAAGGTGGCTCTGCTCCAGGGCAGTGGTGGGGCCTTGGCCAGGCTGGGGGCTGTCCGGCTGTGCCCTGCCCAGCAAAGCTGCCTCCGACACCGACCCTCAGCTTCCTGCCTGTCTCCCCCCTGATCCAGAAAGATGTTTCCTTGGCTTGCTTTTTGAAATATTATTAACAACCTAAGACAGAAAGCAGAGATAGAGGTTCTGGACAGTTTTCATTGCTGACGTTGATCCAGGTCTGAACATTTATGGGAATCCAGCAACAGATACTCATAATTTATTGGAAGGCGGCTCTTCAACAGTGTAAAAAAAAAAAAATTGACCTTTCCTAATAACAAAAAACCTGATAAAAATGGTTATCAATTAGATGCTGGTAAAAACATTTACAGAAAGTTATGGTGCAGTGGTTTGTCTTTTTTAAAATTAGATCAATTTTCTATTTGTGGCTTTTAATCAGATCCCACTTAACCTGCTTTTTATTCCACCAACTTTTCAGTGAAATCCAGACATCCTGACAGTATTTGGGATCGAGCAATGGATAAGCAGCCTCACAGGAACTCAGTTCCCCTTAAAGTCTGGATGAATGAAAAAAATGAGTTTGGCAGCATTCAAGCAATACATTCATGAAGTCCTTTGAAATGGGAATTCCAGTATAATTCAGCATGATTATAAATGCTTTAAAATGTGTAAGCCTAAATGGCAAAGGGAATTGTATACTGTAGTTAGTGATAAATGTTCCATGCAATATACTGGTTTTAGCTGCCCCACTTACCCAATGCTCAGTGGAATTAAGTAGTTAAATTTACGTGCATAGTACTGAAACTGCAATGCTGAGTGTCAACCTTGGACCTGTTTTTCTCCTAAAGCACAATAAAAATACCAGTGGAAAAACTGTTCCAAACCTCAGTCTGGTAAAAGGACTGCAAGTCAAGCAGAAAGTGTAAAACATCTCTGGTTTTCCTGACCAACCTGTCACAGCCCAATCTGTTGTGACAGAGTGGGAAGCACAGCCTGAAAGCACGTTGGGGAAGGGTTCATGGCTTAGGCTCCTCTCTTTTTGACAGAGGTGAAAGTCTAGGTACAGCATGCCTGCCAGTGCTAACAAGGTGGCTTTTTTGCAAGCCATCAAAGACGGAGGTGGGACACAGAGAGTTTTCTGTCTCCTGGGAGGTCCTAAGTTGGCCACTGTCCTTCCTTCTGATCTGGAAGTTCTCTTAATTCCCCATTAAAGCTCTGGATGTTCGTGTTTGTCCTTAGTGTGAAAGCATAGTACTAACCATAGAGTACAGCTCTCCCTCAGTTCTCAATTTACTGTTTCTGAGGCCACAGCATAACTACTTATGACTACTGGTGGCAAGGAGAAAGTAAAGGAGGTTGTATAACTGCCCATTTCTACGCATATATCTGGGCAGCTAGGTCCTTGCAGGACAGCAGTAGCTGACCTCCCCCCAGCCAAAGCACAGGATACTGTGTGACCTGAGCAAGCGTCAGAGGGAGCCAGTCTGTAGGTGACACATGGGTCTTTTCTGCAAAGGCCACCACAGCAAAGCTTATCAGAGAGAACCCAAAATCCCCACTCTGAAACAGAAAGACTCACTAATTTCTGACATAAATGAAGGAAAGAGCTACACCTGTGTGGGTAAGGGTGGAGGCGCCATCTCAGGTGTTAGCAATCTCTTGTGATGAGACAGGCTGAGGACACCTTTTATTTGCACACTGCTGATTCGTGCTCTCTTTCTTCAGAAGGGTGCTGTTTTAGGGAGAAGGAGTAACACATAAAGCTGGGAACAGTCCTTTGTGGTGCTACGTCCCCCTGGGAGAGACTCTAAGGGTGAGTCACTGTTTATGGAATTACTCTGCTTTTTCTGTGATGCATATTAAATCAAGACAGTATGTCATTCTTGAGTCAGGGACTTAAGGAGATGAAAGACAGGAGAGTGTAAAGATGAAGTGAGTTGCCCTGGCTATTTTGGGGTTTCTGGAACATGAGAGGTTAAGGAGAAGGTAAAGTTATTGGTTACATACAGTGGGTGTATATTCTGCAGCAGTTCAAGATTGCCTTTCTTGTAAAATTACTAATTTCTCTGCCTCTGTCTTTTGAATAAATGAATTTTCTGACTGCACCTGAAAAAGATCTAGGAGTTCTCTGTAAAACATAACCAAATAAATGCATGCATTGTGTATCTTAAAATATATCTTGAGTGCTAATAACTGCAGCTCTATCCAGGGCAAATAGTCCATTATTATTACAGGCCACTTTATCTGGCGCTACCAATTCACCTGAATTTGCTCCTGTAGCTCAGGAATTTGCTTGAGCTTCAAGTTAATGCTTAACAAATCTAGTTCAACGCAAACAGACCTCAGCTCTTAGGAACAGCATTGTAAAAAATGACGATTGTGTACCGATTACTGTAAGACTTCATATAAAATGTAGGGAAAGGGAGATACTTGCGTTGCTTAACTGAAACTCACTGTAATAGAGCCTCAGGAGTGTGTTTGTGTGGGTGGGCCCTTGGGATACCTCTAGCCTCTGGCAAGGAGCCCGAGAGATACTAACACATCAAAATGGAGAACATGTTTTCTTTTCCCTACTGACTCCCTTTCTTCAGTTTTCTCTAGAAACAGTGACTTCTTAGTTCTGCTATTTGATGTATTCTGCTCTTTGCTATTACTTCTTCAGCTGGGTCATAGGGATCTCCTTTTTTGTTTTCTTTTTTGAAAAAAAAAAAAGTCTCATAGTATTTTCAAATTATTAACAAATCTTTTTGTTCTTGCTTGACTACGGTAGTCCAAGGCTGCCTTTATTTTGCATCCTTAGTTCATATATGTGATGCGTAGTGTTTAACTTGTGTATTCCTTCTCGGCCAGAAACTGAAGCTGATGTTAAGTGCTTTAAAAGAACAAAACACTATTTTTCTGTTTGATAAGCTAAATGAGGACTTGAATCAAAATGTGTATCAAAGAATTTTTGTGGAAGTACGTTAAATTCTTTTTCTACTGTCTCAGGAGATAAACAGGTTCGAGGACAATTTGAAATGTAAGAAGTATTAGTATTTGAACAAGGTTTTTTTCCCCAAATTTGGAGTAGAAGTTGAAATATTCAATTCCCTTAAATGATTCCCTAAAACTTAAAATTGAGGATAACATATTTTGAATCCTTGACTGAAACAGAAATACTTTGTTTCAAATTTTATGTTCTTTATTTCCAGCCTAAAAAAAGTCTATGTCTGTGTTAAGTCTTTCAACATGAAGTTTATTGCAACAGTTTGAATTCCTGAATTTAAATGTGAGATTTCTGGTGATTTGCAGCCAGACTGAACACAGAGGGCATTCAGAATAAAATATTAAATGTTTTATGCTGTCAGAGGTGAAATACTTAAAACTTTAGATAGCACAACAACTTATGTGACAATGTGTAGTGAATGTGCCATAATCAACAGGAAAAACTAAACTTTTTTTTTTTTAAAAAAAGGGGGCAGATATAACTGTAGCAATACTGGGGGGAAGAACAGAGGAAGCTGTCATGTATACGAGCAAAGTGATGGATTCTGAGAGGCATCAGGAGTGCAAAGCACCTCCTGAAAGGCAAGTTTTCTCTCATTCCTTCTCACTGCCTCTATATTTTTTTCTCTTGCCAAGTTTCCAAAGGGATGTTTCAGAGCAGCTATGCATACTTGAAAAGATTAGAAAAAGTGAGGCAAATGCTGCACTGACACGCACCTTCACTGACATCAAAGGGATGACATAACTCATGTTTCTCCTGCTCCGAGATTTTTTTTTTTTAAAAAGCAGAAACTGAGAAAATATGTCCACTGCTTAAAGGGAAGTGTTACTATTGATGCCAGAGGGAGAAGGCAGACATTAGCCAAAGAAAAAAAATAATGATTAATTTAAACGATAGCTATGATCTCCTTTGCTCTAACTTCTCTGATGCTGCTTTTGACCTGTCAGAGCAAGTCTTGACCTTGGTCTCCCAGCTGCACCCCTTGTTGAAGGCAAGTCTTATCTTGGGCCACATTTATACAGCAAAGCTTTAGCAAATCCTTTAGTCCCATTGCAGTCGCTCACATAGTTAAAGCTAAGTCTTTGGGGTTGTCCTGGTGCAGTGGGGTCACAGGAATTACGGTTTTCCAACAGGAAGGGCAGCCTCTCCTTCAAATTGAAAATATTTCAGTGAACAAACTTGTTTTGCATTTTGCATTTGACATTATTTCTAAATACTAGGAATGTGGGTGGTACTATAACAGTAACAGTCTCGAGAAAAGTAAATATGTATGTGAAATACCATATGCCATCAGGTTTCTCTTCCCCCTCTCAGCCCCTTCCCTCACCCCCCAGTAATAATTGTAAGGAGAAAAAGTGCTGAGGTTGGGTTCAGAGGAGACCCCATATTTTGGATATCTACCTAACTGTTCTAGCAACAATTCCAGTTTGACCATACCCAAAATACTTTTCTGAAGCAAGATTATGGGGGTTTTTTAGGTTTTACCTTAATATAAATTCTTGGTGGCAAGTATACCTGCATACTATTTTAGGTAATGCCATTAGATGTAGCAGTGACAAGTTCGCAAGCATGTAATATCCTAAGGCAAATAGATTTGTATGTTCTTTTTCAGACTGGATGATTATGTGGCACTCTCTAAAGACATTTTAGATCAGTAAGGATGTCTCCTTAGGGAATCATAGTGATAACTACTTTTGACAAGTAGTAATAACAGAAGTTTAGTCCAACCATGAAATGAAAGACTCGTGCTGAAGCCAGGATTACTGGCAGTGGACTGCAGGGGCACTGTAATTGCACATCACTTGCTTTAGTGATGGAATGACTGCCTTCACTCCATCTATACTTGTGAATTCAGAATTGCCTGTTTCATACTATCAAGCAAAAAGCATAATATTGATTTGAAGGGATCAATGTAAGAAGCATTGTTTTAACTTACTAGTAGGTAAGATCAATTCCTTCCACAGAAAACCACTGCATTTTATGTTACAGTTCTAAATACCGGGAAAATTCCCAAATTCTGTGTGACTTTATTGATTTGCATCACTTGGCTAATTAGAAACAACTTACTGATCCTTTCAGTAGCTCAGTTAGGTGTCAAGATCCCCCAGGTAGACGTATCATGATACTTCTGAATGAATGTTTGCAATGATCATGAGTCTTCCTTAGCTCTTCGTTGTTGTTATTTTACTGAACCATCGTAGGCTATCATTATTACGTATTGACACAGAACTACAGAATGGTTGATAAATCTATATTCAAGTTGTGTTTAAAATCGATATTATAGCAGTTACCATGTCAAATCAATATTTACCAAGTTGCTAGCTCCCAGTGCCTGATGCACTGTAATTATTCCTCTTCTCACATAGAACGTGGGAACCTAATCCAATGCTTACTGAAGTTGAGAGACTCTCATTGAGCTCAGGCTTTGGATCAACCCATGCTAACTTTTATTTACTCATATTTGTCATAGGATTGTACAAAAAAACTGCATACAACAGAAGACCTGTTTATTTGGTCTCTACATCTTAGTGTTATGCATGTACTATGAGCTTCTGCTATTATTAAAACGGGGATGAAGATGCTAGCTTGCCACTGTTGGATTTTTGGGCTATTTTGGTATTGTTACGCAGACAATGCCTGCTTAATACAGATAAAAACCACTTGCTTTGAAAATAATCCATAAGTTTTGATGAGACAGCAATTCAGAAACAACACATTTGAGACAGATCAAGTAAGACTAATTGTCAAAATAGACTTGTGTAATCATCTATGCTTCCATGTTTTAATTGAGCAGTGGGATATTTCTTTCAAAAAAGTGTGTTAATTGGGGTCTGCTCATGGGGTAGAGTGACTAATTGAACTGGCATGAGCCTGATAGCAGGTTTTTTCATTAAAATGTTAACTTTTAAAATCAGTGTTACACTGCAAATATTGTCTTTCTTTCAATTGGACTAGTCTATCTGGCACATGCCAGCTCAATTAGTAGCTTGCTTTCATGAGCAGACCCCAATTAACACACACTTTTCTTAAAGAAGTATTCCACAATTTAAATTAGCACATTTACATTAGAAGTAATTATACTGGTTTTGGTTGTTAGTTGTTCCTAATTTTTCTGATGATTAAATATGCTTTAATGGAAAATGACATTTGTTGATTAATTACTCAAGTCGTATTGGATGTTTGTAGAAATTATTCAAATGTGGAAGAGAGACCTACTAAGCTAGGACCAGAACTTATCAGTCCATAGGTATATAAGATGGAGTTTCTGTCACAGTCTATACATAACTTCCACACACATTATGATACTATCTGGTCACCTCTACAATGAATTAAACTTAATTTTTTTTTATTAATTGTTTCTGTATTTTTGGCCTGACTATGTATGACCTTTGAAGCAGAACCATATGAGTGGGCAACTAATTAGGGTACTTTACCTGTAAGAGAGGTGAGCCTGTTCTCTTCTGTGAGTGAAAATATGTGAAAAGGCATCCTTGGAATAATACAGATAGGATGATGAAGGGCTAATCCAGAACTTCAGAGAAAGAACAGGAAAGTGATGACCTGGAACTAATAAAAACATCTAAGCTCGACCCTTCTGCTCATGAAGGAGAGAACTTGGGTGACCGTTCAGGAGACTATAGAAATGGCCTTCAAGCTTCCTAGGCATATATTTAAGAAATATATGTACAATCTGTAGTGTGGACTCTGTGCTGTTGTTGACTTCACATGTGACATGAAGTAAGCCATGCTTAAAATTTTGCTATATGTGAGCAATGTTGCTGCTGTATAACAAGATTTTTGCTTTAAAATAAAGGAAGAAAAAAAGGGTTTCAGGTGAAAACGGCTGCCACCATAATCCATATGAACTATATGAAAGATATTTTACGGTTTGCATTTAAATTTGGAAGGGATCATTAAATTTAATTGAGTACTTGTACGATGAGAGTCATTAAATCTTCTTACATCTCTGTAACTTGTCTTTAAGGCATAACTTGTGGTTAGCCAAAGCATTCCTTCCCGAAAGGCATCCAGTCTTCAAGAGATAGAATCTACCATTTTGCTTAAGAGTGTGTTGCAATGATTAATTTCTCTCATTGTTACAAAACTGATTAATTATCCACCCGGACTTTGTGTGACTTCAGTTTTTGGCTTCTGAATCTTGCTTTTTTTTTTTTTTTTTTAATACACACACACCTCCCCAACTATTAAAAACAAAAGCCCTCCAAAACACAACAAACCAACCTAGCAAACAGAAAAACCCCAACCTAACCTACTCCACCTCCCTGAAAAAAAAACCAACCAAATGAGTCAACTTTGCTTTCCCTTACTGGTTATTTTTCCCCTTTTGAAGAGGTGATACACTCTCAATGTTCTTTTAAAACTGTAGTCAGTGTCCTGGTGTCCATCTGCTCAGCTCCAGTATACAGGAGATAAACATTGTCATTCTGAGACCCTCTTCTGTTATAGCTCTACATCTTCAACCACTGGGGTGTTCTTATTTGAAGTGTATATATGCAGTGTAGTCATGGTCCTGTACAAGTCAATCCTCTTCTAACAATATTGCTCTCCAGACTTCCTATACGTCTGATATTTTGGGTCCTTTTTATTTAAAAAAAAAAAAAAACCAAAAAAAACCAAAACCACCACAGAAACAAACAAAAAAACAACAAACTGCCTTGTTGTCGTATTGTTACTACCTATGCTATTATAATTGCCTTACATAAACTATAAGATTTGCCATAAATCAATTGTAAGAAGATAGGAGATGTCTGGTGGGAGCAAATCCATCAGGTTGTGGTTAAAACTGGTTTTGTTTTTCTTAACTCTCCTGTTAAGATGGATGTGAAAAACAAGAGAATGCTTTTTCCAAGTGAAGTGTCTATTAGGAACAGGCATCTGTGCCATGTAGTACAGCATCTGACAGGAAGTTTGGCTTCAGAAATAATGCAATCCTCTGTAGGCTTGTCCAGCAAAAGTATCATCCAAGGTCACTGTGATTCTACCTGTATGGCAATGCACGTAGACCAGGAGCTGCTTGGAGCTGAGCCTTCAGAGGAAAGCTGTAGGGTCACAGGAGGTCTATAGTGCTTGTAAAAAAAAAAAAAAAAAAAAAAAAAGCAAACCACCAGGAAAACATCTTGCTTTAAAAAAAAAAAAAAAAAAAAAAAAAAAGGCAAACCACCAGGAAAACATCTTGCTTTAAAAAAAAAAAAAAAGTCTAGCACAGGGTAAGTGTACTTAACAGCAGTGGGGAAATTAAAAGCCAAACAAACAAAGTCCCTTCCGAAAGAACTAACAAGGTGCTTCTGGAAATAAACAGAAATAGCTCTATGCTGTACAGGGTAAATCATGAAACTATTCAAAGGGATATGGAATATGGTCTGCAGTTTGTGTCCATCTGTGTCCAGATGTGGTGTTAACTAGTGGCATACAGATGCTGGAGAACCAAATGGAGGGCTTCCAGAGCCTCAGGCACATATCTGAGTCAAATTATTATCCATTAGATAGTAGTAATGATACCATTAATACAGTACCAAAATTGTGTTAAGTCCTTTATAGACAAGGAATGAAACATGCTCAGAGATCCTGTGGGGTTCAGCTCAGGTGGACTTTTAAAACAAAGTTTCATGTCTACTTTTTTTTTCTTCGGTAAAGGGGAGAAGCAGGAATTCAGCATGGTAGTAAGGCCTATCTTGAAGAAGAGTGCTTTTTTTTTGAGAAAGTATCTAGGCATTTCTTTAACTGTACACTCACCTGCTGTTCAGGAGAGACTTGCTCCTGTGTTTACTCAGCTAGCAGCTGAGTGTGCTTGGTGGGGTATAGCGTTAGATATCTCATTTTTGTGCTGTTGTGGGTTTGAAAGGAGTACACACAGAAAAAAGAAGGAAAACTATAGTTAAAGACAGTGATACTGAAGGAAGTGGCTGTGCATGTTGTAATGGAAGGTTACTGCTCTCAGCAACGTGGGAAGTGTGTTGCTGCAGGGGGGAAACGGTGCTGACCCACAGAGCTCCGTACACCTGAGATACAGCGAGAGAAGTTTTATGCAACGTTACCCAAGTTTCTTAAATTTACTAGTTTCCTTTTCTACATGTGCTTTGTGCCACCTATTAACAGTAGAAATAATATTGCACTTTGACAAATGACAAAATTAGAACTTACACCCTTCCTTCTGTTTCTCTAGAAACAATTTATTTTTGCAAGTGTAAACATTATCCTGTGTTTTAAGATAGAGCTTATTATTTTACTGGAAAACAAATATGCTGTCAATGGAAGATCACCCTAAGCAAGAAAGATTAAATCCAGTTGGAAATATGAGAAGTTTACATATGTTTATGTGTATTGGCAAGAAGCTGTATTGTTATATCACTGCAGGTGAATTTGTGGCTGAAAACAGCCCAGAAACAATCTACTACTCCATAGTAGGCTTTAACAAGGACACAGCTTAGATGACTGATGAGGTGTCTTCCTGTCTGTGTAACCTGTGATTCTATAAAAATAATTCCTTTGTTCAATTAGATGATTAATTAAGAAAAGAAATGGATGCCAATACCATATTTTAAGGACCGTAAGCAGAGAAAGGGAAGAATAGTTGTGACATTAATGAAGATCTTAATAATGTTTTGCTCTGGTATTACGTATTTTCATCTCTATCTCAGTTTAATTAGTTGGTTAAGATTCACTTCATGTCAGAATCATTGAAAAGTTTTAGTGGTGGGGGGAGGAAATAAAACTAAAAAAATGGAAATTTGGAGCTTTTAAATACTTTCTGTTGAGGACAAGGAATGCTGCAACATAGCTTTTTCTAACTCTGTGTATAAAAAGAAGTCTACCGCTGTTAGGGCATACCCAAAACTACATGAAAGCCAAAGGTGGGGAGAAATCCTTACAAAAAGACAGAAAAAAAAATTTTTGTCACTGATTAATAGATAGCGTTGGTATCTTTGGTAATCTTAAGGTACCCAGAGAGCAGCAAAAAGATGAAATATGTAACCATGGTCCTCAGAGACGAGACCTAATAACCCCCTGTGATCTTGTTCAAAAGACATTTCCATATGTTTGCTTTCCAGTTTAAGTTGCATTTCCTCACAGAAGATGACTGCAATCCCCCAAAGTCACAACGGTGTAAGAAATCTACCCTGAGCAGGCAGCAATATTTTGTTCTAATAATGTCAACAGCTGTCTTCTAACATTTAACCATATAATAAAAGGGGGGAGAAGGAGCCACACACATACAGACAAGAAATGCAGTGTGACCATCGGGCAATCCATTAGATAGCCATAACGCTCACAGCTGGAAATTTTTTTGAGATGGCATTTGATACCATCATTGTTAGCCTTCATATAATGCAATATTTATTACAGTAAGGGAAGAAGGGAGTATTTTTAGCTGCATCTTGAGTAACTTATCTCCATGGCAACCCCTTACTTGCCTGCACTGTTGCTGCTATATAGAATGTTGTCACATTAATAATAAATGGAACACATCTAACACATTTGGCTGCCGATTGGCTTCCAGCCACATATTTCTCTTGTTCTAGTTGAAGGGTTTTCAAAGCTTAGGGTCCATAAGCAAATTTCATTCATTTTGTTTCTCAGAGAAAATTGCCTTGGATTATATTAGAGCACTCGGGAGGTTTCATCAACGTATGCATTGTGTTTGTTGGGTTGGATTTTTTTGTTTGCTTTTGTTTCTAGTTCCACTTTAAAATGCCAAGGAAATCCGTGAACAAATACAATTAGAAAAGCTAGAAACCCAGCAGCTGTGGAGTAATTTTATTTGACTTACATTTGTATGGTTAAGAAAATGGCTTTTTTAAAAATTGCTTATGAGGAACCCCTCTGACATGTTTTTGAAGAACAATACTTTCATTAATGGAAACATAAAGCAAGCAGGTCTCCAAGTGACATCCTAGACTTGTTGATCATTTCCACGTGCATATGAAAAAGCAGCTGCAAGCAGTCAGCCCTCATTTTATGGTCTAAATATACGGTTTTAAAATTTGGCAAACGCTTATTCTAAAGGTGAAAAAAAATAGACAAAAGCACATATAGATTTCAGCTTAAACTGGTGACGTTTTTTCTGTCAATTCTAACACTGGTGAACAATACAGTGCAACTGACTTTTAAGTTTGTATATTAAGGCTTAAAATACTGCATGCTTGGCATGAGAAAACAGTTGGTAGAGACTGTTTAAATGGCATTACACAAGTACTTACACAAATATTAAGTATCCATGCCTGGGTGACTTAGTCCCCATTTCTTTTGTCTGTTTTCTCTCTTCACAACCTTTTACTTATTTCCAAATCTGCAACAAAGAAGAGGGAAAAAAAAAAAAAGAAATAAAACTGTGTGTGTATTTTATTGCATGACCATTTGATCTTTCTGCAGTCAACCATCGGTTTATTTAACATCTCAAATGAAGCATGTGACCATATAGGCATCTTTATGAAACACCTATTACATTTTAGTTTATGTAATAATGATATGTTGCCAGTGAGAACTGATGGGTCTAGGATCATATACTTATTGCTGTAACTTTCGTCTATCCTTCCTTTCAACTCCAGGACTTAAGGAAAAAAAAAAAGAGTTCTGTCACTTGCTTGTTCATCTTTTTGAAACAAATATTCTGCTGTAAGCTCATAAAATAGCATTTAAAAAGAGTTTACCAATTATTAGGGTCTTATATGGGAGTTGCAATCACAATCATGATGTTGCTACCCCCATAATTTATAAATAGGGGAAGATAACAATCCATGTGAGCTCTCAAGCACTATCTGTGAACCCAGAGTTTCTAAAAGTCCAATCCAAAATATTTAGTAGCAACGTCTAGGGGCATAGTTACTGACCTCTGAGCTTTGAGGAGAGCTTTGAACTCTACTTCATGTCAACAGTTGAGCTGGTGGCTTCTCGGCAGTGCTGCCTGCCAAGGTGAGAGAAACATGCTATGTGTATGCAGGACCCGCTGCTTCTCAATCATGTGTAGGACCTATTTGATAATGCCGTGGTTTAATCCAGCCAGCAACTAGGACCGTGCAGACTCTTGCTTTCCTCCCTTGTCCTCTGCCCAGAAGGGTAGGGAGAAGAGGGAGAAAAGGAGGAGGAAGGGGGGAAAAAAACCACCTCGTGGGTTGAGATAAAGACAGTTTAAATAGAACAATAACAGGGAATAACAATAATAATAATAAAAGAATATAGAAGATACAAGACCCTTTCACTCGTTCAGTGAATTGATTGCCCAGTCTGACCTGGGGGCAGATCATGGATTTCCCAGCCCAGGCCAACCCCCATTCCTATACTGAGCATGATGTCTATGGTACAGAATATTCTGGTGGCCATTCCATTGTTCTGTCCTGAAAAAAAAGTCCTTGACTAGTATAAACATCACTTAGCAACAACTAAAACAATGTGCATTATTGACATTCCTTTCATACCAAATCTGAAAACACAGCAACAACTAGAAAGAAAATGAACTATCGGCTGAAACCAGGACAAATGTAAAGCCCCATTCCTAGGATTTCACACATTCATCCCTATTTATATTGAACTGGAGTTCACTTAACATCTGCTGAAAAGTCAAGAGATGAATGAACACGAGTAAAGATGATTTTCTTCCTGCTGTAGCAGGTCACTTTACAGGATAAGCATGCTTCTGGACTTTAAATGAGAGACTTAGGGCCAGGCACTGTAGTGGATGAGAGAGACGGGCAAAAATCTTGCAGGATGTTCATCTCTCCCAAGCAGCTGGAATCCAGACGTCTGAGCTGCTACACTTAGCAGAGCAGAAAGGTGTGTTATTAATTAGGGAAATTTTGTAAAGTGCTATGAAACTTACATATATAATTGCTATTAAGGTGATTACACTTTAATTCAATGTTCCTCTCTGCTTGAGACAAATCTGCAGTCAAAAAAAAAGTTTCTATAATTAATCTGTAAGGGATAGATTTCAAAGTGAACCGTGATTCTTTCATCTAGGACTTAGTCAATAAAATAAAAAAGATGGCAGCTGCTGTGTTTAAGGTTTGTGTTTGTGATACTTAATGGAAAGTACAGGAATTTTGATGAAAACAGTTTTTGCTGAGGCCTTGTCTTGTAAGAGTTTTGCACCTGACTTCAGTGAAGTAGGAAGCTGGTCCTTGGAAAACTAGGTGGTCTGACCTCAGTGTGCAATTCTTGGTGCAGGCTGGTTTTCCATCTCACTTCTACTGCTCTCCCTCAGCTTGTGTGGACACATTCTTTATACTTGGTTTGAAACTGGTTACAGTGACCAGCTGCATTGTGGAGGTCACTGGCTGCTCTGAAGGAGAAGCAAAAAATACATGTCTCTTATTTTAACTATTTTATGAAATATTTGATATTCAACTCTACCCTTTCTGATAATTCTAGATGTTTAAAGAACTTGTAGTATAGCTGTTCCTTTCATCTATGATGCTGTATATTTCCCTGATTTTACTTGCTGCTGCTTTGCTTTTGTTTTTTTTTTCCTCTCCAAAGTGTTACTTAACCAGAAGTGCTGACTGAGAGTCAGAACTCAAACATAAGCACAGGAGCTATAAAACAGATTGCAGTATCTTTTGTGCCAAGCAAGTCTTCTATTGTCTATGTAATACTGCAGGTTTGGAGAAATAACATCACAGATCATTGCTATGATACATGCATTCCCATCCTTTCTTAGCTGTGGGAACACGGTACTATAGAGAAAGTTAAGCCCTGAAGACCACCACCCTGAGCCTTTCCAGGTTTTGATTTTCTTACTTGTTCAGTTCTTATTTGAGAGCAAGATCTGAAAGAGCAGCATCTTTTTTTTTAATGCTATTTCACTAAATATGTTTTTCCACTGGCTCAAGGGCACAATTCTTACTCTTTAATTTTTATTTTTTGAATTACTTTTAATCAGAAATCTAATGAGCTACTTTAGATTCAGAAGGAATAGAGAGCTCTACCTCAAAAATGGTCATTAATTTGAAAGCTTGGGGAGGGTTCCAAGCTTGTCTTTGCATGATCTTCTGTTTTCCTGTGGTGTCTTCCAGCACAAACTTAATCCCTTTAAAAACAGAGAGTAAAAGCTGAACCAGTACAAGAGACACATGCATTCTTTGTGATGAGATAAACATCCTTGAGCTTTTCACAATTGTATTTGGTTTTCACCTGCTTATTTACTGTACACCTGTCCCAGGCTGGCACTGCTCTTGGCTTCGATATGGATGAGTCTCAAAGCCAGATTTGTTCTTGAAATTATTTCACTGGCACATAATAAAAACTGTTTTCTGTAGTCAGCAGAATGAGGCTAAACAAGAGTCCAGGTGTGCTGTGTTTGTCAGCCTTTCTACAGTGTAATACTAATCTTTGCTCTAAATAAGTAGCTTTAACAGACTGTAATAATAAACCCTTGGCGAGCGTGCCCCAGGTAAAAATCAGAAGATGCTCCAGTCCTCTGAAGACAGATTTTTATGGTGGATATAGATGAAGTTTGTGGCACAGGTGTTGATGTAATTGGAATAATGATACATGAGTGGTACACACGTGGTTCAGCCAGCCTTCAGACGAATGCTTCCACTGGAGTGGCACAGCAGCTTGTCATTAATAGGTGTGGGTCCAGTCAGACCCATGTGGGAGATCGGATTCAGGTGTTTGAGGGGAAAAGACACACCAACAAAACCCCAACACAGAAGCCCAACAAAAAAAACTCACCCCAAGAACTAATCATAGAAACAAACCCCCTGCTCCCACACCCACAAAAACTTCATACTTCAAGCTTTGTAGCTGCTAATACAACGAGGGTTAGGGCTTTTTCCTGTATTATGTGTGTATATTTGCACTAGGCTGATCATTCTAATATTTTAATCTTGCTCCCTTTCTGTGTACACATATTTATGTATATTACAGTTCATAAAGATATTTAAGTAGTGATTATCAGTTGATTTACGGTCAATTCATGTTTTAATGAAGAGTTGCATATAAATATCCATATAAATACAGATTTTTAATATTTTATTAACTTCTAGTATGTACCGATACATCTAGATATTTTAAAATTAGAATGGCTGATACATGCACAACTTTAAACACAAATGTATGACATATACAAGTGTGCACCCTTGGCAGATGAAAACAGGTGCATCTGGAATGTCAACACGGAGAATGAGTTGTCATGTCCTAGTGAAAGTATAATTCTGCACTGTCAAAGCCACTTGTTTAGGATATGAGCTAGGAAAAGCACTTAGCTATGTGATTAACTGCAAGGATGTTGGTTACAGCTTTTGTGGGACTATTCATATTACTAAAATGACACTTATGCATTTTTTCTGTGATTATCATATTCTGTTTGATTGGGCTTTGAGATCCTATGTAAGTCAAGGATAGTTGCACAAACACTGAAGGAGTGAATTGGTGTTTTCCTGTGGCAATTTGGCTAGACAGTGTGACAAAACTGGTGTAAGTCAGGCTCCAATCTTAATTCATTGAAAATGTTCATTTACTTAGTTGCAAGATCTCTTATTTTCATTTTTGTTTGACAGTAGAGACACTAATGTCTTGAGGAGGAATATTTAACTGCTGTACAGAAAACAAAAGTTTAATGAGTGTATACTCCTCTGAGTGAATGCTGGTTCATTTGAACATGTGCTATATGTAGCCAATGAACTTCTCTGTAATTATCCTTTTCATGTGTCATGAACTGTGTGACTAAGAGGAAGGCCAAGCATAAGCTCAGATTTGTACTGCTTTCTTGCCGGAAGACTTAGCTGACTGAAGCTGCTGCTTCACACTTTGATATGACTTAAAAAATCCAGATATTTCCTAGTGCTTGCTATTAGTCTGATTCACAAGAGCTTTACAAGCAGATTCTTTGTGCTTACTTATTTCCTCAACTTGACCTAGAATGATGAACATTTAACTTATTAATTTTATCTAGTATTTCCTGTTTTTGAAGTGTTTGCTTCAAATTGTTCTAGCTCCTCTGACATATTCACTGCAAATGCATTGCAGTTGGGAATGTCCCCAGTGTCATCAACTTCTATAAGCAATAAGTGGTGGAGAAGCACCTCAAAGGAACATCATCTCTTTTATCTTAGAAACATATTTCATGATGTAAGAGTCATTCTGTGGGGCAGCAAGTGTGTGCATTCACTCACTCTTGTCTTTGTTGACTCTGACCAGAATTTAGGTGCTTTGTTCTTAGTTCAGTGGTTTAATATTTAGACATCACCAAAAGCTTGGTGAAGTTGGTTCTTTCTGTGGGCACATCTGCTGTTTTGAATTTAACCTTCCCTCTTCAGAGCCAACATCTGGATTCCTGGAGTGCCTACAACATGGTGCTTGCTAAAATGGGTGCTCCCATCAGCTCGAGGTAGGGAGCCCCAGGGCTGCAAAGGTCCTAGTTCCTATTGCGGAAGCAGTTCACAAGCACTCTCCTAGGATCTGCCTCTGCTTTTCAGGTCTCTTTTTCTTTTAATCTCACTCTCCTTCCCCCTACCCCAGTAGATAACCAATTCCTAATTTACCACAGTATATCTTACGGAAAACTTCGTATTGGTCAAATGGACAAATTATTAGTTATTCAAGTTTCCTTATAAGTACTACAGTTCTTCAATATATGGTATGTTTGTCCAGTAGAGACACTGCGAAAAGTCGTCATGTAGCTGGCCTTTCCTAACCTTAGCTTGACCTGGTGACTATCAGTGAGGTCTGTATTAGCTCTCCCACCCTTCACAATAACAAGGAATAAATCTATTCCGTGGTAGTCTTTATTGAACTTTCCACTGTGAATGGTTCTATATGGCATGACTCCCTTCAATATTGCAGTGCACAAATTGCGTCATTGAGGACGCAGCAGTACAGAAGCAATTAAAAGAACAAACATGGAATAATTGGACAACTTATGTTCTTAAAAGGCTACAAAGGAAGCAACTATGACGCATAATCAGAGAAACTCTAAGGATAAACATTTGTAGCCTATTTCCATGGTTACAGCTTTATCACATAGATGCTAGAAAAGTAAATCCCTACCTAAGCACAGCATGCAGGAAGAGGCATTTATCTCCTGGTTTTTCTTAGATCTTGCATTGTACAGCTTTGTTACAATTGCTGTTTTATTGAATTCCACCATACATACTTCCTGTGAATAGGAGCTTTCTCTTTGTCTGAATCTAGTGGTCTCAACAGAGGATTAAGTTCTAACAGTCTCATGTGTGATACACTTGGCTGCATACGTGCTCTTAGCACCATTCTTGTTCCTTATGTCACATTCTGTTTTCATGTTGCAGCCCTCAGATTGTTGAGGATGGCTGCAGATTTCTCCAACATACTTGACAAAGTGTCAAAGGCAAATACAGCTGTGGCTCATTGGTTAAATACTCAAAGATAGACCTTTGGCTGTTTTTCAGATGACACTGTATAATTGCAACCACATCAGTAAAAGGAGGTCAGATCTATCTTTCAGCCATGCTTTATTATGATGGAAAGACTTTGGAATATCATTCATGTGGATCAATACCCAGTTACTGGTTATTGATCTGGCATTGTTCCATATTAAATCACAACCTGTTCCTTTGCATCATGATCTCTGTCAACAGTGGCATTTGTATCTCAACATCTCTTTCATTCTTAGAAAGTTGAACAGGAGGAAAAAGAATATATTCTCTCATTTCTAAATGCATCTATCAAGCATGTTCTCATTTGTTGTTTTTTTTTTTTGCCACTCCCAAAGATACAGGAGGTATGTGTGTGGTCATCAGTACTTGATGTACAAAATAGCATGCCCTCTCTTGGGGTAGGCATGGTGGTAAACAATAGAGAGTACAAATTTCATCTCCATTTCATTTGAGATCTATTGCAACTGACATCTTACGGCCAAAGTTATAAAAAGTATTTGGTGTTTTTAGAGGATGTCGCTTGACAAAGCTTATGAACAGATCATCTCAGCAAGTCAAATCAAGTTTCCTAAAAAGCTTGACTTTTTTGGTTGCACTTGGAATGTCACATACTTCAGAATGTTGGTATTCTCTATATTTTTCAGGTGAACATATTGTTAGCATAGTTACAACATTCCACTTTTCTTGAAGTATAAATTTGCATAAACTTTCCAGAAAATTCAGTACTGAGAACTCCAAATGGTTAGCAGTATTTGATTTCTTATGTAGGCTGTTTTATCATATTATTCTGGAAGTAGTTCCATGGGTGGTGTGGTAGGAGGATGTTTGGAAAGAAAAAGAGCTGAGAGTTTTCACTAATCTATTTATAGTATTCATTAATTGATTTTATTCTTGTGGTTACCCTCCCATTAAAATCCATTTGAAGCTAGAGTGCTCTTGTCTATTAAGCTACTCACCAAGGGTTTTAAATTAATTTGATAGTTTAAGAAAAAAATTACACTTTTTTTTTTAGTGTGTCTTATTGTTATGGAATTTAGCATTCACTTTTTCCTTAGTCTATAATATTCTTTCCAGATTTTCAGAGATTCTGTACTAATTCTGAATAGGAAAAAAAGAGGTCAAAATCAAAATTAATACTTGTTATCAATCTCAAGCAATTTTTGGCATGCTAAACAAACCGCCCGTGCTTAGTTTGGGTTCTGCCCATTATGCAAGTTTATTATTCTTGTATAAAGATGACTGGAAAACATGTAGTTGGAGAGGAACAAGCAGTACAAACTGTACAAAACCAATGGATGTGTAATATCAGGTATGCATGTGCTCTCTGCATTCGAGCATACGGGAACCCAGAAGGGGCAGGCTATGGTGCCTGGCCCTGTTCTCCTCAAGCTCCTGTGACCCTGCTGCTGAATTGCAGCACCCTGCAGCTCTGCTTGCAGATGGGTGGCCCAGCACAGAAATGGTCTAGCACGGAAGATGGGCTCTCGTCCTTCATGCTGGGGATTCCAGTTGACAGCAGGTTACCCTGATATTGAATGCAGTTTAGCTTCAGTTCTGCCTCTTGCATCTGCCTGCAACAAAATTCCTATTCTACTTTGCAATTGAATTTGAGTTGGAAAAGTATCTTTAATGTCCTTTAATGAAATATCTTTTTATGAAGGTATCAAGGGAAAGAAGTAGTTATGAGTACTTTTCATGATGGTATAAATTCACACATTATTCATGCTTCATTGGACTTATTCTGCAAGATCAGCATAAAGCCATCTAGAAGAATATGTACCTTTAGCATACTGATAATATTCAACAACTAGATAATAACATCAGTGACATTTGCAAAGCCTGAGAGACTTAGACCTCTCTGCGTTGACATTAATAGAAATGAGACGTCTCTATTTCTTAGGCGGTAGCGGTTCAATGACCTTTTTCTTCTTGCTTGGGCTTCTGTTATTTTTGCATGCTCTTAGTGGCCATTTTAAGGAAACAGCAAAATGCTTGATTTTTCTACTCTTTTTTTTTTTTTTTTTTTTTCCCCTGTTTGTCTTAAAATAGTCTTTCCCTTTTTAAATGACTGTCAAAAAGGACTTCTCCATACACTTTTATCTTGGTTGCTAAAGATTTTGGTTATTTGAGAGATAGCCTCTGATTAGAGCTGACCAAAGAAGTGGCATTGGCATCTGGAAGTGACGGGGTTGTGGTAGTTATTTATCCCTGACTTGCAAAACTGAATATATGACATTGCACTGCTAATGGAAGTCAGTAGAATTGGCCTTAGACTTCTCTGAAAACTTTCCCCTTAGTCTGGGAGTACTCCTATCCACTACAAAAGGCTATTTATATTTCATTTTTTCACTATAAAGAAAGGTAGAAGATTGACAGCAGTGCACTACCATTTTATAGTAATTGATCTTTTTCAAAGCTTGTGGCTTTCTCTGAAGACCTCTCATGTGATTCTTTACCTTGTTATTGCTATAGGTACCTTTTGCTGTTGTTTTCAGAGACCTGGGAGTCAAGATATCATGGTTTTAACCACATGATTACCTTTATTTTGCATTTATTCTGATATTCCGTAATATTAATGGAAGTACCCTTTTAGCAGGGTGAGCCATGTTATCAGTAAACATGTAATTGACTTCTCTACCAAGTCTGAGGGAACAAAGGGAACTCAGAAATCAAGATTCCTGTGCCTGCCTGCCGGAGCGGTGTGATCAGCCTCAGCCTGTGATCGTTGCTTACACAGCATAGTACTGTGTGTAGCCACCATCACCTGAGGGCTGGGAATAGCAATTGTAGTTTGGTCAGCATAAGTGGTGAACGTCACTGTAGTTGTATCTCATGCTGTTAATCAGCCTACCTGCATATCTAAAAAAAAAAATATAAATAAATCAAGGAATGGTACTCTAGTATTGTAGATCAATGTGAGCATGAGCCTTAAAGGTAGGGAATGGGGAAAAAGAGGGGAATGTTGAAAGTTCAGTATATTACAGTCAGCATCAGATGCTAGCACTGAGGAAGGACTGAAATTAAGACTAAAACACTAAGTGTTGTGTTTAGTCACTCTTATATATTGAGGAGAAAATGTTTCTTGGTTTTCCTTGCTATAAGGAAAAATTGATTTTTTTTTTTTAAACTGTATTTGTAAAGCAGATCAAGAAAATGTCGTATGAATACAGTGAATCCAAAAGGATGTTTCTGACACTTTTAAATAGGAAGGTCTCAATTGTTCACATACTTTAAAGATTTAAATTACTCAGGCTTCATAACATTAAATCCACATTAAGATCTCTCATATTACGAATCAAAAGACAGAAGGGGAAAATACAACTTTTACATAATACTATTCATCATGACAGATGATCTGCATCAAAGAACATAACATCCTGGCAAAGCTTCAAGATTACCCAGAGGAGAGGCAATGGACAGGCTGTCAAGCCAAAGTAATTTCAGAAACAATTCCACACCTTCTTTATCCCTAGTGTGGTGCAGAAAGCTATGAAACCCTCTAGCACGGTCGCTGTGTGCATTTGTTTAACCTACTGACCTTAACTCTCACCCTCCCTGACAGTCTCATGTTTCTGTAGCATGGGAGGGGAAGGATTTCTATGCAACTCCTAACAATATGGTTTAGAGTTTCTCTATTAGAGATTATTTCTTTCACAGCTTTTGGGCAAAGATAGTGCCTACCAAGAGAGTTAGCAGGTGGGTGCCATAACACCCTGTCCCTATCTCCAGCAGCAAGCACAGATGTCTGCTGGAGCAATCAACAAGTCTACAGGAGGCTGTGTTAGAGCCCTAGAGCTTAGCTGGTGGTCACTAGCATAACAAGTCAATGTGATTGATAGGTGAGGCTTAGCTGGTTCAGAGCAGCTGACTGTCTCATTGCAGAACAGGAATCATCTAGTTTCTTTTTTCATAACACCAGTGAAATGGTTAACTCCTCACAACTGCAGGCTCCAGCATGCCTGTCTCCGTATCTAGCCAAACTTATTCCAAATATCTTCACTGGATTGCTCTGTAGTATTGGATGAAAAAGATTTCACTTCATATTAAGCGTACCTTTATACAGAACTGAGATTATACTGGGTCTAAACTTCTGCCTCAAAATTGACAGAATGAAAACTATTTGTTTTCATGAACCCTAAATTTAATCTTCAGTAAGTGTTTTTCTTAATTTGATCAGAAAACTCATACTTTCATATATTAAATCCATTTATTCAGTATTATTAGCACTAAATGATGCAACTTATCTGCAGGAATACTGAAATCTAGAAATCTTGTTTATGGAAGTCAGTGTATTACAGAAGGAATCGTCTGTGTAATTTATCCAAGTTACATATATTTTACTTGTTGGTAACAGGATTTGGCATTATATTGAGGGCCACAGAAAATAAATCTTCATGTTTTTAAATTACTGCCTGTCCAGGCAACAGTCACAGTACCTAAATGAACTAGTCCTGCATTGTTTAACAGATGCCTAATTGTATTAAAATTAACTCTTTGTTAAAGGGCATGCAGGTCCAAATCTGACCAGAAAGGAGAGATTTGGTTTTTAAACAAACAAACAAAATAAACTGAACCAAAACCAACACCTTTTCACCTCTGTTAACTCTGAATTTGGATGACTGAGTTAGGAGCTGTGTTTTGTGATGGAGATTTGTGGCTTACTCCACGGGAGGACAACACATTTTAGGTTTTCTTGCAACACAAAGTCACCGAAGTCACTGCAGGTGTTGCGTTAAAAGCAAGGCTGGAGTTAAATTGGGATGTACTCTAAAAGGTCACAGCGGGCAAGGGGAAGATTTGTGTTGATGCCTTTTGTCACATGCTGCACATCAGTTTGCCTTGTTTTCTTTGAGTTTAACATCTTCTGTTCTAACAAAAGCCAGCTTTAGAAATTGAAAGTTTTGGTCACTTTTTGGCATGCTTATTTCAAGAAAAAAAGCTGCCCAAGACCCCAGTCACAGCCCTGGGATGCTCCAAACTCGTTCCAGTGCTACAGTGGTGTGCTGAAATAGACTCTTCTTTTTCACTTGTTTCCCACTGTTCTCATGAAAGATCTCTAACACTTTAGAGATCTTTAGCTATCGAGTTTCCCTTGTGAGATTTAATTAGAAATTTGTCAAATGCATCAGATAATTGCTAAGTTGTCTTTTCACACTATCTGCTGATGGAAGTCCAACCTTTCTAGAAAGTCTCCCAGGCAATCTTCTCAGACAGTGATTCACTCCTCTTGCACTTAATGTTTAACTTGATGTTAGGAATCCTCTACTGCAACTGAATTGTTACTGGTTGTCTTTGTTGTGGAAGTAGAGCATAGATCACTGTATTCAAACTGTACTAAAGTTGCTGCAGAAAGAGTTGTCTTTCATTTTCATTTCTTCACGACATTAAACAATCAAGTACTTCCAGATTTTTCTCAGACACGAAGAGCACTGACAGCAATTGGAGAACTCCTCTCTGGATTGTATTCACTTGTTTGAAAAAGTACTATCCAAAACTGGATAAAATAATTCAGGTGAGGCCTCATCAATCTCTTAATGTGTCCTGTGGATTAGACATGGACTACTTGCCCTTTTCACTTTGCTGACTGTTAGCTCATGTTCAGTTTAGGGTGTCAGCTGGATCCTTTTCTGCAGTACCTGGTGAGTGTTTTCAAGTATGTGTTTTTGTAGGTGGTTATTCCTGTCTCCTTAGAGCAGCACGTCAACTTTATTGAGTGGAAGCTTTTTTCTTTCTTTTGAAATTTTTCTTGTCTCCCAGTTAATTTGGGAGTCCCCCTGCTTGGTTTCACTTGTAATTAATTAAGCAAATATTCTAATAACCGTGTGTTGCATAGGTGTTTTCCATCTTTCCATTTCCTTTTTTTTTTATGTAGAGTATTTGATCTTTTGGTATTTTTTAAAAAGTGCAAAACATGGCGAACTTTATTTACTTAATTGGAGACGAAGGTTGGCTGATGACATTCCTATAGATTGAGAATGTTGTATGGCAAAAACTGGTTCTGTGCATAGGGTATGAGTCTGACCAGGCTCACTTTTGGTACGGAAGTTATTCAGGATATTATTTTTCTAGATAAACTATCTTTTGCTTATAGCAAATCTGAGGTCATCCATAACTCTTGAAAATCCCATTCCCTGACACTCAGATCTCAGTCAAGTAATTTTAGCATAACAATAAGCATAATGACTTTCACAGAACTACTTAAAATTTTAGGTCATTCTTCATATTTAAAATTTGGGAGATGACAGGCTTTGTATTTGCATTTCAGATTGCATCCTGCCATGGGTATTTTTTTTAAAGTTCACCTTATGACTAAAGCTGTAACTTATTTTTTTCTTGTGAAATATAAAGCCCCTTGAGCTTATTTGTATTTCACTGCAAACTGCAAATCACTCAGTTCATGGAGCTCAAAAGGGGCCCTGTGAGGCCTCATCTTGGTCCAGCTGGCACTGATTTAAAGCTGTGACGTGATGATAATGATAATGTCTCAATTAAGTATTGCTTTGAGATATTGGGCTTGCTTGAACATGAAGCTCTTAAGGTGCAAGCCCACGTGACTGAAATCCAGAAATGGTTCACTTAACCATTCTTATAACTAAGTTTCTGAAATTATGCACTTTCTTTAAAAGTTAGGAAAAAGAATAATACAAGTCTCTTATTGTAGTGGAGAAAACAGTGAAGCTATCCTTCTTTCATAATATTTTAATGAAAGATGAGTCTATAAAGACTATAAATTAGAGCAATTTCTAAGATAGCTGGGATTTTAGGTAGACTGGGAAGATCCCGGTTCATGTCTGGGGCCTGCATTGTACTGCCTTCCTACTTTGCATGTTTGTGTTTGAGAATATTGAGCCCTTGAAGTGTGCCATATAGAATAAGCAAGGAGGTACCAAAACCTTTAATGATTTTGCCCAGGCCGGTACAGGAAATGCATTTAAACCCAGATTATTCAAGATGCTTCTTGTGCCTTAAGAACAGAAATGCCCTTTCTCTATTTCTCAGCTACTGATATAAATGGTGTACTATGGAAAAAGAATGGATTGTAATTGCAACACACAATCAGCATAGAGAAACTTGGTAAACAAAAGTACGTTGCTGGTGGCAGTGAAGAGAGGAGGCAAGAGGAAAGCCTCATTAGTCTGATTGTTATGGCACACAGTGATAATGGTCCTGTACATCAGATAATGATTTACTTAGTGTCTCCAGTACACATTAGATAGATTATGTAACTACATTATTTCTTATTGAAAGAACAGCTATCATTAACGGCCACTGAAATAGTTGAGTAAATCTCCTTGCTGTAGAGAGGGGAAAAAAAGATAGCAACATTAAAATAATGCAATTTTAGCCCAAAGTGAGTCATAATTACTAATGTTGAACATATGACCTTGACAATACAAAACTTTGAGAACTGTATTTTATCTTTATGTGGATTTGGAACTACCAATAATGTAAAATGTTAAACGTTTAGTGACTTGAGTTTAATTCATGCTCAGAAGACTGAAGTAATTTCTTTTTAAAAAATTGTAGATTTTGAGTTGGAAAGTAAAGAAGCAGGAGCAATTCAGTTAGTCACCCTCCAGTTGTATACCTGAGTTCATTTAGTGAAGAAAGAAGTGTGCAGGCTGCTGAGTCCAGTTCCCTGTGCTTGATCTTCTCTTCACTCTGCCCTTGTTAAACTCCTGTGAATGTGATGTGGTGCCTGTCTTGGCTGTGATAGCTGTGCTCAGTGTCTGCCTGAGGAGGACGGAGCTGGCGTGACCTATTTGTGTCCTCCTTACAGGGTGGAGTGGTACTCGGGCATCTTGCTCTGCATGTGTTTTCTGCCTGCAGGCACACTTCAGATAACACATGGTCAGTAGGGGTATCAGATCTGGGTGGTCTGAGAGTTGAGCTGGTGTGGTGGTGTCAGAAAGACCTCCTGTCCCTGCCCAGGGGAGGTCAGGTTTGATCTGCCTTCTACCTGTAGCGGAGAGGGGACTGCATCCTCCCCAGCCTGATGCACCGGCTGGAGGGCAAGAGGAGGGGAAGATCACTGGCTTCAGCAACTTGATCCCACATCCGTTTATTTCCCTCTAAATCCTCTTTCCAGAGCCAAATGTGCAAGCTGTCACATTTGCCACTCTTCTCAACCTACTAAAGGCAATCCCCTCAGTCAGCAGCAAATTAAAGCTCTTTTTGAAGCCTGCAGACAAGCTAATATATATTTTATATGTTCTGTATACATACATGCACTCGCATATCCCTCAAAGTTGAAAGGAGCCCATTTGAATTAAAGAGAAATGAAAATCTATGCAGATCAAAAGAAAAAAATTAAACTTTTGGTTTTGGTTTTAAGGAGGAATTTTTAAAGAAATATAAAATGTTTTAAGGTTATTTAAAGTATTTTCAACCTTGCTGGCAGCTTATTTGTGAATTCCAGCTCTAAGAATTGGATATAAAATTCACTTACTACTCATATTATCACCTCCTCTGTTTGAAGATGCTGCAATTGCAATGAAACAATTGTTACAAGTAACTCATCTACAGTGTTCCCTTTTCAGATTGCTTGTGCATCACACAATCATTAAAATCTATGAATGCTGGCAAACATATTTCTCAAACTACCATAAATTGCGTTGTATGGCTATGGTTATGAGTATTCATTTATCAGCCGTACCTCCACTAACCACATTGTGTGGTGATACAAATCATGCCACAGTGGAGCCATCTCATGTTGATAAGGGCATGCACGCTGATGTACGAAGTTCTGGGTGTGAAGGTGCTAGCCAGGTATTTTCAAGGAAATTCCCATTATTAGCAGCTAACTGTTCTTGTTGGTTGAACAGGCTTTAATTGATGCTTTCGCTGAGCAGATGTTTCTTCTGCTTAGTTGCTTGGTAAAATTTACTATGTTTATTGAGTTTTTTAATAATAGCAGTGTCTGCAAGCAACTCAGAAAACAGCATTTCAGTATCTCCTCGCAAAGGACTGGTCAGATTAACATTATCAGCTTAAAAAAAAATTCCCTAAACCTTGGGAGGAGAAAATGTATACAAGTAAGGAAGTACTGGAAAAAGAACTCCATTAAAGGGTGAAAATAAAACTAGCACCAGACTCAGAATCACTCTTTTTACATCTCCAATTTAAAAGCTGCATTTGTGAGCAAAGCACTCTTGGGAAGTTTGGCTTAATTTGCTGCCATTTAGCACACTTCTGATGGCTGAGTCAGGTACTGAGGAGCAAACACTTCAGCAAAGACCTGTCCTCCCCCTTCCCCAGGCTTGGCGCTGGTGGCAGATTGCTGCCCACCACACTTGGCTTCCAGCCTCTCCTCCCTCCCTAGATGGAGAGTTTCATGCTGTGTAGTTGTGCTGCATGTGGCCTGGGTGTGCTGATGCTTGAGTTCAGGTTGCCTTCTCTGTGCTTGGACTTGTTCCTACATGGTGTGTGTAGCTGTGAGGATGCAGGGCCTGCTCCTGTGAGCCAGGTCACTGCATCACATCGCTGCATTAAACTGCTCTGTTTCTTGTGTCTGTGTGTGTGTAGTCCTGGCAGAAGAGTCTCCTGGTTCCTAGGCAGAATCACAGAAATAACATCAGCAAACTCCAAAACCACGTGCATTGATCTCAAATACTAATACATTTGCCCAACTGCCGGTGCACACTAGCCAAAGGCAATAATTGACAGAAAAAGTGTTTTTTAATTTTCACTCATGTCACAGTTGCCAAACTGCTGTGCCCTGTACTGTCATATTCTTCCAGTTAAGCAGTGAGCTTTGATCCTTGCCTTGCCTCCTGGCTTCAGTAACTTCTTGGGAGAGGGGGAAAGACAACATTCTGCTTTTGAAATTATTTCTCTGAACCCACACTCTTTGGGCAATAAAATAGAAACTCTTCTGTAATATATACACTGCTGAGGAGAAACTTGCTTGTTGACAGAGCTGCAGAAATGAGTGCCTGCTTTTGCTATAGCCCTTTCTATAGATAAAGGGGTTCATCTATGTGTATAGTATGTATGAAAAAATATATAGATCAGAGAAAGTGTTCATGCTCTCAAATTGAACTCAAACAATTTGAGGATTGTTAACAAACCTCCAGCTTCAAATTTTTAATCAAACCTGAACTTCCATTTATTTTCAAGTTTTTTTTGTTGGGTTTTTTGTGTTTTGTGAAAGGCTGCTCAGTCTTTTTATCATAGCAAATTTCTAATTTTAATTCAGATTGTTGTCTTTAGCAATCTGTTATTATGGTAGGAATCAGTCCTGTGTGTATGGCAAGGATGGGAAGCTTATTTTTTTTTTCTGATTTAAGGTGCTTCAGAAATTTAATTTTGTTGTGATTCAGCAGACAGACATTCAGAGTTTAAGTTCACTGTGTAGTCAAAGGAAAGAAACGGTTGTCTTTTGGAGGAGGAAGGGGTGAAACAGCCTGTTGTGATTCAGACACTTCAGTATGGACCCATCCAGGTCATGCACGAAAGTTCCTGTAATTGTGCTGTAGAGCGCAGTGGCCAAGTTGCTCAGGGCTGCCAGGTCGCCCAATGTGGTCCTCTAGGCAGAGCCTACAGCTCCCTGTGGCTGATTCACATTCTGCTTTGACAGTTTATATTGGGCTTAAGACAAACTTTGTCATGTATCCTTTCAAAAGAGTAAATACTGTTTGAAATATGAGTTTTCTCATGAATTTTTGTGACATTTAGGTTTCAAGTATTTTGAGAAACAAATTGAACATATTGGAAAAAGTGAAAAATAGAAAGGGAATGTAAGCATTTCCTAACTGCTAGTGGCAGAGTCCGGGCCTGACACTAAAACTCAGTCTTTGCTACTGGACTGTTACCTACTGAATATGCAAGGAGATACAGAAGATCTTCCCATGCTAAAAAAAGCAGCCCAGGAAAAAGGTTTTTTCCTCCCATTATAAAAAGCAGAAAAGAAACATGGCTGTAAAGGGAAAATCCATCACAGGGCAGTAAAATAAAACATACTGCAAAGGGGTAGTATAAACTTCTGAGGATGCAGAAGAAAAAAAGGATTTACAGCCATTTCAGACTGAGGAGATGAAAGAAGAGACTAGATTCTTTGCAGTCAGCCTGACATAAAGCTGAGAAACTTAGTAAACCGGATGTTATGGAACAAATTTTAATTTTTTTCTCAGGATAATAGAAGAACCATCTTAACATTCCTGTGGTTGGAAATGTCCTTCCACTTCTAAGGGATTTCCCTGCTCCTACTCAAAACAGAAACAAAGAAACAAGCCATAAAACTTGTATCTTCTCTAAACTTGAGTACTTTTTTCTTTCAAATCATGTGGCATGATAATAGTATCTGAAATTTTAATTAAAGCTTGCAGTTAACATAAAAAAGATCAATACTCCACTGTAAAGAATGCGTCCTTTTCATTCTTGTTCATTATGGCATCATGTCCTTTGGAGGAGTTTGATCTATATCTAGGTGTTCTCAATTTTCTTTTTCTTGTGTCTTATGCTAAAAGATGCTAATCAGTAGGATTTTTCATGTGCTTGGATCAAAAAATGTTCATCAACCTTTCTAAATCCAGTTTGTATGCTATACAGTGTATTTCTAGGTTCAGTGGAAAGGGTTTCATTGCCATTTAGATGCAAACAGAACTTCATTATCTGACGTAAATTGGTAGTTGAGCTACTGTGAGCACAGAATCAATGCCACTAGTATGGATGCTGAGGATCCTTTTGGCAGCGGCTGGGGAGCTCTGTGCTGGTTGGAGTCCAGCAGGAGGAAGCATCGAGCTGACTTGTTTTGACGTGGTTGAGGTGAAATTGGTGCTAATAAGCAAAGACTTATATTGGCTTCTGCAGAACAGGAGCTAATTGCTCATGTGTCTGCACTGCAGACATTGCTGTGGTGTCTCAGATGCCTCTGCATCAGCCTTACCAGTGGTGGTGTTAATAGGAGGCTTCTTTGTGTGTGCCAGGGTTGTCCTGGTCCAGCACACTTACGCTATTATGACTAGGGTGGTTAATCTTTTCAAACTCCAGAATAATGCGGAGTGAAGTGCAGAAATGGGGAGTGAGCACAGGTGCAGCAGGGCTCATGGACTCGGAACACCCCGTAGAGAACAAACATCATGAGAAGTACAGCACAACTTCCAGGCGTTGGATCAATTTGTTTAACACCAACACCTCTCTGAACTCAAGATCTCTCAGCACAGTGCATGAGAGTTGCAAAAGGCAAAGTTAAATAGAAAGCACTGCTGTTGCCCAAATGATGGAGGTATTCTTTACTCGTGTCTCCTACAGCAGCAGGTTGAGCTAGACATGCGAGTACTGAGCATTCTTTTGAGTAGTATTTGGTGCTTATGAAAATAGACATGAAAGAATGAGGAAGGCCACAGTTTAACTCAAAATCAACTATAATTTGGTGCAAGATTCATGTCCATGGAATTAAGTTCTCCCCTACCAAAGCCATATGCATATATATGTGTGTGTGTGCTCTCACTTGAATCTTTTTGTTGGACTATGTACTGAGTAAGAAACATTGTTAAAATAATACTAGTGCTGTTGAAAGTTTCTTCCAGATGTCACAAGACAATTTTCTTCAATAGAGATTTTGAGATAAAATTTTACACGGTCCTATACCTCCAAAGTAAAGGTGTTCTGCAATACCACACTGCTGTTCTCAGTTCTTTTTGCTTCTATGCAATAGTGTAAACATATTTAAAATATTTTGAGAATGCAGCACCCATGCTACCCAGTCTTCAAAATCTTACAACCGAGCAGTCTGCTCAGAGTGCCGTTGAAGTAGACACAGTATCAGCAGATGGCTTAATTAAAAAATAAATGTACTTCTCGGATAATGCTAACTCAGAATGGAGAACACACATGGCTGATAGAAGTAGTAAGACTGAAAACAAAGTCTAACAAAGAAGTATTCAGGTGGGAGTCACAGACAGTGGTGCTTGTCTCCATGTCAAAGTGATCTATGCATCCTCTGTTCCTCTAGCTGACTGAAATTATGATGAAGCCTTGATTTGATAGAAAGAGTTGATGAATTTGAGAAATGGTCTGAGAAGAAACAAGGAGAACGGGAGTCCTCTGAACTTGGCGGGGGGGGGTGGCGTGGGGTGGGATAGGGGTGGGTGGGGAGGAGGGGCTGAGTGAAGTTGAAGTCCTCAATATTATCACAGCTGGCTAATAACAGCAAAAGGTCAGAGCAATATAGTAATTATTCAAACTTAGAATCGTTTTTTTTTCCCTTAGAAAATAACACCAGCTCTAAATAAGTCATGAATAAAACATAGTGGCCCAAATCTATTACCTGAAGCATCTCCAGACAGGTTTTGAAGAATTAGGGACATAATTTGTATTTACTTGCTTGATGGAAACCTACTCATCACTGATAAATCCTCACGGCCTAATTAAGATGCCGGATATCTTTTGATGCTTGATATATTTCCTCTTGCATACATTCACGTGGGTCAAATCTTGAATTCAGTTACTCAGATATAAATGCAGAATGAAACAGAGGGTTTCAACTGCTTATTCTTGTTTATGGTGATGTAGGAAACCAAACAATACAGTCAGAAACTTTATTTTTCTTAAGTAAAAAAATATAAGGAAACATCTGTGTTTTAAAAATCAAATTTCCTTTCCAATATAAGAGTAAAGTGAATTTTATTTTCATATTAATTACATAGTTATCTGTTTAGATTTTTGATTACTAAAATTTCTACCTAATGTCTGTTCAGCAGTTTTAGCAAATTAACATAATCTGAGTTTGACTAGCAGCAGTTATAAAATCTGCTTGCTACGCATTCATTCTTAATTTTGTGAATGAAGTGTAATTACTTGCCCTGCATTCAAATACTCTGTGTGTATGCGTGGAGTATATATAAAATGAAGATGGCACTAGGTTGAATTACTGCAAATATTAGAATCAAGAGTATGATTTGGTTGCACATCACAAGTGAATTAATGTGATGATCTGTTCCTAATCTGTATCTAGTAAACAATTTCAAGTGGCTGCTTTCTGCGAGTCATCATTTTTTAAGTATTAATGAATGGTTTATCCTGCCACTCTGTATCTTTCTGAAAAGTAGGAAAGTTTAATACTTGTTAGTGATGTCAAAGATGTTAAACTGTCATTAGACCTGGCTTTAAAATTGTTTTCATCTTCTCATTAATCTGCATTTACACTATTTCCTTTTAAGATTATTCTAAGGATTTCTTTTGATGCTGCTAGTGTTACCTTGTGACAAAGAACCTCTTCACTAATGCGTGAGGTGACAGTGACTAAACTGCCATACCCAGCCAGTATGACCATGCTGTGAATATATATGTATCTATATGTGGAGAAAGAGAATTATATATATACCTTATTGGTCTAGTTTCTTATCTATAATATAGTACACTCAAATTAGTGTGCTTTGTTCATTATAATTCACCCATAATAATATTAGAATAACACATTAGAAGTTGCAAATATGTTGTATAGAACTTTAAGACAAAGTGTTAATCTTGATGGGATTAAGAAAAAGCATTAAAATTAATTAAATGATTGCATATCAATCTGCATATGCAAATTAGGATAAATGGTATGCCCAACAATAGTATAAGCAAAAGATTATGATAATAAATTGCGTTATCTGAATTAATGACTGGCTAACCCCACTTGATAAGGTCATAGTAAGTCCCAGTGCACTTATTACTAAAATTTCTCATTCGAGCATGTGTATGCATTTAATTATTACCGCCTATTTAAACAAGTAGATAAACTGCGAGAGCAATGGGAAGTCTTCCTGTCCAACACAAGTCTGTAAAAGAAAACTTTTCTGTGTTCAGAACGTTTCAAATCTCAAGAATGCAAATTATGTAGAAAGGTAAATATATTTCTATTCTTAGAATTTGATTTAAGGATTAATAAATAATTTGGTTAACCCTAGCTTCTTGCTACTTTATAGGGTTAAAGATTTATGGCTCCCATGGAACACAGGAGAGAGTCAGAGCTAGAATAACCATGATGAAAGAAGTCCTTAAGTTTGCTTTCTCCTTATATCTGTATTTGTTGATTTTTTTCCCAGCAGCCCAGTCTAGAGACAGGTTTTCTCAAGGCGAAGATGGTTTCTAGATATGTACTTATACAGTACCCAGTACAGTAAATAATAAATTTCAGCATGGGCCTTTGAGAAGTACTGTATTATAACTAATATTTTCATTCAGTAGTTTTTATCTAGAGATCTCTGAAGGTATAAGACATTATTATTCAGAGAATGCTTTCTGGAAAGGGTATCATAATCTTGTTTGAGGTGGACAGTAAAAGATTTCAGTTTTCTTTCCCTCAGAGAAATGTAATTTCACGTTCTCTCGTTTGTGTGAATCGCAAGTACCCAGTGTCTGTAGACATGCACACAGCTGCTCAGCAGCCAATTTCTCATATACGGTCTTTAGCAGTATTTACTGATGACAATTCCACTAGGAGTACAAATATGTATATGATACCATGTTCCTAAAAGCCTGTAGATGGATTCACTAGCAGGTGAGGGAGCCTGTCAGAGCAGAAGATCAGTTGCTATCCATTTGGAACCAAATGAGCACAAAAATGTCTGTGAAAAAAATGTTGGTGGAGGATCTCAACTGGAACTTTGTCTGGGCTTGTGAAGCAGTTGTGTTCCTTTTAGTAGCTACTGACTAAAGGGAGGCTTGTGCCATTTCTCTAAGCCTTTCGCGTAGAAGCAAATACAGAGGAAAGCTCATTCTCTGCTTTGGGAGATTTAAAAGGGAGCTGGAAAAACTTGGCACGCCATTTTAGATACGCCAGGTATTCCCATCGATTCAGAAGGACTGCTATGAATCAACAGCCGCTGCCCTTACTCAGAGCTCTGGGGAGCGATGCCTGTGCTGGCCACTGGCTGAATCAACAAGATCCCTGTTACATCCAGAGGAACAGATAATTTGAGGCAACTTTAGCAAGGCAGAAAGGTTGGGAGGCTTTCATTTCTGCAGAAGCACAATAGCCACCCAGTGACTGATGCCTTGATTCAGAACTATCAAATTAGCTTCAGTAAAAACACACTCTAATGAATTAATCATAGGAATACACTTCTTACTCCCGGAACAAAATGTGGATGATCCAATTAACCAATTTCTACTAAGGTCTATGATTACTTTATTAGGGCTTTAAAAAATGATTTCTGCAAAGGGGTGTTTATTCCCAGTTTTCTACAGTTATCAGACACTGCTGTCTAAGACCTGCTGTTGAGGCCTCTGCTGTCCCTTATCTCATTAAGTGTGACATAAACACCTTTGATGAAATGAAATGGTGAAGTGCAGCAAATGGAGTAAACTCTTTTTCTACACAGCAATGCCCTGCTACATGCTTGCAATCTGATTTGCTGGCCTTTATTGACAGATGATAACATGTTTTGTACGCGTGCCAGCCAAAGATAGCCATTTAGAGCTTCTAAATAATTAAGTATTGATTAATCAACCTAGAAGGATATAGAACTCCTTTTTTTCGCCCCCCCCAACCTTTTGTCCATTTTTAAAGGTCTTATTATTTCTGCCAGAGGAAGCAGGAGAAGCATAGACCTTCTGTAACTGTCAGGGGCTTAAAAAATTACAGGTCTACGCTGCTGTCCCCAGAGAAAACAGCACAGCTGACAGACTGCCACTGAACAAGCATATGTGCCTCTGTGCTTTGCTGGGCTTGTTGTCCTCAGTGTCAGCTGTCAGTGAAGAAAAGTGCCTAAATTTCAAAAGTCACAAAGCAGTTAGTAAGGGCCTGAAACTCTGAATGTTTTAAGGACTGGCTGACTTGACTCTATGAACAGAAACTTGGGGTGGTTTGTCTGACCTATGTCTTTCTTGACACAATTGGATCAAAAAAGTCTTCACAGGTTTGGGACAGAGTTGTTCAGGAAACAAGTCATCCTGCCTTTTTGATGTATTTATTTATAATTTCTAAAGTGTGTGGCATGTGTGTGAAAAATAAAACCTATAGGATATAGTAGAGACTCCAGTGAAATAATGATGATCATTAAGTTGCTATTGACATGTAATCTCAATGAGCTACTTGATTCACCCCATCTGGGAGGATTTCAATAATATTGAGCTAGCTCATTTCTCTTACCCTGAAAACAGCAACTGCACTATGGATGGTAAATAATTTAAATGTATTGGTTGGTGAGATTCCTCATGTATCACCAATTACTGAAACTACACTTACAGCAAGTGGGTGAGTTTTAGCAATATTAGAAGGGAATTATTTTAGTGTGAAAAATGCATCTTTCTTGATATTTCCATACAGTTTGAAAAACTGAGGGTTCATTTGCCTGGAAACAGTTGTCACATCATGGTTGGAAAGTTCATGGACCTGGAAATGAATAAAAGCATTATATATCAAGAGCAAGCAGGAAGCAGACATGCTGGGAGTGCCAGAAGTAGCTCATTATTAAAAAAACAAAAGCTGGGTGGTGGGTAACTTCTGTTAAGAGGAAGGTTTGGTAGGGTTCTTTTCCTTCCCTGTTTCTCAATTAAGAGAAGTTAAGGTTAATAAGCTTCCAGGAATAAGAACCATTTAGAAAACTCTTGTCATGTTGAATATTACAGATTCTTAATTTCCTAGTTCACTGGACTTTTCTGTCATGTAAGTGTTGAGTTACTGTCAGTGAATGCAGGTAAGATTTTCCATAAGCTATCTGCAAGAGTTTAGAAGCACTGATATAGCTCAGAACAAAATGATGATAAAAGCATTGAAAGATGCCTCCTTACATACATGCATAGTGAGTCTGCCTGTTAGTCAAACTGGAGATACTTGTGTCCTGACTACAGCATAGTCCACGTGTTTGCTGTCTTAAGGAATACCCAAAGCATGCTTCTGTTTGGGCAGTTACTGGTATCCATTTACTGGTGTTAAAGGCAACTTCTTGAACCTATGGTACTGTGACATGCTCTCAAGGACTCAGAGTCACTAAATCACCGACTGGTTTATGACTGAAAGATGTCTGTGTCATTTCAGCCAGATGGGGGAGAAAAAACTCACCGCCTACATTTGTGTTTAGATTAAAATGCGGTTTAACTTGCAAGCTAGTAAGCTCAATGTAAATGGCTTGTGTGTGGCAGCAGTTCCAAGTGCCACGTGGCATGGCAGCCCTCCTTCCCCCCGCCGGCAAAAACAAGCAAGATTACAGTGCTGCTGCTGCTGCAAGCCCCTCAGCAAAGAGAAACACGAGTGTGTCTGTGCTGCTAGCAATAACCAGGCAATTCTTGTTGACAGGGTTTGTAGCTAACACTTCTATAAGGGAAAAAGCAGGACAATTTTTCTGTGATACTGTGCACAGAGACAGCCTTTTGTTAGCCACAAATGCAAACTGAAAGTGTCTTTCTCTTAAAACCATAGGTCAGCCTGTCTGGAGTTTAGGAGAATAATGGAAAATATGCGTGAAATGGTGCAGTTTGCCTATCTAGCTGTCTGTCGCTTATGGGCGAGCAGTTGCTGCAGTATAAGGCCAGATCATGATTTTGAATTTTCCGAACCCCGTTGTTAGTCAAGAAGAAGGCAAGGAAGATTCTCTGTAGTTGACATCAAACATATATAGGCTTCTCTGTTACCCTATTTATTGTCTCTTCTAATTCAGAGTCAATTTGATACCAACATTGGCTAAAACTTGTTGCCATTTTTGAAATACAAGACAGACAGTGAGTTCAGAATATCAGAATAAGTCTTGATAATCAGGCTTCCAGTCTGCTTCCTATGAAATTTAATGGAAAAACATGCAACTGTCTGACAGTCTAAATTCAGCCCTGTTGCATGCTGACTGCTTAGTCAAAACTCACAAATAATAATTGCCAAATCCTTTTTTAAAAAGTGATCATTAATTCCAGTAATAAGCCACATGAAGTATTGTTGCAAAGAGTGAAGAAGCAATTGAAAGGCAAAGTTCTTAAATAAGCTAAGAGGTTAATAACCAGAAACATCTGACAAGCAAATTGGCAGTGTGTTAGAAAGAAATTGTGATTTGCTCTTAAGTGGGTGAAATAGCAAATGCAGCAAAGGCTGGGTTTTTTTCCAGGAGTTTTGTCATTCTCGAAGGACAGTATCTGCTCATTTTACTTTGAGAGGGTCATGTGTGTTAGAAATACGATTCATTATGTAGGAAGTTAGGAAGGCTTGTGTACAAACGTTTTGGTTTTTCCTTTAAATTATAATCTGTTATAAGCCTTTTATCTTTACAAATCTTCCTCATATAGAGCATCACAGTAAAAAGAAAAACAACCCACATACTCTATGCCTCATACTTTTTATAGGATGAATGACTGAATGGCCTGGAACCTGGAACTAAAGACCAGTTGGTTTGTTCTCCATGGTGCCTGTAAACCTTATCCAGTTATGACTGTAAATCAAGTTTTCCGCATAAATCTGAACTCTTTCATAGTATCTGTAGCACAAATGTTTTACTACTCTGAACTGAGTGTTTTCTTCATTGTTTTAGGTTCTGTTTTTGTTTTGTCTCTGCTGCTGGCAGCCCTAGTTCTCATTGATATTGACTCAGTTTATGATTTATTTTTCCCCACCTCTTAGTTCCTTTTTATTTATGTTCCTAATCACTCTGGCTTGGTTTCCTGTCAACAATTGAAGTTGTTTGGTGGTATTCAAGCTGAAGCTTGTTTGAAAAATAAGGTATTAGAGCAATTATAGGGTTATAACACTTTGCATGAAGAGTTTGCTACTTAAACAAAGCTGTGTTTAAGCAAGCCTGTCTCCTGTTCCATCATCTGATAAACATCACAGTGTTTTCTGTGACCATTGTACCTTCTGGACCTCTTACTTATCATTTGGAGGTAGTTGAGAAAAAAGATTCCCAGAATAAACTTGCTGTCATAGAACTGTCTGTTTCTCGGTACCATAAAAGGGAGTTTTTGGGACCGATGTCCTAACAATTTCTGTCTACACATCTTAAAACTAGCAATAGTGCTTACTAAACAGCAAGAATTTAAAAGCCACATTCCTTTATAATGTGAGTGGAAAGTAATTGTGAGAAAGTAATCCTACTGAAGATCTCAAACTGATTTGAATTTAGACCTGTGCAAGGATAGCAGAATTGTCATCTTTGTGCTGAGGTACATTTTTGGTTTTGGTGTCTTACATTTGACTTACATAATTTTTATTATTCCTTGATGCTAAGGAAATTTATGGGAGAGGATATTTGAGGAAGACTACCAGTGAACAAGAATGAGGAGGGAAAAGCAGCATGAAGCTTCAGATAAAGACTGTAGAATGGGTATAGACGGATCAAAAGCCTCTCGTTTCTCCACCCTAAGTTTGGGGAAAAAAGTCTTTTAGTCTTGAGGGACTATTCATTACAGGTTACATTCTTTATTTGCAGTGACTGAAACTTGGAGTGGAACAGTCTATTTTCTGTGCCAGGTGTGAAACACTTCAAAATCAAGAAAATCAACAATAGTAATACTTTAAGAAACCTCAATATATCCATGAGCCATTTGCTAAATACTAGGAAGCTGCATTGTGGACGAGTAGGGACAAGCAGAGACCAGTTCCAGAGGAGTACTTTCTGATGAACTTTCTCCTTCTTTATTCTACTACGAAGAAAAAAATACTGGTTTTGTATGATGAAAAGAAAAGTTATAAGAATCTGCATAACCTCTATTTCCAACCCTATTTTAAAGTGATTGACTGGAAAGTTGTTGTCATGAGTACATGACAACATGTACAACAAGTACATGAGCTTGAATTTTCAAGAGCAGTCTCTGCTACTGATCTTGTGCTCAGTGAAAGGGTTTTCTTAAGAATGCAGACATGGTGAGGGTGGCCACCATGGGATAAATGCTGAGGCATTAATATTTTCCTTGGTGATCACAAATACTTGATGGAACAGGAAATGTACCACTTTAAATAGACAAAAAAAAAAAGAGTAAAATACTCAACTCCTTCTTTGACAGCTGTTTATACCATTCTTTACCATGGCATGATCTATTTGTGCTAAACTAAGGAATATGCAATTCTATTTGGTTGTAGAAATGAAATATGCAGCTTTGATCTGTTACCTGGATATAGATTTCCCTATAATATAAATACTTCATACTCTTTCTTTTTTAAAGTATTTCAGATACGTAACCCAATAATGGCATTATAACCATTGCATGAAGAAAATTAATTCAAGATTAATAGAGAAATCCAAAGGAAAACTGAATAACATAGATGTATAAAAAAATAATTGTGTATTGATTTTTTTTTTTAACCTCTGATTTAAATACACCATCTTGCCACCATAAAGCTTCAGCAGAACTATGTGTGTGTTTTGTTTGGTTATTTATAAGAAATAAATAATCTTACAATAAATGTTGAGTCTGTAGATAGGATTAGGAAAATTAAAAAAAAAAAAATCAGCTCAGGATTTTATCCTAAGACTGAAATTTTTATAAGCTTAACATATTTGGGATGGCGGGGGAGGGACACCTAACAAAGAAATAGTAACCTGCTGCTCTCTTTAAAAGTTTTGGAGAAAAGCAAAAACATCTTCAGAGTGTTCTTAGTGGCACTTCCAAGTTATTCAGAATCAGTTTGTGTTGAAATTCTTGCTGTGACACTAGATAACGGCTGTTTGAGAGCTACCTGCCTTCGCATGTATCCTCCACGATGGTTGCAGTAGTTAAAACTTGGTAAGCAAAGCTGTTAGAGATGGTACATGCAGAATCTGAAGAGACTCGCTGTCATCTCAGCGTTGGTTCAGCAAGGCTAAAAGGATGAAAAATGTTGCAAGTTGGCAGCTGTGCATGTAATAAAGATGGCTTCCAAATAAGAAATTGCAACTTCAAAAAAAAAAAAAAATACCTAGGGAGTTAGGTATGTCTCTCAAAATCAGACACAGTCTGCATCTTTCCTCCCCTGATTTTTTTTTCACATAGAAGCAGATTATACAGTAGCAAAGAAAATGTATTTCTGTGACAGTCTTAAAAGATTATAGTGTACTTGTAAAGAGATTATACATTTAGAAGTTTCCGTTGTTACAAACAGGCTCGAGTCATAGAGATGACTGGAATCAATACTGAGGACTGAGTCTCTCCTCTCTAATGCTAATTTTGTATAAGTGTGAGAATATTGATTTCTGAAAAAGTTGGAAGGCTATATCACTGCAGCAGCGGAGAACTAGGTGTAATCTTTTAACTTTGGTTCTGTATTTTATTTTTTCAAGTCTAGAGTGTAAAAGTTAGCCTTGAATGGATACTCTTGTGCCCACTCCAAGTCTGATGCTTTCTGTATGTATGTAACAGTGAAAAAGAGATGTCATCTCTAAAAGATCAGTGGATCTTCTCCCCAAAGGGGCCAGGCAATGCATTGTCCTTTTCAGTGAGCATAGATCAATCAAGTATCCCTTTCTCATTGAAAAGCAGGTTTTTTTTGGTGGGTCTCTTCACTCCCCTGTGTGATGATGCTATGGCTGTGTCTCTTTCAGGCAGAAGTTCAGTTGAATTTCTGTAAGTTTGAGTAGGTCTACAGAGATGATTCACTGTGTTTTTTAAATGTAAGTGTTGCTTATATTATAACAACCCCCATAGTGGGTTGGTGATTTATTTCTTGTATTATTTTTTTTTCACAACATCTCTTATGATTATAAAATGCCTGTAAAATTCCCATGTGACATCAGTTTTATAAAATATTATGCATATTATATAAAATAAATATTATAGATATTATAAATATAAATAAAATATTTATATAAAATATCATGCAACCCAGGACCTAGCATTTTAATTGATATTTTGAAAATGTTTATAGAGGACCAGTATGGTTGCCCTTGCTAGTCAACCGAGGCAAAGTTATAGCTAAAGAATGCTTTTACAGTTCTTTTCTGTGTGTGGGTGGAGGGGAAATTCTGGTAACACCTCTAACCAGTTACACAGAATCAGCTTAATTTGCTTCAGCTTCTTTTTCCTTCTGCTTAGTCTTCACTTCTCCAATATCCCAGCAGGTATTTCATATTTACAGTCCAGCCAAACAATTGGGTTTATTCAAATCTTTCTATGTAGCAGACATAAAATGAAATTATTTTCATCCTTCAGCAATTCCAGTCTTTCAATAGTGTCATAGCAATAGAAATGGGGCACTTGCACTTTACTCTTCAGTAAAGGCTAACTAAGTGTGTTTGAAGTACTCTAAGGTTGAGTGACCTTCAATGACTTGTGCATATAGATTATCAAACATCATAGCTGAACTAACAGACCATGAACAGTGTCCGATTCCTTTCAGGCTAAATAGTGCAGATAATCATAATTATTCTGGGTGCCAGGGTCAAAAGAACTGCTTATCACTTTTCTGGCTTACTGAAGAATCTTTTAAAGTACTAAATGATACATCATCCCTGTCAGTGTGTTATAAAGGAATTAAGTGAAGCAAGTTCTAGGAGAGATTTTTTGACAGCACATATCTGATGTGTCTCTGTCCTTTCATTCATATCTCCTCCATTTTTTTTTAAATGCAGATTATAAGTCTGTCACTCAGATGCTTTATTTTGTAGTGAGCTAGTTTTCATCTCCAGTGGAATTTTCTCCATTAGTCTTAATGGATGGTTTAAGAACTGGTTAATTAATGCAGGAGGCCTGTTTGCTGTAGGTCAACAACACTGCCTCATTTTCCGATGTATGGAAAAAAATGGGTACAACATGTTAATTTTTTGGACATCAGATTCTAGTTTCTAAAAGTTACTAAGTGGCTTGTGTAGCCTGCTTTGCATGCAATTTCATAGTAGCTTGCAGTAGCAAGGAGGAATTTATATAATTTGTGATAACACATAGGGCAGATGTTTTCAGGTGGATCAGAATTAATTGGAGTACACCAGGAAAATAATACCTCTAAGCTTTTATGTATTGTTTCTAAAGTGTCATAAGCTCATACCAAGATGCTTCAAAAGAATGCATATGTAGTTTTATATACATATGTATGTATAGCTATATATACACATAATAAGACTGCCAGACCCCATGCAAGTATATGAAGGCATCAACATTTTTAAGACCTTCCTAAGGTTAATATAGAAAGTTTAGAATGGAGTCCTTAATTAAATGTACTGCAGCAATGGTTTGGAAGAAGAGGGATGGTTATAAAACTGAGGAAAGAAGGATTAAGTCTAGAGCAGTAGTAAAATGTTACCTGCCAAATTAAAATTTGAAAACACAGGTGAAACCACAAACTGAGTGGCCAGTTCTTTTCATGTGTATTCTCTGCCTCCTGAGTTGTCACACGCGTCAATGGAATCAAGGTATGTGAAACTGAGCAAAGTCTCTCTGGCAAGCCTAAAAGAAACACTTAAATAAACATTTAGGTGAATGTGCATTACTTAAATTTATAGAACTAAGAGCATTAAAGTTGTAGGAACTAAAAGTATAAAAATAATAATCATGAGTCTAAAGGCAAAAGTAGAGCAGAGGGTGACAGCTACTTGTACAGAAGGAATCATGAGGCATTTTGCTTGCACATCTGGATAACACATTCTCCAATCCTTGATAAACTGACCGTGAAAGATTATTGTTCTTCTGAATGAATAAAATGTATCATGTTGTGTTTACAGCTCTACTTTTAAGAAAAAAACATGCCACTGATTTTTTCGGTGCAGTGCTCAAATGCTCTGATGGCATGAAGTGTATCCTGTATAAACTGTGAACTCTATTTGAAAATAAAGTTTATAATTAAAACTGGCATTTGTGGGCCTCCAGCTGGTGAATGCTGTTTTGCTGATGTCTGACATCACTCCTGACACCCACAGTATGGTAGTTCATTGTCAGACTTTGTGCCAGGTCTTTGCAATGCCAATGCCTCAGATGTTGTAATCTTCACAAAATGGTGCCCGACAGCAGGAGGCTTGCAAAGGCTTTATTTCACTGTTTATACAGAAAAGGCTCTTTCTCTCTCTGAGAATAATCTTTGTATTTTATTAATGAATGATCTTGACTTTCAGTTATGTGCAGAAGTTAACCAGTCTCCTGTAGCAGTAGTGGTAGTCACCATAATGATTAGCCACTGTAGCATAATGAGCAGTATTAGAACTGTCCATAGCACAATATTATTGACAGTGGGTCAGGTTCTCTTGTGTGATCTGGCTTGCTGATGGCTCTACTTTGTTGTAAAGGGACCAGATTGTTTCGGCCTAATGATTGTTGGGTGCCTGCAAGGAAACACCCCAGGCAAGAGAGAATTCTGGTTCTGCATGTGTTTTCAGCTGCACTGGACACATGAAAAGCTTATTGCAGAAATGAGTCTAAAAATGAGACAAAGCTTCCAAGCAATATGTGATTCCATTTTTGCTCAGTCTTAAATGGAAGAAAAACATTTTAAAAATGTTGCATGTTTTTCTGTAGTTTCAGGTGACTCAATATTATGTTATAACTTCAGCTTTACTTCAGTAAGTTTTCAGAAAAAAAATTTAAGGGTTCTATTTCAAACACTATTAATAACTCAGTATTAAGCTTATTTGTTCAGTGGGTGACAGTGGTACAGCTCCTCCCTACTTCCTATTAAATTAACATGGAGTAAGACATTGTTCTTACACTGTAAGTTGTTATTGATCAGCTCTGAACACAAAGGGTCATCTTGCTCTTCACCAAATAGCTTTACACTAATCTTTTCTAGCTTGTATCGACCAATATTAAGTAAAAATATGAAATAGCAAGCTTTGGATAATTATAATGTTGCTGTTTAAATAGTATGTCTGCACCCTTAGTGAACTCTTCTGGATATGGAGTTTTTCACCTTCATAAAACTAGTCTTGAAGCAGGTAATTATAAAATTACCCCCCCAAACACTGTAGTATTAAGTGACAATATAAGTCTCACCAGAAGGGGGGAAAAAAAGTCACAGAAAAGACCACCTATTATTGCAAGTTCTACTAACCTCCTAATGCCTTCACTGTTGCCCTGATACAAAGGTGAAGAATGAGATAATTACACTAGCTTGAAGGCTCACAGTGTAAATAAATCTGTGTAATGATTAGCAAGGTTCTTTCAGTTAGAAAGAACAATGACAAGAGCTATTTTATAGGCTAATATTTTTTAAGTGGCTTATTTATGCAAAGCAAGCACACAGCAGAAATCTATTTTGTCACATTAACTGCTTCAAAAATATTGTGTTATGAAGGGGGAGAGGAAGGAAAATTAGTGAACTTTCGTTTGAGGGGGGTCAAAATTTCTAGCTGGATAGCTATGAATCATCTATACACACTGGAGCTAGCACATGTACCTGAAGATAATCAGATCACTGAGTACCCAGGCTAGTTGTGTGCAGTTTGCCATTTCCCACAGCTTGCCACTCAACTCTGCTAAGCCCCTAGTGCGTTTGCAGGCTGTCAATATGTAATGCTATCATTGCTGAAGCAACTAGAAGAGATAAGATGAGGAAATGCAAAGCAATGCTATGCAAGCTTTTTTTAATTGAGTTGGGCTAGAAATTCTTAGGCAGATATAAGAGGGAAGGTGCGGAATTTGAGTCTGTAGGCAACTGTTCTAAACACATCCTGTTCAAGTGCAGGGCCAAGGAAAAAAAATATTTTAAATATCATAAACTCCTGAGATTTTCCCCTACCTATACAAATGACTACTGTGGTCCATGCTCTATACTGCAGAGTTAAATTGTGGGACTAAAGTGGAGGATATCTAGTAGAAATGAATAAAATAACACCAGTGAAAAAGGGAGAGACACAAAGACCTAAAGGAGAGGATAAACTTGTCTTTTGGAACACTTCATGTGTTCATTACTTATTGCTGCCAGTCATAGCTCCTGATGCTTTAAGCATGCTGAGGAGATTCCTCAGGTTCTTGGGACAGTTCTGCAGGCTGGTACTGACTAGGAAAGGCTTCCTCCTTCAGCAAGCGTTAGGAGCAATTGAGATTCACTGATTCAATATACAGTTTAATGCTTACATTTAGGCAAATTAAACCAAATCAGTGTGATGGCCTTCTACAATGACTTTACAGCATTGGTAGATGAGGGAAGAGCAACTGATGTCATCTGTCTGGGCTTGTGCAAAGCATTGGACACTGTCTCACATGACATCCTCGTCTCTAAATTGGAGACACATGGATTTGATGGATGGACCACTCAGTGGATAAGGAGTTGGCTGGATGGCCGTGGTCAAATAGTTGCAGTCAATGGCTTGATGTCCAAGTGGTGACCAGTGACGAGTGGTGTTCCTCAGGGGTCGATACTGGGACCAGTGCTGTTTAACAACTTTGTCACATGGACAGTGGGATTGAGTGCACCCTCAGCAAGTCTGCTGATGACACCAAGCTGTGTGGTGCAGTCAGCATTCTGGAGGGAAGGAATGCCATCCAGAGGCGCTTGGACAGGCTTTTGAGAGGTGGACCTGTGCAAACTTCATGAAGTTCAGCAAGGCCAAGTGCAAGGGTCCTGCACCTGGTTCAGGGCAACCCTAAGCACAAATAAAGCTGGGTGGAGAATGGAATGAGAGCAGCCCCATCCCTGGAAGTTCTCAAGGCCAGGTTGGATGGGGGTTTGAGCAACCTGATCTAGTGGAAGATGTCCCTGGCTATAGCAGGGGCATCAGAACTAGATGATCTTCAAGGTCCCTTCCAACTCTAACCATCCTATGATATCTTCCTTGCTCTTTGCTTCTGGTAGGCAGTAGCTTCTTTATCAAAATAAGTAGTGTTTTTTGAAGGAAATAACTTGCTTTAATGATAAATTCTATTGCAATTTTGAAACTTTGGGGAAAAGAGCTTTTCTGGAGAAAGAGCATTTCTTTAAAACAGTTAAGTTTTCCCCCTTTCCTCAGCCAGAGAAAAAGTCTGAAATTAAAAATTTCTCTCCACTGCCTCCTTCAAATCCAGCTGTGTTACAGTCAGAATACATTTGAAAAGGTGAGGTATTTATCAGAACAAAGTGAAGCAAAATAGCATGCATTTCTCTTCATTAAAAAAAAAAGTTAAAAAACATTTCTTGTTCTGCTCCTATTTATCTGGGATGTTTGATCTTAATGATATTGACATAAGCCTTCTATATTTGAAATGAAAATTAGTGACCCCCATTAGAAATAAAACTGCTATATTCATTGTTGCACGTGTCAAATAAAATTGAAGCTTTGTCTCTGGACTAAGGTTTTGCTTTCCATAACTATAAACAGAGAATGGCATAAGGATGTCTGTCTTTTGTTGATTTTGGAAAACCTACCCTGGTGACTATAATCATTAATTAGACTCCAATAAAAGGAGTTTTAAAAAAGAAATTGCACTTTGTTGACTTTAATTAAGCTTACATAAGCTTGTACACACGGGGACTTTCAAGAGGAAAGTGAATGTGCTAACCTGGCAATTTTTCCTCAAATTCACATACCACTAATCAAAATGACATTGATTTGCTTAGATTAGCAGCTGACACCTGAAACTTCCTTACTAGAGCTACTTGGGAGTGTGAAGTTTTCTTGATGTAAAATAAGCAATTGGCTTTTCCTAGCCAAGGATCTGCATCACAAGAAGTATAAACTCCTTTTCAAACCAGCCGATCCTGCAACTGCAGCTCTGGCCAGCAGCAGTAATGTTCACTTTCCAGAACCTGATGCAGTAATGTCTGCTGGACTGTTGGACATTAGAAGTTAGTCCTGTGTTTTTAAGCTGTGCTGCACTTTTTTATTTCAGCTTCTTCCTCTATATTCTAAGCAGTGTTACATGCTTGACTAAAATACAGCTACAATATAAGTGGATTTCATCCAAATACAGAAAAGAAGGGAACAGAAATCTAGAAATGTAAACCTTCTGATTGCAGAAAAGAAAATTTTGTGAAAGAGATTCCAGCCAGAAGATGCTATACGTCATCCCTTTCCTGTCATGGTAATGGCTGATTTTTAAATTATATGTAAGAGTCTTCTGCTACTAAAATAGCCACTTGCAGTCATGTGCGGCAGAGTGATCAGTAACAGAGGCTGAGCTACAAGAAATGGAAATGTAAAACAGGTCTAAACTAGCCTTTTTGTTCTCTTGCTAGCCAGATCAGAAAATATCCTATAATTACACCAAAGATGCAGAAATATTCCCTTTGGTTACTACACTGTAAACTGAGAGCGCTGGGAAATGTGGGAAGAAGTCTTAGCAAGGTATAAAGCTAATTTGCTGGCATTGCTTGGTTTGCATCGAGAGATGGGTTGGTAGCAGTACAAAGCACAAATAATGCAGGTAAGAAACTGGCATAACTTGAGCTCAATGAGAATTCGAAGATCTGGTAAAGTATTCTTGAAAATCATGGTCTTTCTTTAAGCCTATAACCTTTCAAAACACTTGAACCTTTTGAATAACCTTTCAAAAAAAACCCTTGCTCTTGCACAAAAACCTAAAGGTGCTACAAGCTGATTCTTGTTTCAGCTAAAAGGGCTTTAATCTTGTTCAGTTGCTGGCATGGCACAGCATTAGAAGCAATCTTCTCTTGGCATCTAATCAGCATATAATTTCAATTGTCTGTCTGCTCTTCTTCCGCTTGGCTTTGTGTGACAGTGTTTTATGCTAGGAAGTTTGGGTTATCAAAGTAGAGCAGGGAGCTTCTGCAGGACAAATCCATGGTGATTGCAGGGGTTTACGTTGGGTAACTTCAAAATCTGCCACGTGCCTTGTTTAATTAAATCAGAAACTTGCAGGAAACACATGGCTGGTGCCCCCAGAGATGCCTTTTCAATTTCCCAATCAAAGCTGATGAAATTAGAATTGGCTATCAAATCCTTCTAGCAAACTTGCATCGTTCTTTGCTAATTTCCTTCTAGTGGGCCCCTTGAGAGATGCAGATAGTCTCAGTGCTGCATATTAAACTTTAATTACTGATTTCTGTTATGAGGGTGAGGTAGCACTCGGACAGAGATAGCTGCATCATAACTTGCAAGCTCCTCGTGCTGAAAAACACCCATAAAGTAAATGAAAAATGAGTCAGCAAACTGTCACCAGCCTCTGTCAGTGCATGCTGCACCTTCAGCTCCACAGTAGCATGCCAGCTGGTCTTCTATTAACAGTAAATTGTAGATTTTTGTTTATTTATAAGTGTTGTTAACCTGATGCAATTTGCTTTCCAAAAAAAAGAGCATACAGAGCTTAGCATCATCCACACAGACACAATGGTAGTTTCTGAAAAATATTACAAGGTGTAATCCACAACAGCAGTGGTGTTACATGAGATATGAAGCATTTTATTTATTGTATTGCATAAAGGAGAAATTCCGAAATCAACATTGCTTGTCTTATTTATTTACTTCTCTTAAGGAAAAGACCTATGAATTTAGGTAAACTGCTTATACCACTACATGCCTGACTGGGAACTACTTTCCCTTCCATGCAAAATTAGCACCCAGGATTTTAGGACTGTGATAACCTTGCTAAATTAAGTGAGACTAGGTGATTTTACTTGAAATGACCATATATCTGCCAGACTGGAGCAGGTATAGGTGGATTTATAGAAATTGGGCAGCATGTCCTGACCAGCAGATGAATGTAGGGGGGAAATGGCAACATTTATGGCAGTGTTTTAGAAGCTTGTACTAGAATTCTACAAGTATTCTAACATGGCGCAGACAAGACATTTGCACTATTATAGAATTAGGATGGTCCAATATTTTCTTTTTATAATACCTTCCTTTTGCTGTTCCTGTTATCCATCTCTGAATTTGTTTACAGCCTACTCTCTTGTTCTCCTTCCATTGGTCTCTTCTGTTGGTCTCTTTCTATTAGACCTGCCTGGACTGTCAGCATGTGGTGTTTGAATACTTTACAGTATATTTTAAACAAGTGCTTTGACATAATAAAGTCTAAAAATTCTCATTCAGCATGGAGATCTTTCCGTATACCCATTTAGCATCATTTTGCTTCTCTTTGTGCTACTATGTTACTTTTTCTGCTCATCTAAATAAATGGTATTTCAGAGGAAAATCCCATCCTTATAGGGGAATTCTGACAACCTGACACCTCGTATTGCAGGAAACGAAAAGGAAATAACCTCAGATTTGGGTGGGTATAGAGTCTGTTGGTCTGTAGAAACCATCAGGTATGTTGAAGATAGATATAGTACAGTGTGTTTGCCTGTCATGGAAAAACAGAAAGGAAGCTACAGGACCAGTGCTGTGCCAGTATTCTCTGTTTTAAGACCCTTGTTCATTTTGTTAGTTATTAGGGCATGTGTTTGCAGGAGTGTTAGAGTGAATGTATCATTCTAGGAGTTGGAGTGGGAAGTCATCTGTTTGCTACGACATTTTCAAAGTCAATGTATGAGACTGACACTGCATTTCACTAGATTCCAGTGCAGAGTATGTGATAAGTAATAACAAGAAATACAAATCTCATATCTCTTATAACCAGATGCAAATAGCTGAAATTACGATCATCTTTGCAGCTCTTAAAGCTAAAAAATACTAGCCACTTCAATTTCATGGCCCAGTCCACAACAAACCAGCATCCTGCTGACCATCTACTTTGAAGTTCCTTTGTTCTAACTTTCTATGTTGCCTTCTGTTTAATGGGATGCTAGATTGGGGGTGGGGGAGAGGTTGTGGATATCTGGACTTTTTCTGGATATCTGTATAAGGCTTGAGTTTATTTCTAAGTTGTTTATTTAGGCTATTTCATACATTGTTTCATATTTTTAACACCTACATTTTTGGTGCTATGGGTACTGGTTAAACTTAGAAAAAAGCAGGTTTAGAAATTTAATTAAAAGTAGATGTGGGTGCATAGTTTTAAAAATGACAAAATACTGCTAAAACAAATGTGTATTTTATGCATCAAACTAGTAGGTTTTCAACTTGCTAAATACGCTATATGTTTGCTTTTGATTGTATAACCCCAAATATCACACTTGTCTTCACTAAAATTTATCAGTTCACTCACTGTTGTGGACTATGAAACTAATTATTTCCTTAAAGCAAATGTTTTCATCATTCATTATATACTAAGCGGGTAAAGTGAATTTTAATATATTTTCTGGTCTACCTCTCAATTCTTATTTTTTCTTACTTTTAAATCAATTCAAGTTAACCCAATGAAAGCGTACCAGAAAAGTCGCCAAAAATGTATGGAGTGTTGTAAAATGGGCTGGTTTTATTTATGTAGTGGGATGGAGGGAAGGAGCGATTCCAACCAGCAAGATACTTGTTAAGTTGAAGAGCAGACTGTTCATGACTGAATCATAATGCACTGTAGATGTGGGAGCTTGGATCGTTCCCCTTTTTACGAAATGCTGTGAATCCAAACGTTGATCCAAACTACAGGCAGTGAGTGCAAGCCTGTTTCAGATAGTGCTCCTGCCCAGAAGTTGCCTGTCTCTCGTCTTGTTTTTCCTGTTATTGTGTGAAGACTCACAAAATTAAAATAAAGAACCTGACTGAGGTTTTAAGTTCAGAAATAGATTGAATTGCATGCTCAATCTGGTATTTGTGTGTTGTACTGCAAGGAACATTCCAGTTTAATGCAAAAAGTATGCTAATGTACTGTTTCCTCCCGTTCTGCTGAATTTACTCTTTTTTGCTACAGTTGATAGCCATCTGATCAGATTGGTTTCATATTTTGCTCCAAGTTTAAACCAGTTCCAAATTTACTTTATAGTTTTGCCCATTCTACACAACAGTGAAGAACGCAGCCATACTACTTGAAGAACATCACCAATGGTACACATAGATTTTAAAGCAAAATAATTTATCGAGCATATTTAATAGATTTGTAATACCTAGAGGTCATGTTATGCTTATGCTAAGTGAAAAGGATAAAGACACAATAGTATTACATTAAGTATATTTCATAAATATATTATTATTATTATCCACTCCATGCATTCTAAAACTTCTGGGTTTTTAATTAAATTACTTCTGTTTTCAAATTCTGGAGGCTTGGGCAATTTTTTATTTGTGCATTCTCATCATGGTCAAGTGTAATTCACTGTTTCTCAGAAGGTCTGAGTAGAGATCTCTTTTGGGGGGTTATTTTACATGAGTCAGAATCAACGAAACTCCTAACTTTTCGTTTTGTCACTTCTAGATATTCCAATAATATGGATGAGTATAATCTACAGTAGTTTGGGGAATAATATGGAATTTTATTCATCTGTGTTGGTATTTAAATTTGTCACATTTTCCTAAAATGAGCATCTTAAGAAGAACTTTGGGTGTTACAGTTAACCGTAATGGTATTTCACTTTGGAGGAAAGCTTGCTGTGACTTAGAAACCATCTATCCAGGCACATCTCACCAGTCTCTTTTAGTAGTAGTATTTGCCTCTTGCAACCTGACTTTATCAAAAGTATGGTTTGGTACTTACTTTATCTGTGCCTCATTTACAGTCATGGACAAAAGGAGAAAATCCACTGTAACTCTAGTTTTTCATTATGGATTCAGAAATGGATTAAAAAGAAGAACAAATACAGGCACTAGTGAGAGTTTATATTACTGTTAGTAGTAGGCACCAATAATGGATCTAACATTCTCTTCAGTCGTCTGTTTTGTGCTGACATCTTCAGTGGACAAACCAGTTTGGGGAGTGTGTAGAAATACTTCATGGTCAAAACAGTTCTACTGTTTTTTCCATTTAAAATTTTTGAAGTAATCACTGGCTAACATAATGTAAGCATGATATTATAGATATTATGATACCATGCGTTGTTACAAAAACAACAACAAAAATCTATTGGATGGGTTTAAAGAGATTGAATTGAAGTAAAACCAGCTATTGTCTCCAGACAGTGTTGTGTTAGGTATTCATTGAGTGTTCATGTTTAATAGACAATCTGGCCACATTTATATACCATGAGATACTACATGTAATGCTTGCAGTTATTGCATTTGTACATTCAAGGAACACCCAAGAAGTAGAGCACAGCTTTCCTTCTGTGGGATCTTTTTTGTGAAAGAAAGACTTCATCATGAGGCAGGACAAGCCCAACCAACATTTGCTCAATGAGTCTTGCACTATGCCCTGAAGTTGATGAGACTATTAACATTAATTATTCATGTGCTGACAAAGGCCGCTGCAGGAGACACAGAATGAAGACTAATAGGCTGAAATAGAGAAAACTGGATGCACAGGAGAGCCTGGAGAATGGAATATCTTTCAATATTTTTCCTCATTAGTTTGGCTTATTTCCCACAGGGGCAGCAGCACAAATCTTTGACACCAGAACTTTTCCTTAACTGTGTCTGCAAATTCAGAGCAACATTCCCTTCATGAAAGTACTCTGCTCCTGAGCCTTGACCCGTTTGTCAGCTCAAATATGCTTGCTGATTGTGGATGTCTTTGAGCCTGACAGATGGACCTCATCTGCCTAGGGCATGGTATATGATAGGAAAGAACTAATCTTTGAGTTTTGTGCTTAAAAATAATAATAAAAAAAAGGTAGTGTAAACACCAGTGGAAGTCAGTGACTCCCCACTGTGGTTCTCACTCCAGACTTCTCACAAAGACTCTATGACAAGTGGGAACTTAATAAGAGGCTCCCTCTGTAAACAGAAATGATATTTTGGTTGAAGCTCAGTGAACGTTGGGGCAGGTAGAACAACAGATGGGATGCTCAAAGGCAATGCTTTTTTTATGAGCTTTCTCTCCCCAGGGACTATATAAAATGCTGATATTTATATTTTTAGGTTATTAGAGCTGTGAAACTGAAATACACCTTTAGCTGTGAATGAGGCTTATGTTTATGCCTATCAGCTAATGAAATGAGTTTCTCCTTTTCATAAGGTATCTTTAAGTTTTATTGGATTTTTTTATTTTTAGACAGAAAATTTAATTCACATCTGATCAACGTAGTGCTAGTAAGAGCCTGAACTCTTGCATTGCTCCATCTTATGTTACACTCCTCTTCCCAAAGAAGAGACACACAAAATATCAGGAGTCGTTTTGTGATCTTTTTTTAAAAAAAAAAGTTTCAAGTTTTGGGCAACTTTTGTCTTACATAGTGCTGGACATGTTCAGAAACTGGGATCCCTTATTCAGCAAGCTGGTTGGTATTCTACGTTTATAAAGATTGCAGGAAGTGAACTGAAATGCCATTAGTGGTGTCAGAAAACTGTTACTCGGTTGTCCAGTATGAAAAAAGCCCGCAATCTTGATAATTCTTGTATGTGTACTGGTAGTCACCTGATTTGAACAGTCGTCTAAGAGGAGAAGGCCCTTTGTATCATTAGAAGTAAAAGTTGCTGTCTTTTAGTCATCCAAGGTTTTCCCGTGAATACATGTACATTAGTTTTTGAAGTGTGTACTTAAGTGTTGGAATGGTTATTTTTAAAACATTCTTTGCTGAGCAAATGTGCGTTAAAAGGCTGTTTGAAGTTATTCAGGTGCAAGTTACAAGTACAGTTTTTCTTCTTAGCGAGTTTACTCTGTAAAATTTTACTTTTTAATTTTTTTTTTTATTTTTGTTTTGTTCTATCCGAGGAGGATAAACTTCTGCACAAAATATAGGGCTGTAGTTGGGATAGTAGGAAAAAGTAAATTTTACAAAAGGATTGCTTAAATCAGCTTATTGTAGATGATATTCTCCCTCCACACATACATTTCTGCCACCAATTTCAATCATATCCTGTATTATACTCTGAGCTAAAAATAGGGAAGGGGAAAATGGAGGCGGGGGGAGGGAGGGCACCAAAACATCCCTACCTAAAGAAATTACTTCACAGAAACATTTTTAATCAACATAAATTGCTATTGCTCTGCCTAGGTCCTATAGTAGGAGATATTACTCTGGAAAATAAATAAGCTTAAACTGGAGATTGTTTTGCTGGTTACTGGTACTACATTTCTTGAAGCTTGCTGTGGCAGTTCGAAAATGTTAATGGCATGAAACAAGAATACAGCCCTGCTAACAAGTGAAGGATAATAACATCTCCAGAAAAGTTGTACTGTGAAGTGCCTTTTTTTCCCCATCTACAGGCCACATTATTGTGATCTCTGTTTATAACACCTGGGTGTCTTTCCCCAAGAGCACACTGAAGTGCCAAGGAAGTTTGATACTGCTGATGTGGAGCTCTGGTGCAGCTTAGATGAGTGTCATGTCCTGAGAGCTTAAAAGTACTCTGGGCTCTAGCTATGTAGACATAATGTTGGACTACAAAAAGATATACCTTAGCTCTTGGCCCATGTCCAATTTCATGGGCAAGTTGCTTAATTTCTGCTGGTGCTTTTCTTTCTCTACATGGAAAAAATGCTATTTGACGTTTTTAAAACGTGTTTCAATTGGCTAATTTTTTCCACTGCTCTCACTGTACTGTGAGCCGTAGGTTCAAAGTATTAATAATTTACAGCTCTCCAACGTTCAGTGGGAAGTGCATTTAGTACTTGGGTGTGTGTGTGTGTGTGTGTGTGTTTCGGGTGTGTTTTGTGGGGTTTTATGGTTTTTTGTTTGTTTTTTTGGGGTTGTTTTTTTTTTTAAAGGAAAATTGGCCAAATGAATATTTCTTTCTAATTAATGGAAGAGTAAATTGTGTATCTTTTTCCCTCCCCCCGTTTTGCATCTGCTGCGGGTGCTGATGTCACTGCTGCGGAAACCTCGTTTCAGCACCACGAACAGCGCCGGGAGAGGCGGCGTGTCGCCCCTCGGCCTTGGGTGCCCTTGGGCCCTCTGGCGAGTTAGCCCTTCTTGGCTGTGACCTCATCCGTGACATCAGCTCCGTCTGCTTTCTACACTTTCTGTCCACTGATAGCGTGGATAAGCAAGGGGATCTTGCATTCTGAAGTGGGTGGGTATACATGCGCAACAGTAACACAACGAGAGAACCAGATTTTTGCTGCTTCAGCCAAAAACTTGATGAAATAATTACTTCATAGGGGTAAGACTTTATTTCTATATTAGGCATATCAGAATCTTGTATATTTTTTTTAATAAAATGAGAAACTTAGGTGACCTATATTCCCAAACCGTGTTAGTTAATAATTAAAATGTGTGTTGAAACATGAACTATTGAGCTGGTTCTAGAGAAACATGATTTTCTTATGCCGTACAGCTAAGCAATATTGTTGAAGCCAGACATTCAAAATGCTGAGACTTGCTTAAAAATGCTGATTTTAAAGAAATCGCATATGACACATTTTTTTATAATTGTCCTTTGAGATTTTTAAAGCTAATTTTTCAAACTTCTCTGTGCAACTAAATTTCTACTTTTAAAAAGAAACCTAAGACTTATACAATCATAGGAACCCTAGGACAGAAGCTTTGAGGTATCATGGCATTCAGAATTTTAATGCTTGGTAGCAAAGTTATTAGAAGAAAGTCACATGTTGACAAGGTCTTATGTGCAGAATTCTAAGTACCAGATTATTTAGAATGACTCTACTTACTGGGGGGGAAAGTTAGTAAATACTGCTGGTTGCCACAGATGAGAACAGGGTAAATCTCGCTTGTCTGTATTTAGTAAAAATACAGTAAAACTGTTGTTACTGTCCTACTTTCTTCTTGATTTAGTTTGGCTGAAAGCTGCCTGAGCAGAAGAGAGCAATTTTATTGTGTCAGTTCTCCTTGTAAAGGAGATCTTTACTCCTTGTAAAGGAGAACTCCTTTTCCTTCCCCTGTCACATTGGAATAGTGCCTGGGAGAAAAGACAAGACATCCAAAGAGCTGTTCTGTTGGAGGGAAGGGAGTGGAAGGGTGGTCTGGTAAGACTAGTGAACTCAGCTCCAAGTTACTTCAAAGTGGCAAACATTGCCTATTGCATGATAAATATTATCTCAAATAAGGACCTTCAAATGAGAGGTATTGCTATAATTTCTGGTTGACTGTCTATTATATGTTTCAGGCCAAATCTTTAGAGCATTAACCTTTAAAGCATTAGCCTTTTAAAAATAATTTCCTTTTATCTGAGCAAAGATTTCAGTGTCTTCCACAGAAGTGTTTTGTCCGACAGGAATTTGAAGTAAGTAGACATAAGTTTGAATTTTAGCATGTCAGTTTTCTACCTCTCATTATTGTGGATATCCTCAACTTCCAGGACTCCAACTGGAGATAGACAGGAGCAGCCAAATCTGGGTTAGAAGTTCTTCTGCTGATAAGGTGATGTGCCAAGCATGAAGTTCTGTGAGAACCTTTGTAAATAAGTACTTAGATGTTCAAAGAGAGAAATTTCTGCAAATACAGAGGATCTTAAAGTAGAAAGCTGCCTACTTTGTCTGTGACAGAGGACTACTACTGTGGCAAAAGACTGTCTATTGCTGAAAAGAGCGTGAGGTTTAACTACAACTTCACAGCATAATAAATGAATGCTTCCCTCTCCCCAGGGACATGTATTCATGTGAAGTACTAGTAAGTACTCATCCTATACTAAGTACTATGACATACTGGTACTTGGAGACTACTTTAAATTTATTTGTAGGTTTGGGGTTTTTTTAAGAGTTAATCTAAAATCCTGTCAGATTTAACATTTAGCTCTTTTCATTGTGTAAAAATGCTTTTGTGGCTTTCTTCTAGCTAGTTTGAGACATAAAAGTGGATTTATTAGATCTGAAAGATTTCAATTAACAAAAGTTGAACGCCAGAGCTCAGAGATAAAGTTTCGTGATTTGCTTCTCACCAGTCAGCATAGGTAGGTCCCAAAGAAGATTTTTTGGGAAAGAAAACAGATAAAAGATTAGAGGAGAGAGAGGGGGATGGAATTATGAACGCAAAATGAGTGTACAGATCAACATTTTCACAGGAGAAGAACACAAAGAGAAGGAAGAAGAAAACATTCTTGGCTTTTTTATTGTTTGGGTTTTTTCTCCTCATTCTTTAGTGTTCCGAATTTACTGAATTTGTTCTGCCTTTAACCAGGCAGTGTCATGTCACAGAAGAATTTATAAGCAAAAACGCTAGTGTCTGTGTGGATGTATGTATATTTTACTGTAGAGACCTAATCTTTAGTTTCTTCTATTTTGCAAAGAAAATAATGATTTAGAGATTAAAATACAGGTAGTTTTAATCTCAAGCTTTTAAACTAAATACATTTGTTCCAACAAAAAGAGTTGCTGTGTTTATTAATATCATGTGATGGAATCCAAAACAAATTGTGTCATAGGTTAACAGAATGTTTGAGGTGGGCGGGGACTTCTGGAGATGGTTTAGTTCAACCCCCTGCTCAAGCATGGTCAGCTACAGCAGTTTTCTCAGGACTGTGTCCGGCTGGGTTTTGAACATCTCCAAGGATAGAGCTCTGGGTAATCTGCACCATTGTTTGACCTCCCTCACAGTAAAAAAGGTTTTTCATATTGTTTGAATGGAATGTCTTGTGTTTCTTTGTGTGCCCATTGCTTCTTTTTCTGTCATTGGATACCGCTGAGAAGAGTCCAGCTCCGTCATCTTTACTCTCTCAGCTGTTTATGCACATTATTGAGATCTCCACTGAGGCTTCTCTTCTCCAGGCTGATCAGTTCCAGCTCTCTCAGCCATCCCTCATACGTTAGATGCTCTGATCCCTCCATCTTTGTGGCTCTTTGCTGGGCTCACTGCAGCATGTATCCATGTCTCTCTCATACTGGGAACCCCAGAACTGGACACAGCACTCCAGATGTGTCTCATCAAGGCAGAGTAGAGGGGAAGGATCACCTTCCTTGACCTGCTGGCAATGCTTTTCCTAATGCAGCCCAGGATGATTTTGACCTTCTTTGCCACAAGGATGCATCACTGGGTCATGGTAAGCTTGCTGACCACCACGACCTCCAGGTCTTTTTCTGCAAAGCTGCTTTCAAAACAGCCTCCAACCTGCACTGCTGCATGGGGTTATTCCTTCCAATGTGCAGAGCTTTGCATTTCCTTTTGAACCTCATGGCATTCCTGCCTGCCCATTTCTCCAGCCTGTTGAGGTCCTTCTGAATGGCACCTCAATTATCCAGTGTATCGATCGTTCCTCCAACTTATGTTTCTGCAAATTTGCTGAGGGTATATGTTGTCCCATTGTCCATGCCATTAGTGGAGATGCAAATTTGGCCTCAGTATCATCATCTGGGGCACACCACTAGTGACTGGCCTCCAACTGGAGTTTATGCTGTGAGTCACTACACATTGAACCTGGTAGTTCAGGTGGTTTTCAATCCATGTCACTGTCCTTACTCTCAGTAGTTGAATCAATAGCAAATGTGAGTAAAACAATGTTGGTACTGAGAAACAGAAAGCTTCTGAGTATCAGTGATACTTTTAGCCCACTCCATCTGGGGATACTTGAGCAGAAAGGTTTAACTGCATTGAATATAATTGTGTAGATCCTTGAAACACTTAGATGTGCTTCTTCACTTTGCAAAATTTAAGCAATATCTACTATCTCTGAATAGGATAAACCCTGAAGTGGAAGGTATAGTACTGTAGACTATTTCATAATGTGAAAATTATATGCAGCTTTGTAAGTGCAGGAAGGTTCAGCTGAGCTTTTGGAGATTAAACCAAATGCAAATGATTTCAAAATCACGAAAGATTTGCTCACAAGTTATGGTTGTAAAGTATTGCTTCCTTTGAATGTTTTCATTTGGGAAGGGAATATCTTTTATCTCTGAAAATGTTCCTACTATGAGATATCAGAAAAGAAGAACTGGAGAAAATCGGTAACCAGAGAGAAAAACAATGATGCCATGAACAATGGATGTTAATAAATGAGATTGTGCTCGTTCAGGTCTGCAACTAAATCCACTAACGCCAATGGGAGCTGTTGCTTTTGATCAGGTAGCTTTATAGCAAATCTTATGAGCTTCCACCTGCAATGCAATCTGGAAAATGCTACTCTGCACTGCTGCCTTTGGTAAAGAATTTCGAAAAGCTTTACATGTTAATCAAACCTCCCAGTACGCTGAGGGATATTATCCAGAAGTAAGGATGCAGAAACTGAGACAAAAAGTGGGTTTGCTTTACACTGAGAAGCAACAACTCTGGTTGTCAGAGCAGTTACATTATAGCAGCCATTGAGCAGCAGGCCACCAGTCCCACTTACTCTTGGTAAGACTTGGTCAGAGTCAGAAAGAGGAAAATTATTAAGAAGCAAGAAGAAAAGGTAGAGGAGGCCACCTTATTCTAATCTGGATTACTCACTTAAATTCAGACAGTGCTATTGTAAATGAGTAAAATTATTTGGAATCCTTTTGTGGTGCTGTGCTTTAAACGTGCTAGAAAATCAGAGAGTTTAAAACAAATATTGGTGATTTTAAAGCCGTTAGATGAAAAAGATAAAGTTGCAGGAAATATTTTTAATTGATGTTTCTAATAATGCACTTTTACATAAGCTGTAGTCTTGCAGTGCTTACTTATGGAAGATTGTGCACCTGCATTAATCTTAACTGCAAGGTTCGGTTATGCATACATAGGGCTGCAAGGGTGTCAGCAAATACGTCAAAAATCCTAATTTCTCACTTAAACATCAACCTCTTTTTAGATAAAAGCTTATTTACTTAAAAACAAAAGGAAATAAATAATAACAACTTGACTCTTCAGATCTATAAAATATGAAGAATACCTGCAGGCTTCACAGGATATCAAGATATGAAGTTCCTAAGTAGCTGCATAACACTGCGAGTCATAGAAGTAAAGAGACACTGAAGTGGTATTTACATTGCCTTTTTCAATTAGTAGTCTACTTAAAACTTGCATTGGAAAAAATCTGTAGGGTTGTTCTATTATATTCACTCTGTAGAAAACAGCTAATTTTGAAAATAATTTTTTTATTTAATAGATTGCTATTTGGAAGAGAGCAGAAAAAGTATTGTAATTTTAAGTGAACTTTCTCTGTGAGTGTTCTCTACTCTTGGTTCCACTAAGACTTAAAAATGAAATAAGAAATGCTATATGCTATAGTCTTTTGAATCTGGTACAAGGACTCTTCTTTCTTGGCTCTTTCAGTGCCAGTAATTAGGCCATCTGGTTTGTGAGGGAAGTTAATTCAAGACCATATTAATACCCACTTTTAAATTTCTTTGTGGATGACACTTCAGGAGAAAATGATGGTTGCTGGATAATCAGATCTGAAATTAAGAGACTGTGGTGTTGATCATCCTATAGTACTGGTTACAACATTAATCGTAGATGCTCAGAAACTATTGTGATCAATCTGATGTCAACACTTATATAGGAGAAAAAGAGTAGAAAGAATGTTAAATTCTCACAGATTTGTTTAGGTTGGTGCATAGAATGAGAACAAGTGTCCAATTTGTTGAAAAATTCAGGCTGAGCCTTTCAAAAGACATGGATAAAGTATAATAGTTTGGCTCTGTACAGCTTTCAATTGTATGTCTGTGCTCTTCACTGTAGAATGGAAGGCTATTATGGTGAAAGTCAGGAACATGAATTTAAGTGTTACCCAAACTGCTTTTACAGTTGTTGTTGTTGTTTCCAAATAACATTAGAGGTTGGGGTTGGTTTTTGTGTTGTTGCTGAGAGAAATCTCCAAGTAGTCACACAAAATTCCTGCTCTCCACTAAATGAGGCTGTGGCTGAGTAAATTAATGTTTCTGCTGGTTTTGTGCTCTTAGAGATGCTAAAATGGCCTCTACTGGTTATGGAGGACTCGGAGTTGTTGAGTCAATTCCAGAGTCCGAAGAGTATGGAGAGTTTGAATCTGTCTGCATGTTTGGAAGTTCTGAGAAGCACTGCTCTGAGACTCTGGACCCATAACACCTTGTTTAGCTTTGTTTGTTCCAGTATATGGGAATTTCTCTTTCGCAGGAAGTGCAGCCAGCCTGTTACAGAAATTTTGGGGAAAGAATGTTACAAAACAAAATATGAGAGAAGCTATTTTGGGTGTAGCATTTTGTTTGAGACATATGGAATGGAATAGTGCAGTAATAGCAATACAGTGAGAGCAAGAATCATATAAACAAAAATGTCCAAAATACACTATTAATGGCTGACAGATTTTTGTGTTGTCATGTGGCTTTTTTCCCTGCTATTTTTTTTAGTACAAAATAAGAGTTTGAGCTTGAATTAATCTTGCGATCTTGTAATATAAAAAAACCTTGTATTTAAGAAGTTGTTCTAACAATCTCTAGGCATACATGGAAACTTTCAGAGGCAGAAGTGAGCAGAAAAATAAATTTAGTATGTGGAAAGTGAAGAAAATAGTTGTGTGGTCTAGTATTATACAGCTATTTTGAGCTCTAGTAGTTCATGTTAGGGAGACAACTTAATGGGAAATTCTCATCATTTTCATATATTTCCAACAAAGATCTGTATTTTGAAAGTTCGAGAGGCCTCTTCTGTCTCATTACAAGTGTCTTACTTTAGAGTTAAAATACAAGACTAAAAAATGCATCTCTTTATACTGCTGACCTGTATTGCTCTCCTTGCTCTTTAAGCTTGTACCTTAACTACCTTCATTGAATTATTTTCATATCCCTTAAAAATCAATTCATTTGCTAAGAACCACTATTATGACAGCTCTCTTTGTAAGTGAAAACAATTTCTGGTGGCAAATTATGCTATCAAATAAATTTTTTTGTAGTGGCATGGAAATGATCTTCCAAATGTCACTTAATCCCAGCTTTGCAGGGAAATTAAACAGAATAAAAGCAGTGGCTGTTCTCACAACTGCCGTGGGTTGCTAAATATAAATGTGAGATCTGTGCAGATAGCAATGATTTTTTTCTGTTCACCTTTGACAGTGTTCTGCTAATTGAATGGAGGTACCTGTTTTTGAAGGAGCCAATGCACATGCCAGCATAGCCAGCCTCTCATAGCCAATGCTTTACCGGCTCAGTTATTTGAGGTGTGTGTCTGTCCTTCCCTGATTCAGCTGGTAGGGGGGCTCTTCTTGGAACTGTTACATGTCTGTTAATCTTCTGATGTCAGTGATTTTGCTATGCAGTTTACACTGTCACACTGTAACTGTCAGTACAATAGGTGTTAACAAGCAAAGTGGCTGTTTAATGAAACACTGATTTCTGGGCAGTAAGTAATGTGTTTAGGGCCCTGGACTGTATTTTAGAAGACAAAGGAGGGCTATTAGGCTCAGTTTGTGCCTTGCCCACCCGGGTGAGCAGGTAATGATGCGTGCCAGATAGTGGCGCTCCCATTTGTTTTCCTAATGCACCAGAAATTTGAAAATCTTCACGTTCAGTTTTCTCAGAGGAGGAAAACATTTGACCAAAGATCAAGATATCATTCAGGTTTTCTGGGTGTCTGGCATTGTGAGTTACTATTTGGTGTTTCACTTCTGGGGGAAAAGCCTGACTCCACAGTCCTCTGCATCATAGACTCACATGGTTCAAGTTCTGCCAGGTCAGTGTGAAAATTAGCAAAGCACACAATTTTGCTTTCCATGTTGAATGGGGCTTAGATCAGATTTTAATACTCATACCTGTACAAAGTGTTCTGGCACAAAACTGAGTATCAAATACTGTTTTAATGTGCATAACTGATCCTTTTCTGACCTTATAACTGCCTTTCAATATCTGAAGGGAGCCTATAGGAGAGCCGGAGAGGGACTCTTTGTCAGGAAGTGTAGTGAAAGGACAAGAGGTAACGGTTTTAAATTGGAAGAGAAGAGATTTAGATTAGATACTAGAAAGAAATTCTTTACAGTGAGGGTGGTGAGGCA
>JAOXNO010000078.1:26239834-26293997 GCA_028565335.1 Limnodromus scolopaceus | reverse complement strand
TTTGAGCAACCTGCTCTAGTGGGAGGTGTCCCTGCCCATGGCAGGGGGGTTGGAACTAGATGATCTCTAAGGTCCCTCCCAACCCAAACCGTTCTATGATCTCATCCCCATTAAACTGCTTTTAAAAGGATTAACCCTTGAGCCACAGAACTGCTATAATCCTCACTGTGGAGGTAGCAGTGACTTCTGTTCAGCAGTGTCCTAGAGATACTTATGTTCATGTTTACAAAGACACTGAGTAGGCACTACTGCATGCAAAAAATCCTGTTTTTGTAATGATTAGGCCTTCAGGATGGGATCAGTGAGTCTATTTCAACTAATTACATTAGAGGTAGCCTTTTGCTACATGCTTGGGACTCAGGATGCAGAAAAACCAGTTGCTGTGAAGCCATGGTTGCTTCAGGGTTGTAGTGTGCCATTCTTTTAGAGAGAAGACATTTAACTATGTAGAAAAGTTAGTAAAAACATAAATTCTATGGATTCCTGTAGATGTCATGAGTATGAGAGGAAACCGGTCAATTTTCCTGGCTTAGCACACACAGAGCATGAGGAATCAGCAGTTGTTTTTAAACCAAAGATGAAAACTGCAAACTCAACCAAAATACTTTGCAAGTAAATTGTTGATATTCTGGAGCCAGTAGTGCATTACTACACCCAGGGGTGTCAGGATAAGTACCAAGTGTGCAGCACGATGCATGGCCTCCTACACCCAGAGTACTCCCTCATCCCACTCAACCAATTAACAGTAATTAGATAATTACAGTCTATAAAAGTCTTTGAAAGATGAAGATCTTGGTGCTTGGGACTCATTAGCCCTTTTTAACATATTTATTACACTTTTTATTTCTGACCACAAAGGGGAAAAACTTAAAATATTCTCTGTTATTTGCCATATTGTGTTCATGAAGCAAAGCCTGCAAAAGCAACCTTTCTCCCAGGTGTCCAATATTAGCTCTGCTTTGACTGAAAATGACAGGTAATGATAGGGAAAGGAAGCTTCCATAAAACACCTTGCGTTTGATCACGAAATTTTTACTAGCGTTCCAAAGAAAATGGCATGTTATTTTTATATTGCTGGTAAAAATCTAGCCACTTGTTCTCTGTAGTAAAAAATAGTAGGCTTTAATTATTTATGCAGCACATAACGTACGAGACCAAATGGTTAGAGTAGATTTTTTTCATGCAAGGCAACCAATGCTCAAATGTTTTGTGAAACTGACCGTTTTTGTTGTAGTTTGGGTTGTTTTTGGGGGTTTGTTTGTTTTTTGGTTCCGGGTTGTTGTTTGTTTTGTTTTGTTTTTTTTTTTTTAATTTAAAATTCTCTTTTTGCCTAATAACTTTCCTTCTGTTGTGTTGCTGGAGGATGCTTGGGTTTTCTTCTTATCCCTTTTTACTGAGTGACACGTAGGAGTTTCCACATTACCAAGTATTAGGCAACTAAACAAGGAAGTTAATATCTGTACAGTCCTGCTAATAATGAGAGAAGATCCTCCAGAAGGTAAACCAGAGCCACAGAGTTTTCCTTTTGGGGAAGAAGAAGGAAATATGTAGAATTGCCTATATTTCTTGTGGATGAGAGCTCTACTTAAAGGGTAGTGCAGCTGTCAGCACGCTTTAAAAATTAAAGTTCACAATGATTATCGTTTGTCTCTTGCCCTTCTTTTTGCACTTACGTCCCTTATGAGCAATGCTGTGGCCACTGTTTTCCCAGTGTAATAAAGAACTAGTTTATATGGAAGGAAATACTTGTTGACTGAACAGCCTTCTTATGCCAGCCCTTGAATTTTTTGAGGTACACTGAGGCCAACTGAGACCTAGGATTTGAGCCTTGCTTTTGGTATTTGTACTAAAACTGCTTTCCTGTGTCTGCACCTTTATCGCAGTCGGTGGGGTAGAACTAAACCACATGGGGATTAAGTGATTTTCTGTTGCATAGTCCTGCATTGCAGGCTGAGTCAGTTGTCTGCTTTTCATACAACGTGATTTACCACACTCACAGTTTTCTGTAGAGCTAAGACATAACAAATGAACATAATAAAAACAAAGGCATATTAAGTGGTAGAAAACCCCTAAAATTAATCTATATCTCCTTATTTAATACAGAGCTTCTATTTACTAATTTTGCAAGAGTATTAGATGGACACGTACATTATGGTTATACAATGCTTAAGTCGCGAACAGCAGTTGTCACATTTTTTGATGGGTGTATTTTGATAATGGATGGCATTGTTTAATGAGAATGTTGTCAATACAGCTACAGCCCCAGCTGTCATTGCTGCCAGGCAGGAGTTGCGGGGGGGATAAGGATCTAATGATAGGTTGGTGCTAAGGGGGAGATTAGATTAACAAAAATCAATAGAACAGTTCTGTTTTGCAATTTTGTTTGTTGAGATCTCCACTGCCTGGACTGAAAGGTTGATTTTGATTGATTCATTAGACCACTGCATGATCAAACATAGGTCACTTTACAGTATGTGTCAACAGACTAAATATTTTGTTACTTTGGAGGGGATTGAGTCACATGATTTTGCCTCCATGAGATACTGCAACCTAACAAGTGAATCCTGGAATCCTGTGATATTGTTTTTCTTGTTTTTTTTTTTCCCCTAACCAACAGCAGCTGTAAATCCTATAATTCCTTGTGTTGTTTATATTTCAGGTTTAATAACTGGTGCTGAGAAAAATCAGACTTGGTTGGGAGGATGGGGGAGCCAAAGAATTGTGCTGGTTTTGCAGAGGTGTACTTAGAAAGTGACTTTGTGCTACAGAAACAGCAAGACTAATGACAGAAAATAAAAATAGTGCCGAAGGCGGGAACTTCCCAAGGTGGATTGTTATGTTGCTTTAGTGCACGTTTATTTACCTGACTGTATGTTGGAGTCAGAATATTGGATACAGAAGCAGACCCACATTCATTCTGATAAACACACAGCAAAAAGATCCCAGTGTTTTAGGGTCCTGCTAGGCACATGCTGTAGATTCCCTCCTCCCTTACTCAAGCTCACCTGGGACAAGAAGAATGTTACCAAGAATTTACACATCTTTGTACATCAAAGCCTAAGGAGCAATGACTGCTACTCCATCTCTTTCTTAACCCTCTTCTTTGAGTCTGCTTTAATCCAAGCCCTTAATAAATCAAGATTCATTAGTATGACTACACTAAGATTTCTTTCTCCAACCCTCTCAAAACTAATGAGCGGAGGCTTTAAGACCTCTGTCTCTGTTGACTGGGATGGTACCGCTGCATTGTGAGACACTACCAGTATGATGGTGTATCAAAGATTTGCTGGGAGCCATGCATCAATTGTTTGAAAATATCTGTGTTGTAACCCAGGCCCTTTGAAGTGGGAGCAAAAGAGTTCACTGACTTGTGAATATTTAGGCATATTGTCATCCCCCATTTGCCAGTGGGGCAAATGGGAACAGCTAGAAGAGCTATGATTGTGGTTATAGTGCCTCCACGGTTTAAAGTGTTAGTGGAACCAAATTGGGAATTGCTTCCGAATGTCTCAGCTCATTTCAGGAAAGCTCTGGAGACCACAACATGGTCAGACTGGTCTTTTTTTCTTTTTTTTTTTTAAATAGGTCTATTTCAAGCAGACATAGTAAATGTAATCGTTGTTGCTGAAAAGTTAGGAAAGCTCAGGTAATTTCTTGGAACTGACTGGTTTTGTAAGGTGGTGGTGTTCTCCCTCCCTTGAAAACAAGTACAGAGGTGCATGTTAAACCAGAATCATCTTCATGATGTTTCATGCAGATAAAGTCTTGTATTAAGATCTGCCTGGCTGTTTTTAATGAGAACTAGAAGCAAATACATTTAGATATCATTCCAAGTTTGTCCATTTCAAAGTGCAGAGCAACAAAAATTGTGTGCAGGGCTTTGACCATGAGACTTAGTTTAGTTTTGCAGTTCCACAGGTTAAGGAATCCCCATATTTCTGTGATAGTAACTTGCTCCATTTTGATATCTGTCCAGTAGTCACTTCTTAATCTATTTAAAATATGTTCTACTGATACGACACAGTGCTAATCTTTTAATCAGAATGTCATGGTATGTTCAGTCAAGTGACTTAGAAAAGTCTATATTACATCTACATAGTGAAATTCATCAGATGAAGATAATCTCAAAAAAAAAGAATAAATCATGGTTTTGTTCAAACACTCTGATAGCTCGTGTTTAAATAAAGATGCTTATGCTGTAGGTGAACTTAAAAACTTTTAATTTCATTTTTTTGATGGATCAGGTTTTGCTAGCGTAGTTTTCAGGAAAAACAAAAAAAAAATGTGGCTTTTTCTTTCAAATAGTGTCTGGGAAATTGCTGGAATGTTTCCTTTTCACTTTTTTATAAAAGCTAGCCTCCACGAAATATTTCTGGCTTATCAAGATGGAGGATTTGAATAAGATCAAAACAATATTTTTGGAAGAGATAATATCATAAAAATTCACATTTCTCTGCCTCATTTGGCTTCAAGACTAAATAACTGAAATGGAACTAGATTCTAAATTACAACCGTGAAACTGTCTAGCTCTTTTCTGTACTAAAGACTATTTATATGACCCTTGTGCTCTGAAAGATAAAGCAGTCTCCTTTACATGTGAGATGATAATTAAAAGGAAGGAAGCCAGTACCTAGACCTCTTAGCTCTGTATTCAGCAGCCAGCTCAGCATTCCCAGCAGAGGTGTACAAAGCATTACCTTTGACAAACCAAGCAAAAGCAGCTCTTGAAGATTATCTATCTGATGGTAAAAACACATTCACATGCTCTGTAGCACAGCATAAGGCTGGCAGGTACAAGAGAAAACACAGTCAACTCATTAAGAGGTTGTTGCAAATCATAAATGCTTAGTAATAGGATACCTTTTTTCCAGCTCTGTTTATTTTTCATGTAGAATATAGTCATAATCTACTGGAAATAGGAGGCTTATGACAGATTTAATTTTTCTTCTAGATTTTAGAGCTTAGCACCTCAAGCTCTGTAGCATATGTTGACTGAATAGCATCATCTTTTGGACACCATTTGCTCTGAGTTAACAAACCGTATTGTGGAGGACTTTGTCTTTCTCACTGCTGTACCGTAGGAACTGTTATATTCTTTATGCCATGTTCAGTTGGCTTCATGGCCAGTCTTCCTCTAGCTTTTCCTATGATGGCTCAACAACCACTATACCATCAGCCAAGGTGAGCTAACGGCTGTTGTGCCCTTTCAGTTCATCTAAAATATGTAGCAGGTTCATATCACAGTATATTCTGAAATCCTGACTGTGACTGTTATCTGGCTCTGTTGCTGTCACCTGCCCTGGCACCAAGGGTTTGAGCACTCAGGTTTGCAGTTAACACATGAAGTTAACATTAATCTGAATATTAGTGAACATATTCTTGGGGTAGGAATGCTTAACATGATTAACAGCAGTTTGGTTAACTGAGTGGAACCACACAACCAGGATATCTGCTTGATTTGGCACCGGGACTCCTACGCATGAAAACATCTCAGTATTTGTTATGGTTCCAAGAAGGAGAAAGCTGAAGCTTAGTCATGCACTAAGTGTAGTTTAAAGAGGAGGGCAAAGCAATTTGCAGGCTGATGGTGGGATTCACCCCCTTGTTGTTCATTGATTGGGGCATGTGGCTGAGGTTCTGCCCTAGGATTTGCCTAGGGGTTAAAGTCAAGATTAAGGTTAGAGCTCTGAGAGTGAGAAGCCCAAGACACCTGATGGGAACAGGGCTCAGGAAGCTTGCCAAAGCCAACTACGTTAGTTGCCATAGCCAACTATGAGAATCATGCCCTGTTCACTCCTTAGCCATGGATATCGGGGTGTGCCAAGGCATAAGTTGCAGCCTGGGGTTAGGGTTAGATGAGGCTGGCTCTGGTGTTGGTGACAGTGGGGACTGTCCCTACCAGCAAACTCGGTCACGTTTCCCTGTCATGCTACAAATGCAGCAAGCAGACCTGCCAGCACCAAGCCTGGCTTTGCACAACAGGGGCAGGAAGAATGAACAAGAATGAGATGTAAATAAGCACCATAAGTACACTGTGACTACATTGTTGTCCTCAATGCTGGGGGAAGTTTCCTGCCAGTTAAAAAACATTAAGGCTGCTATTGATCCAAACTTGTCCCCCCAACACCTACTGATTTCAGACCTCTCAGTGCAGACTAAGGTCATAAAGGAAACAGAAAAAGGTGTTCGGGGAGAAGAGGGATATCATTTAAAATGCAAATGTTTTTTGTTAAGAATTACATAAGTATGAATTTGTGGTAACAAGAAGTGTATCAAAGTCAGAAGCATTAGGAGCTGTACAGTTTTCCCAAAGCAAAAAATAAATATAGTAGCAGTGTACTATCACAGCAGAATTTTGGTTTCTGGCTATCAATCTGTAGTCTTAAAAAGTAGTAACTCCTGCTTAGCATAGTTCCCAGTGTCTGTAATTAGCGCCAGATAGCTTTTGAAAATGGTAAACTAGATTTAATGTTAGCAATAAAAATGTATGCATTGCAAATTTATTTAAATATTTCCCAGCATTGATCAGAATAATATAGCACTGTGTACCTATAAAGAAACTACACGTAAATTACAACATTGTGTTGTAATTATGCTTAAGATGGCTGTGAATGCCTTTTGAGGTAATTCTGCTGATGTGAAGATAATGTATTCTAGGGGTAGAAGATACAGACACTCAAGCCTTGCTGTCGACATACGAATACCCTCTACTGCTGTCAGTCCAGTCTAGATCAGTACAAAGGTTGTCAGCACAGAAGACTTTATATGAACAGAAGCTGTAAGTGTCAATGTTTAGGAAGAAGATAAAATCTGGAATCACTGCAGCCAAAGTTGAGGGGTTCTATGAAGTTCAGTAGAGATGTTAAAACTCATGATTTTTTTTGTATTACATGGTATTGTAGTAGGTAAGAAATGATGTGGTGTATCACCACCTTTCTGTAACTGCCTGTGTACTTTACCTCTCTTAAAACAAATGGTAAAGCACTTATTTCCATAATGATTATGCAGGATACTACATAAAGCCCTAGAGTTACAGCGAAATAGAAAGACTCAGATGCTAAAAGAAAAGAAAAATAGGAGGCTTCATTAGTAGAAGACGATGGACTCTCTTCTGCTTCCTCTTCTGTAAAGTTTCAAAGCTGCTTTGAAACAAATGTAAAGCCTAATTTTACAGGAACAATGTTATTTTTGAGCATCATGTAAAAAATGCTCCTTTGCGATTATATTGTGATGTCATCTGAGGAAGTGTTCCCTTAAAGAAGCTCTGGAAATGGAGAACAGTGTATGGTGAGAAGAATTCATTGAATTATTCACAAACAAGAACAGCAATGTATGCAGGTACATAACTTCTAACCTCTAGTTTCTGTTTGATTTCTCTTTCTCAAGTAAAGAAAAGGGATCACTTTATACAGTAACTAATCACTTAGACATGAGCGTTTCCTGTTTATGGAAGTTTCACATAAAATAAAAGCACTCTATGCTGCATTTCTTTGCACAGCCTTCATCATATTTACTGAATACCTAATAAAACAATTTGAAGAAAAATTTTAATTTCAAATACGTTATAAAATAAATATTTAAAACCTGTGATTGGGACTTCAGAAAAAGGGAGAGATGGTCATTAAGACATTTAGAGCTTCTAAAGACTTATATTTATCCTGAATGGAGCTGCATCTGCTTACAAAATTATGTGCCTGCTCATGAGAGCCTATAGCCTCTGTTGAAAATATGGACCTTGTTGTAAAAAAATCGTGGGACTGTTTTACAAAGACTATTCCTCTCTGTTGCAAAAATATTTTAAGGGTTTTTTTTAATTGTTTATATCTAAAAATATGTTTCCTTTTCTTCCTGTGGGTGTTGAAACCAAAAAAAGGGGGATAGGAAAGGAGTTGAGCGTAAACATGAACATGACCAGGAGTCACTGCATTGTTCTTCCATTCAAGTCTAGTCAAGTATCTACCAGTTTACAAACTCACTGATAGCAAGATTGCCTGTATATTTTTTGACTAAATACAATTTTGTAGAATTCGATTGGCATGGTGATCCAACTGCTAGTGAAGTGGTCCCTATGTAAGAAGTCCTTCCCTCTTGCAGAAGGTCTCTGCAGGAGACTGGGTGCTATGGGCACTTGTGATTCGTATCTAGACCCTTCACTAGCGCCCTCTGCCAATGCTTGTGAAAGGATGGCTTGTGCCGACATTAATGGCTTGGTGTGCGCGTGTGATTAGCCTGTAATAGAGCACACTTGCTGTTAGGGGAGGCAGGCATGAAGAGAAACTGTTTGCTGTCAGCGGATCCATGCTTCTCCTAGTGATTGACGCCCCCTCCCAGCCTAGCCGAGCTTCCCTGGCAGTCCGTCCTTGCTCCACCGCAGTTGTGCGGGTCTGGGAGCTGCCCTGGCAGGCAGGTCTGTGTAGGGAAGTCCTTCTGCCCTCTACTGCTGGAGGAAAGAAATTACACAAACGGCATAAGGATGAGAAACTCGACTCAATTTGCAGGGATTTCATTCCAAAAAGAAGCCGAGAAGCTCGTCTAAGTGGGAAAGCAAATGTATCACTTGTGTGATGCTGAGTGAGATTTACCCATGAGCCTCACTATTAAAATGAGTAAAATTAAACTACTGTTCCTATTCGCAGTCCTGTAGAATGAATACACATTCATTGAAACCACGTGCAGGGGGGAAAGCTAAATAACCTCGTATAAAGTTAAGTGAAACCATATCTGAAAATTCAGTTGCATGGCAGAGAGAATTGATTCATAGCTCTAATTTAATCAGATGAGAAGAGTATGGTAAGCACATAACCTAAAAATGACATCCAAAGTTAAGCCAGTTAAGAAGGCATCAGAATAATCAATATAGCCAAATAAGTAAGGAATAAATCAATTCACAGCCATGTGAATTAATCTCCACAACTTTGCAAATGCTAATGTGTTTAGAATTGTTGATTCAAAGGTTTCATTGGAGGATAACAAACTCCCTGCAATCACATAGATTCACATGTATTTTTACTCTGCAAGTGCTGAGTAATTGCCATTCTTAGGCTTCCAATATACGTAAATGAAAGAGACTAAAGGGAGGAGTATGATCCTGTGAGTCACTGACCCTTCTTATCCTCTCCTAACAGAGGATCAAGAATGTGTTTTATTTCAGGAAACTAAAGGATTCTGCTAAAATTGTTGATACTTTAACTTATCAGAACCTATGTAGTAAGAAATTCAGTTACAGCTCTGTTATTCAGAGCATCCTAGTATTCCTCTTTGGAAGAGCATGCACAATTTCAGTGGAATTACTTCTGGGTATGAAGTTGCTTAGACAAAATACTGAGTAAGTTGCTGAATTTTATTTAGTATTTTCTAACTACGAGCTTGTAATGAACGCTCTCAAGTTGGAATACTATGCCCTTATAGGCTGTTAGTTAACTAGTTGTTTTCTGGAGTCTACGCAAAAAATCTGTGACAAAAAAAAAAAAAAAGCATTACTAATTAACTTAACTCTGGTACCTGTATCATACTGACCAAGTTCCCAGCCTACTACACGAGAATCCGTAAAAGTCCAGAACTATCAAGAGCTAAATAGTTCCATGTTGACTGATGAGTGAAGACACCTTACCTCCTTGCTAAGTATAAAAACCTTGTAATTCATCAGTGAAAGATAGCTTAAAAGCCTATGTCTATTGAGAGATAGAAGTTCATGTAGTCTATGTAAATGCAAACAGAATTTTGCTAGAAATTATTGAGAGACAGAAATTACAGCCTGGGAAAATCAAGCTTTAAGGCTGCCCTGATTGGCTATATAAATAACGTGGCTTATGGCCATGTCCAGAGAATAATGGATCTGAAACTAAAGAGGATGCACAAAAAGCAAATAAGTGGCACTGGAATTCAGTATCCAAATTGTGCATGAATCCTTGTTACACTTGAGCTAAGGGGAAGCTCTCAAATTGGACTTTTTAACAAAAGGATGCTGTCTGTACTGCTACCTGTCATTCTGAGCAAGTTTTTGAAAGGAGAGTTTGGTCCGTGGCTTTCAGTGCTCCTAGCCTCATTTCCTGCATAAAGCAAAAATTATTTCTAAGAGTGATTCTCTTCAGATACCTGCAGACATTTTTACAATACTTGGAAGTTAGACAAGGAACAGCCAATAACATAAAAAGGTTGCAATGCTGTGGTTTTCCAATGCTTTGTATATCTCCCTGCCAAAGCCAGTCTGTTTGCCATTATTTTAACTGTTTAAATCGTCTGAGCTCATTTCTATTTTGGATAAACTTGAATGCCCTAAAGACGACATTTCTGAAGAGTCAAGTGGGTTGTTTAATAACCCCACTAAAATATAGGTGTATTATGTGGTAGATGAGTGCAGACTATCCAAGAAGTGATAGTCAGGCATTGCAGGGTGTTGCCACTGTGTAACCGTTGCACTGTGTAGTGAATCGTCCAAACATCTCAATAGTTTGATTCTTTAAAGTTAATCCATTTTAAATGTGTAAAAGCACCTCATAAACTATAGCTACAGCAAATTAAAACCTGCTATGTTAATGAAGATGTGAGAGGGCAACTGAACTAATAATTGCATAAGACATTTCTTACTGTAGCCGTTGATTATAACGTTGTAATTGAATTCTCTGTATCTCTGCTTCTGTGCTGGGCAGTCACTCCTATCTTTTTCTCCTTCATGCAGAATACTTAATTTTCTAGCATTTTTCCGGCTTTATAAGATTGAGCCACAGCCATTCAAGCTTTCAAATACCAGAAGTCAGAGCTTGTTTTTCAGCATACTGATGAACTTATTTCAAGCAATGAGTTTATTGGATGTAGGCAAATAAATGTCAGAAAAATCAATTGCCTTTTGTTGGTCAACTATTACCCATCATTTAGAAGTGCTTGATCAACGCAGAAGGGGAAACACTTCTAATGTTAATTTAGACAGATCAGAGCAATTCTTTGTGCTTTTCACAAGTATTAATGAAGCTAGAAAAGAGATACATTATGTTCTGGGGCACCCCCACTTCAGACAAATTAATAAAGCTTGCTATTATGTTTTTAATCATGTAATGTAATCTAAGAATAGTTAAATTGGTTCCTCTTACAGCTGCAAAATCAGTATTGCTTTAAGGATAAACATGCTGTATAACAAACCATTATAGATAGCGTGCTGTTTTCCATAGGCACATGATCCCTCTTGTGCGAGCAATGCTATGGACACAGCCAGCCAGGTTATTTCTGTGTTGGCTCACTGATCAGTCTGGGTCTGGCAGGTGCAACGCAATACAAATATGGTTAAGTGGTTTTCAGATCCAACTGAGGCCCAGAAGCAGGCTGCATGTTTTCCCAACCAAGCCTGGCATCGCGCAGAGCCTGCTCAGGTGGGTCTGGGCTGTGTTCCCAGAACCAGGAGTGAGGAGAGTGTGGTAGGGAGATGGAGAGTCAGCCTCTCCACAGAGCTTGCCCAGGTTCAACAGGGCTCGTTGGCCTCAATTCGGTGCCAGCCTTCCTGGATGTGCACCAAGTCATGCTTTTGTGCCTCTGCAAATAAACTGTCCCGGAGCAGTGAGCATAGCATAGAGGCTTCAGAGTTGGCTGAAGCCCAACTCGGTAGTACATGAATTACCTGCCATTACTCAGTGTCCCAGTCTCATATTCCCATGGATAATACAGCTGACTATACTTTCAAGTAAATGAAAGATCTACAGGACAGTAACACTAGCAATCCTTCTGTAGGGATATGAAAAGTTAATAACAAACAGGAGATAAATCTAGACATAAGAGAGACAGTGTTAAAAATTCCTAGCATCAAAGAGTTTTATGATGTCAGTGAAATTTTGCAGTGCACCATCTATGGGTGCTTTGAAGACTTCATAAGAAGACTCTAGGTTACAACAGAATCATTACTTAATTTTTCTTTATTGAGGTAGAATCATAGAATTGTCTAGGTTGAAAGGGACCTTTCAGATCATCTAGTCCAACCATCAGCCTAGTGCTACTATTAGAAGAGTGTACATTGGCAATACTGGAAGACTGCTGGTTGGTAACAGTATTATAAACAAGGCCTTGAGTAATCTCCTCTAACTAGATATGCTTTGACCAAGAGGTTAAACTAGATGACTTCTTGAGGGTCCCTTTATCCTACATGATTTTATAGCCAAAACACAAAGACTGTTAACAATGCCTCTGTTCATATATGACATATTTTCTACGTATTTTATATCCAACATATTCTACTGATTACTTACATCAGCTGTTGTTCTTGTGTCTCACTGTGCTACTAGTTAGCAAAGTGGATGTTACCAGCACTCTGTTTTTATCAAATTCTGTCTTTTACTCAGGTGCGTCAATATCGTTGGTGTTCAGTTCACATGAAGTTTATATAGTCAGCTTACAAAACTTTTCTGATTTTCACCATTGGCAAACCATGTTCTGTAACGCTGATTCAGGCTCCTAGATGGTAGGTAACTGTAATGTGGTGACTTAGTTTGGCAAAAGATAAAGTTTTTCTCTTGGGAAGTGATTTAAGGATGTTTTAAGTGGTTCTGAGTAGAAAAAGCAAAATACTGATTGGTTACAAGTTCTTTATGACAGCTGACAGGCAAAAGTAGTGTGCCAGGATAGAAGTGATGTATTTTGAACAGTGATGACATGTTGAGTTAGAACATAAGGCAAACAGAATAACAACAGATTGATTGAGAGGGTGAGTGGAAATGTGAAATTTGTGAGAGAGGATGACTGTTGTAAAGTGGCCTTGATCGCATGCCCGATATGTTTGATTGCTATCTCTGCAGGCCCGGTGCCACTATCTTCAGGTAGAAAAAAAATATGCATAAAAGATATTCAGCTTTCACTTTTAGCAGTCATGTAGTACTGCAGTAGCATCACTAACAAGAACCAAAATGTTTGAAAAAGTGAAACTTCTTGAAAGAAGTCTAATGGGGTGGGGGAGGGAAGGATTCCTTAATTGGAGATTGAAAAAAAAATTAATCCAAAGTCAAAAGGATTTGCTATTTGCTTGTAAGCAAGCCCATCTGGGTCAAAGCAATGCAATGCATCAATGTTTTATATTGCTATGAAATAGAGCTTTCCACTGGAACAGATTTTTCCCTCTGCATCTATCAGTTTGCTTGACATCAGTTTTTTGAGCCAGGCTGCAATTCAAGCAAATAATCATAGAATCATCTAGGTTGGAAGGGACCTTTAAGATCATTGAGTCCAACCATTAACCTAACACTGCCAAAACCACCACTAAACCATGTCCCTAAACACCATGTCTACCCACCTTTTACATACCTTGAGGGATAGCGGCTCAACCACTTCCTTCGGTAGCCTATTCTAATGCTTGAAAAACCTTTCTGCAAAGAAATTTTTCCTAATATCCATCCTAAACCTCCCCTGGGGCAATTTGAGGCCATTCCCTCTTGTCCTATCATCACCTGGAAGAAGAGACCAACCCCCACCTCTCTACAACCTCCTTCCCGGTAGTAAGCATCATGATATAATGATGGGGAAGAAGGCTTGTGACCTGCCAGGATTAGGATGATTTTGATAACTTAGTGTCAATATTATCAGAACTAGTCAGGCATTTCCCAAGCACGTATCTGCTATTAGGTAACAAACTCACTGATCTATACATTTCCAGTTTTGACTTGCTCTTCAAAGGTTTATTGTTCCTTATGTTCAAGATAAGTCAAAACTTTGATGGGCCATGAAAGGTTGGCATTGATGACACCTTTAATTTAAATGAAAGGTTATAAGTATGATCCCTTTGGATTGAAAGTCTTGCTGACTGCATCGTATGTGTGCAATGTCAATACCTATGTGTAGTATGCATATGGGTCAAAATTAAGCAGTGATAGTTTAACAGATAAATTTGTGAACTTACTATGTTCTTAAATGAGAGGTTTACGTAGAAATATCCCCTGCTGTTTTTTTTTTTCCTGCCTTTCTTGTTTGGGGATCTAAACAAAACAATAGTGCCCTTTTAGTATAGTCTTCCACTGATGATTATTAGGCTGTTTCCTTAATGGCTTTCAGTCTCTTGGCCGTTTCCTTTTGATAGACTCTGTCATAAGCTGTCATTGAAGAATACTGTTCTCAATAGCAAGCAAATAACAATGGTTTTTCCAAGTAGCGAATGAAATCAGGTTTACCTGTCAAATTAGTGCCTTGTTTTCAAAGCCAGCTGGGAGACATGAGTGCTCATGCCTCTGCAGTCCACCTCTCTCCTATCAACCATCATGTGCCTGATCATCACTGCAGAGATGGCCCCACCTTGCACGGTGTTGAGGGGTAGTGGGTCTTACATCCATATATGAAGTCTTCATAAAGCACAGACCAGCCAAAAACACTAAGGCTGGAATTGAATTCAAACCACAGAAAAGGTGAAGCTGCCAGAATAAATCACATTGAATCTTGTTTACATGTTGAAGACCAAGGCACAGACAGCTGCCCATTCCTTGCCATCTAACAGGCAAGTCATAGTATAGAATCAAGAGTCCCAATTTGATGTTCTGTCTTTACGGGGAATACCAATGTTGAGATCTATCTGTGTGTACCTGTGCCTAGATACATGTATATATCTCTCTATATACACACGTATGTAGTGGTATGTCCTTCAGTTTTCACAGGAAGGAATCTGTGTTGAAATGATCCAGCTCTAGGCCACATTCCAAATGAGGCAGAGAAAGAGTGGTGTTGAGTATGGAAAGCATTTCTTACTTAACAAGTGCTTAGCACAGAACTTATTAACCATGTTACAGTAAAATCTACCATGTGCTGTAGTGTACTGGATAGATCTCATGAAAAATTAATCTGCAAACATTCTTGGAACTCTGCAGATAAAATAGCCCAAATCCATTTTTCTCATGAGAAAATTACCTAGTTTGAGAATTAAAAAAAAAAATTACCCACTGTTACCTACTTCCTTGATGACTGTAAAACAAATGGAGACTAGGTATGGAAGCAAAATAATTGTGAGTATCCAAAACGCAATTTTCCATGGGAAATCTAGGTACTGTGCAGAGCAGTGGGACAAAGGTAGCTGCCATGCTGCCACCACAAATACTGTTTCCAGTGTGCTTGATGCAAATACATGTTATTCTGGGTGCTATGTGCTTCAGAGTAATTTGTTATTTTTTGCATAGTTCATTTGTCATATTTTGCATAGTAGCTTTAATTATGTCTTACTGAAAACTATACTTACTGAAAATTTACTATAAACTGAAGTAGATTTCTTATTACTATTTTGCTGTTTTCATAACTCCAGCGTATAAATACAGTAAAATATTTGTTAGGAGATTTTGAATATTATAAGAATGTCTTGGTTCTGAATTTGAAAACTGTCAATTAAGAAATGTTCTAATTAAGAAGAAGGGAAAAGAAAAAATGCAATTAAAATTGGGGCTCTCCATAAACTGTTCTTTTTTGCTTTTCAAATAATATGTACAGTTCTGTAATATAGCAGAACAACATAAATGAAGCTCTAAAAATACAGCATGCCAAAAACAGATTCTAAAACCTATCTACAAAATTATAGTCATGTAATTAAAGTAAGAAACTGAGAACATAACTATTTGTGGACTTAGTCATAAAATAACTATACATAATTTAGTCAAAAAAATCAGTAGTATTCTCCCTGTTTCATGGAATTTCATTTATTACTAATTCAGTTAGCTAACCAAGCTTAGTGATGTCTGCTATGACCTGGTATCACATGCAGCAAAGAGAGACTGGATAGAGCTTGACCAAACTAAGAAATGAATTTGGTACATTTCTGTAAGAAAGAACACCTTTTCACAGAGAATATTTTTAAGTCTTTATGGGATCTTTGAGGAGTGCAAACTGACCTAGATCAAATTAATGGTGCTGGAGTTTTACCAGTTGAGAATCTAAGGAGGAAGTATTCTCTATTTATTTATTTATTTATTTTTTAAATTGGAAGATATAGAAGACCAAAAATGTTCCTATGAGCTCTTCATCAGTCCCAAGATTTCTAGGAAGAGATATACTTGAAGAAGGCATCTCCACAACAGGAGACTCAGTTTATATGCTTTTTTAATTAGATTAGAAGCATGGAACTTAGTGCACCTCCTTAATGTGCTAATCATCACTTCTTGTTTATTTTAGGATCCGTTTCCCTCAGGCCCTTTCCTTTTAGATGCCCCATTTTCAATAAACAGCATTATGTTAGAAGGCTTTATGGGTTGAACTCCCTCAGTTAGTAAGGTGCCCTGCGTAACAACTGCCTGTATCTCAGGACTGTTGTCATTCAGATATTAACAGGACAGCAAAAATTAACTTCTACTGCAAAGAGGTGATTTTCCCTGAGTACATAAAATGAGTAATTACACTGGTGAAGAGCTTTCTAACTCCGTCTCTTTATTAAAGAGTAAAACCAACTCTTCCATACCAAAGAAAAAAGCCTTTGAAAAAGTTTGGAAGTGTCCCAATATGGGTCAGAATTGATTCTTTTCTTTTTAAACTGAATTTTTTATAACTCAAGAGAGCTGTTTCTGATCAGGTCCAGTCTGAATCAGTATTTTTTCCAGCTGTCATTCTTTATGCTCCCTTCTTATGTTGAGCTCCAGCAGTCTCTTCCTTCATGGTTAATAACATGCCCCTTTTTTCAGTTCATTGATACCTATGTCTGTGGCTGTCCCCATCTTGGTTTTAATTCTTTTATTTTTTTATATACATACATATGTATGTATGTATATGTAAATTTTGCATCATTTACTAAGCAGTTATTGAGCTTGGTAGGGGGGCCATAAATAAGGTGATCCCTAAAGTTGTTTTGGGAGCAGGAATGTTGCCTCTGCATCTTCAGAAGGCATTTTAAAGTCTACATCTACATGAAAATAAAGCAATTCTGTATTCACAGAAGAAGGAAATTAGAGGGATGCAATGAGATTATCTAGATTAAAAAAAAAAAAGGGGGGGGGGGGCCAGAGAATATCATTGGTTTATAATAAGGATAGATACGAAGACCCAGATCAGCTCAGGGTGTGGAAGAGGAGAGTGATTGGTAAGAGTTTAAGAGAGCTGGGAACAAAGGAGCAGATTAAGGAGTCAGCAGGCAGGAAAATGATGCACCTCTGAACTGAAGATGGAATTGAAGGAGGAAAAGAAAACAAAGGGAATGTGTAAAAGCTGCAGTTAAAGAAGGCAATAAAACTGAATGAGGATGGAAAGCAGTTGTGCAAGGGAATTTGAGAGAGAATCATACATTGCAGGAGTGAGACAGAAAGGATTTTAATGGAGATGCAAGAGAAGGGGATGAAACAGGACTAAGAGAACAATGTATTGAATGATTCTCCTTGCTCTTGCTTTCATAGGACATTGTGCTCACCCAGCTTTAGGGCTGCCACTACTTCATGAAAGGGTGAGACGAGATATGAAGGTCATGCCTTACTTAATAACACTGTTTATTCTTCCTTTGAGCATCAGATGTAATTTGACTGTTGGTGTAGTTCTGGCTGGGTGTTTCAGGAAATACATGGTTACAGATTAAAGGTAACTCTATACCAGAAAAAGAGAGGCTCCTCAGTTCACCCTATAAAAATACTGCAACAAGTATTTGGGCAAATTCTGTTGGTTTATGGCTTGTGAGATTCCAGTCTTTTAGTGCTGCAGAGGATGTAAACTGGCAGGTTTTTTACTTGTGTGGATTATTATGTACCCTGTGAAAATCTCATTGCTTCCATAGTGAGGAAGGCAAAATAGAAGAAATGGAGCAAAGGGTTATGGATGTTAATGAACTTGGGATGGGCTCCAGGAAAATGACTGGGAGGTACAGTAAGATCTGGAAATGTCAGAACTGAAAAGTAAAAGAAAGGGGAAAGATCAAGAAGCAGAATAATATTTCAGAAACATAATGGTTACTGGTAAAAAGATGGCACAGCACAGACTTGAAGGCATGTGTAGTTGTTTTAGGGGAGGGAAACGAAAGCACAACAAGATGGTAATAAGCAATTACTGGGAATTTAATTCCACTCTGTGTTTCTTCTACACTTTAAAATGATAAAACACGCAAGGCAAATCAGTGGAGGAGAAAGTCAATTACAGTAGCAAATCAATTAGGGTAAAGAGTCTAACCAATCAAAACTGCAAGGTAACTAATGAAGGACAATTAACAACAAGAAGTGGATCCAGTGCTGCTCGGATTCAAAAATGAAAGGAAGACACAGAAGTGACATCAAGCTTTAGAGGCTACAGGGAATGCTCTATTCAGAGGGAAAATACGCTGTGGGACTGAACTCTGTATCCACTGGGCTTTAATAGCCAACCTCAGGGTGTACCAGAGTGAGGGAAAATGACTTTATAAGCTTCTGTTTTTTTCCTAATATTTACTGTTAGTGTAGTAGTGATAGTCTAGTGCCCCATTCTATTTGTCTGTTACCAATCTGGCAGCTGACTCAAAACCAGCTCAGCGTGCCCTGTTGAGAGCTGTAGGCTTTAGTTTTTCCCCTAACCTCTTTGAACCAGCTGTATTTAAACTATTTGAGACTAGATCTCCATGCTACAAGTTACTATACTTCTGAAGATGGACAATATGCCAGATACGTAACATCATAACAAGGCAGCAGTGTGCCTAAAATTACCCATTGCAAACACTCTTCAGGAAGGGAAGTGTCCATGTGCCATTGCCAGTCTCAGAAATTATCTAATTGTTCCTTGACTAGTATGTGAATGTAAGGAAAGAACAGCTTAGTGTAAATCTGCCTATGTCGATTCTTACATAAGCATTCTACATTACAGATCCTTCTTAACATCTGTGAAGGACCAATGACCTTTTTGGTAGAGGCCAAAAAGAAAATGTTTGCTGTGGAAGAGCAGAGATTAGTAATCCAAACTGTGCTACTAATGGTGTTGACATCTTTTATAGATTTCCATTCAGACTTGGCTAATACTTGACATTCTTCCTTATATTGAAGCACACTTTGTTCTAAATTGTCCCCACAGAGAACAGCCATGCTTGATATATTCAGAATTAGATTGGCTAGATGATCTTAATTCCAGAAAGTACTGAATTTGTCTGTGGTTCATCTATAATGCACTAAAAGGAAAATTCCCCAGCTAGACAAGTAAATTATTAACTCATAAGTCTATGTGTTGTAATTTGTGTATAGTAATAACTTATCTTTAAGTAGGATTGAAAATGTGGATGGAGAACATGAATCGAGTCAGAAATAATTGCTCATTTTCAAACAGGAGGACAAATTGTGAAGCTGGGCTTAACAGGAGAGCTCAGACTTTTGCCTACCTGAAGGGCACTCTGCCAGTCATGGACATACTGAGGCTGTTACTACTGGTGCTACAGCAGCTAGGAAGCAAAGTTTGAGGTTAATACTTAGGAGAAGATAAATCCAGATGTCTCGCTCCCAGCAGATACAGTCAAAAATAGAGACAAGGTGATGGACACTATAAAGGAAACATTTTAATTTTTTTTATGTTTAATTGAGTTGCCAGTCATACCAATAACTGTATTCTTGCTTCACAAAATTCTGAATTCTGACACAAAGCTGTTTCATTAGTTGGTCTGCCCAAATGTCTGGTGTGGAAATACTCAGAAGCTTTTAAGTAGGAGCTAGTTATTTTTACCTCTAATCCAATTTACTTCTCAGGGACCCTAAACTTTTTTGATTGAAGAATAGCAATTTTATCCCTAAACCCCAAAACGAATCAGTTAAAGCTGTAATCAATAATTATGCTCTATCTTTAGGGTTATAAATCTATACATAATACACACTGCAAGCATGCTGAAGTGGTTACTGTTCTGTAATAAGCTTGATAGCTCTGGTCTTTGCACTTCTTTGTCATTTGTATTGTTTTGGTCTCTCAAAAATGCTTTGCTCTTGTGAAGTGGATGCTATTTATTTGGAGCATTTTACCTGGGTAAAGCAGCCAGCAAATCCCTTTTTTAATACAGCAGTCATGATGTGTTGGTGCTGAGGTTCTTTTCCCCCATGGCCCTGCTGAACAGAGTCTGCTGTGGCGGATCAGGACTGTTCTTGATTTTCCTGTCTGCTTACTTAGCTAATTAAAATAACAAATCTTCACAGCTGTCTGCTTTGGATTCATCCTTATCACCATAAACTAATTAAAATAATGCAACTGGTTGCAACTCATTAAGTATCAACTATACTTTTCATATAATTCTAAAACTTAAAAACCCCCATAAAATAAAAGAAAAAGTTGGTGGTTCTTTGTTCTTTCTTTCTTATCTAATAGTAACTGTTTTCTTAAGATGCCTACATGTCAATTTACGATTTCATCTGTGGTTTTTTTCTCTGATATGTTCTTGCAATTGTATTTTTGTAGCTTCCCATTCCATCTTTTCTCCTGTCACTCTTAAGTTTTCTGAAGGGTGAACATCAAAATACTCAGAGTTTTTATTCAGTTTAGTTGGGCATCCTACAGAATGCATGCTTGTCCAAAGTTTTTCAGTCAACTTAGTAGACTGAGGAAATTGCAATAGGAACTATAATTCAAGAAAGCTTTTAAGTGTTGGCTTAATTTTATTTCCCACTGGTACTTTTATTCATGTGCTTTTAGTGTGATACTGATTCGAGACTGTGGTTGTATGTAAAATTACTTCTGAAATGAAAGAGGTGGAGTTTTCCTACTGGAGGGACAGAGAGAGAGGAGATACCCAAAATGGAAACAATAAACTTAATTTTATTGGAGTTTTTTTGGTATCCAAACTAATATATGTGTCACCTAAAAGCCATGGGGATCCTAATGTAACTGATTAGGCAGGCATATCTGTGCTTTGATGCTCTCTTTATAAAACAGTAGGAATTCAGTGCTACTCTCTATTGAAAAAATAGCTCTCACCAATTTTACTGGGGATTTTTTCCTATACTGTAACTTAGTATTATTCTCAGGCAATATTTCTACACACTTTTGAAGCAAGTTTAATCATTTATTTACTGCAAGACCTTCACTTTTAATTAGGTCTTTCCTGTCTTTCTTTTCTTTCTTTTTCCCCAAGAGAAAATTTCCATACGCTCTTCTGTGCTGAACTCTACTTCTGTTTTGGCAGACCTAGTTTTAAAGGGCTTCCTTATCTCTTCAACAGCTGACAGACATTTTTCCAGTATGAACAATTAATACCTTTCTGTTCTCTTAGTTCTATTTTTGCCCATTCACTGTTTTCCAGTTCTAAAACAGAGTGTGGCCAAAAATGGACAACAAACATAAAAGAAAATCCAGGTTCCAATTTGTTCATCCCCAGTGTCTGTCTTCAAATCTGAAATTGCTTTAAAAGCCTGAGGAAGAAGACTTATCACACCTCTGCACGCCAAAAGCAGTACGAAGGGATCATTTTGCTTACCTCTGCAACTTCCCTTGCTGCAGCTGCCAGCAGGTAATGATTGTATACAGGGTTATTCCATAATGTTTTAAAACCCTTCCTCAAGGAAGATACCTTAACATGTGCCCCAATTGTCCTTCCAAACAAGGATGACTGCCTGAATTGTGTTCTGTGGCTTGTGGTTGTAGTTCTTTGCTCTGTGCTCAGGCTGGGCAGGTGCTTCTAAAATGGCATGCAGACCGGTGGGATGGGCACTGCACTTGCAAATGGCCGGTCATACAGCTGCCTGCCTGTTCTTTAGCATAAATACTTGCTTTGTTACCTTAATTAAGATGATTTTGCAGGGAAGTTTGGCATGTGATTCCCTCTTTACAGGTATAATTGCATGTTCCTGATTACATAAACATCTTGCTATTTTGACAGCCCTTGTGTATGTACAGGGTTAGAATCCAGCACTTTTAGCCAGCCACAGTTGAAAAGACAAGATAAAAATTAGGTATTCTGCCTTTTTCCCTTCTAGTATTAAATGTGCGATGAAAGAACTGAAGTGAGTCATAAAGGACAAGGAATATGTTCTAAAGGAATAGTTCCCAAACTTTCTTGCTTTGTTCTGAATTCTTAAAACTAGTCTCTCGTTTTCTTCCACTTTTATCTTTAGCAGACTTGTTTTTCCGTGCTCTCTACCACAGTAAATGCCGGAGAAAGCCTAAACTGTTCAATTTATAACATTTTTTTAAAAATATTGCAGGTACAAAGACAACATATTGAAGGGAAACACAATGAAGCAGGCATTATTATTAATGTTTTCCATGTTGTTTAAATTATAAGAAACAATCAAAATACTTTAAATGACGTGCTCTTTTGGATTATGCTGCTGAGCTATGACAATGGTTTACCTTTTAAAGTTATTTAATTTGAGCTCTCTGCCCATTTTTCAGTATAATATCAGTGAACGGACATCAAAGCTTACTTTGCTCACTCTTGACAAAATTCAAATGAAGAGAAAAACAATGATTTTAAGGAGCACCTGGGGAAATCAAAGCTTGGTACTAGCAGGAAGTGTGTGCTTGCTCCACAGTTGCTTTTTGTCAGTTGAGATGTTGCTACGCTTCAGTTAAAAGTCTAGTTTACTTATTTTCAGTGGTGAATAGGGCAGAGAAAGCCAGTCTTGAAGAGAAATGCAGAGCTTAAAGGTTCAGTCAGACATCAGGCTTAACTCATTCCTTCACCACAAAGCTGCGTTTTGTTGGATTTGAACTTCAGTTCATCATCGCACAACAGTTCAATCAAAAGCGTTCTTCCCTTTGTTGTGAAGCCAGGTGGCAAAATATCTTCTGTGAAAATTGGATCCAACTCTGAGTTTTCACTGATCATAGAGTATTTATTAAATTCCGTGCCTGAATTCTGATAGTGCTTTTATTTGTTGGTACACATATGTGTGTATCTGATACATCGATATCAATAGTTGGGATGAACTTTTATTTTATTTTTAGAGAGGGATTTAGTATTTGGCATATCTTCCCCCATTTCCTTTGTGTTTTATAAATTATACTGTCTTTAACGCTGTCCTTGTTTTGTCACAGATATTAAAAGGTGCAGCTTTCAGTTCGGTTTTCTGGCATACTCAGTTCATGGAGATGTGCAAGCAAGTTAATAGGCTAGTCTTCATGGCCACAAGTCATCCTCAAAACAATCCGCACGTTCAAAACTGAAATCGCCATGAAAAGCTTTACCTTGGAAAAAGATAAAGCAGACCTGTCAGAGACAAGTCAACACCTTTCCACATGAGAGCTATCTTACTCATGCTCGGAGGAGACTCTGATCACTTCCCGTTTCACTGAACAAAACTGAAAATGAAAGTGAGCGTGTCACTTGTGGTTTAATTACATTTTCCACCTTTTCACCCTGATCTAGAATGACTTTCAGATTGATGGGTAATTCGGTGCAACCTGCGGTTCCTGAAGGATGCTACAGAGAAGGAGTGAACTTAGCACTGGCACTGCCAGTTGAATTTTTTTTCAGAAATTCCCTATGTTGCCCAAGCGTTGCTCATGCTCTATCACAGGAGGCACCTATCCATCTATGCCATTCACCAGCTACTGCAGTTAGGGAATGAATTTTGCTTTTCCGTCCTCTGTCACTGTGCATCTTGATCCACCTTCAAAAATCAGAGTCTACAACTACATATGCAAGGAGCAGAAAATTAGTGATGTCAGTATTTGTGCATCATTATGAGGAATAGTTACTCTGTTTCATATGACCCATGTGACTTCATTTGAGAAGCTACAGTTTAATATGGGCTTCATTAATTCTTTCAGGAATAATGTAACAAGTAGTTTAATGAATAGCAACTGTGTCTCAGGAGCTGACAACATGGTGTCCTTTTGTGCAACCCTTTAAATTTGTTAGCTTTGGCAATTTCAACAATATCACGCTTACATTTTAAGTTGCTTCAAAGAGCCTTTTAATAATGCAAGCAAGAGCTGTTTTTTGCTTTTTGCTCCAATTTGCTTTTCAAAGGCATTCCTCTCAATTTGTTTTTTATTTATTATTTTAAGGACCTTTACTCTTCTGTATTAAGATGCTCCTGAAGCAGGAAATACTTCTTTGGATAACAGTTCATGACAAATGATGCCCCAAGGCACTGATTTGCTTTCTTCACCACTGCAAGAAAATCCAGATGATAGACAGTTGGGAACATATATTCTTACAATCTTCTGCTGTCTCTTGTAGCAAGAAGCTACCGGCATCACCAGATTTCTTCACCTTTCTCATGAAGGCTGTGATTCCTGCAATCACCTTTTTCATCAACAACCCTTTGTGTTGTCTTTGTATTTTTCTATTGAAGGTACTGCTACCAGCTGAAAGTTACAATTACATATACAAATATGAAATAACTTTCATCCAGACCATATATAAATCAATGCAGTCATTTGGATATAAGAGTTGAGGATGTAAAAGAGATTTTAAATACATGTAAGATTCCCTACCTTGAACTGAGATTTCAGAATCCAGAACTGACCTTAAGGAGCTAAGTACTTTCTTCACTTTTTCTTTTAATGTGAATGATAAACATTTCAGTGAATAACTGCCCTGGAGAAGACACAAAATGCTCAAGTTTACTGGAATATTTTTCATGTTCTGTGACTTCTGAAGTAAAGGTTTAAAATACTAGATAGTAACTCTAATCTTATAATCAATTTTGGACATAAGTCACATTAAAATCAATTGGGTCTTTGTTTGATCCAGTACAGTAGTATAAGTATCACTCTTAATATTTTTGTTTTACTGCAAACACTTCTGACATCATTTACCCTCTCAAAGATTTATGCTGGGGGAAAAATGTGCAGGGTTAAGAAAATGATAGCATCAGTGCGGCAATTCTTTGTAATAGTTATGTTTAATGCTACAAAAAATTACTAGTTTGCACAAGTTTGTGTTTGTGTACTGTCATAATTTGCCACTTCAAATGCAAGATTAGGGATAGATGACTTTGTCATTAAACGCTTTATTTCACTACACAATGCAGGGAACAGATCTCTTTGGGAAGGTAAGGGACATTCAGGCACAGAGAGCTACAGGGCACTCTGAGTCCAAAGGTTCTCTGACAGTCCTAGAGCTCTTCCTGGGACCATCCCTTGGATGTCCCATCTGTTGTGACAACTCTTATGACTGGCAGTGCTTTAGATCAACACGTGATTTCCCAAACACCACGTTTGCTTAAGACTTGATAGGAGCAGGACTACCCACAGCATTGTCTTTTGTCACCCAGGATTTCTGCATGGTGGCATTTCAAACGCTTTTGACTAATTTTAGAAGAATGATTGATGGTATATTGCTTGTAATTGCTATGTAAGAAATAAATATATTTCTTACAACAAGCAAAGAGTTTAAGCACTAACCTACTCAAAAGTTATTGCTGCTGGAAACTACATCAGAGACACATGAATGGTAATGCATTTCTATGTCCTGTAGGTATGTGCTAGGAAAAATTTGGGCCTTCTGTAAACATTTTTTTTTTCCAGAACTTTTTTTCCAACTTTTTTTGGAAATAAGATTTGTCTGCATAGGACATAAGGCATGCATCCCTGTACAAAGTCTCATTGTCAGGATGTTGTCCCTGTAGGATTGTGCTGCAGCAGAAGAAACGGAAGGGAGGAGATGACATGGGGTTGAGGAAGTGGTGTTAAAAAAATCATTTTTACATACAAAGTCAAGGTGCCTAAGGTAGAAGGTTATTACTTAGGTTCATATACTGTACATGGAAAGGGAGATGCACAACTTAAGGGACAGTTCCACAGTAACTGAGTCAGTTGTATGGTACGTTTTCCCTGGGCTGTGTTACTGTGTGAACATCTTGTTGACATGAGAGAGATGACATAAAGGTCATGGCGAGGGTTGTGTTGTGTCACATGTCCTTTGGTTTCTCTGAAAAAGTTCAGGCATTGTCTTCTGGAAACTCATTCTTACAGATGCCAGGCCTAAAGTCTCCTCTGTATGTCCCCAAAGGGTGAATCAATAGGCTGCTCAGATGTAATTACTTACCTACTGTTCCTAAATTGTTAACAAATCATGCAGTTGTTCATTTCTACCAGATGCAAAAAGGGGAGTAGAAACCTTGTTGGCTTATACTCATAACTCATATCATAATGCCCAATTATGATTCATGATTGCAGAAAATTTCATAGCAAAATATTTTTTTCACAGCTCCAAAGCCCCAGCGCACAATGCTTTGTATACAAACATTCAATATTCCTGCTTGATAAGGTTATTTCCATTTTCCTGCTCAATTTATATAAATATTTTATATCTACTATTGCAAATGTATTCTTGGTTTTCTTTCACAATTCCAGTGATGTATTTGACATGTAGGAGCATTTTCAATGTGAAAAACTTACAGTTCTAATCCTGCTCTCCTAATGCACATAATTTCACATGATATTTTTACCAGTGCACATGCAAGTCAATAGGGTGATTTGAGCCAGTCAGATTCTACCCTTGAAGATCTTCTTTTAATTGTGGGTTGATCACAAGACTAATCAGCAACAGATCTGTGAGAAATATTAAGTCCTTATATTAATCTAAAAGCGGGGAGAGGGGCCAGAAAAAGCAAATGCTTTGTGGCTATGGAACAGAAACTTCAGGTTGTCAGAGCCCTGAGGCAAAATTATTCCACCTTCCTTTTATTGAAGGGAGCAAACCAAAAGACATCAGATGCCTTCAGTTAATAAAACTAAGTTTTGGTAGACTATAAAAAAAAAACAAACAAAAAAACAATGTAACTAAAAGAGGGTAATTAAATAGAGAAAATCTGTATACTTTGTAGATTAACCAAGTCTTAAAAATGAATGTGTTCTCTCCTTCTTGTGTCATAGCTAGTCAGGTCCTTTCCTCTAGTCCTGTTTTCTAGCCAAGCAACTTTCTAAGGTGTTGAATCACTTTAGGCAACTTCTACTATGAATGTATTAGTTAAAATACAAAAGAAACATCTATTGGTTATTATACACAACGAGCAGCTAGTAGGTGGGCATTAATTTCCTCACAAAACTGATGTCTTTGTTGCCATGCAGTTGTCAGGCAAGAAGTGGTCAACTTCCATGGCTCCCTGGAAGGGGTTGATCTTCAGCATCAATGAATTGCCATCCTTCAGCTGTTTTTCCTACAGGACTTTATGATTTTTCATATTAGTGTTTTTCTGTCTTGAACTGCAACCTATCCCCATCTCAACAATCTAATCTCTGTCTGAATTTTTATCTTTTACCTGATTATTCGTGGCTCATATCTACACGCTTTCTAGCACCTTGTTCCTCAGAAGTTTGAGACAAAGTTATTCAAGTTGCATGTTGTATCACACGCAGCTGAACCTGTGCAGGGAAGGTTATGGTTTCCTGAATGCTAAGAAAGTGTTTTCCCATTGTTTCTTGGGAGTGTTTTGGCACATTTCCGGCTTTCCTCAGAGCAAACCCATTCTGCACTGTCACTACAGATCACTTGGGTCATCCCTGCCTGGCTTTTCCCACAGTGTTCCTGTGCTTCTCTCAGGAGACTCGAAGTCTCTCTTCCCCCTGGAAATCACCGCCTGACCCAGCTTGCCCGAGGTAAACAGGCACCATTCCTCTCTACTGCCTAGCTGTACCTTTCGCTGTATTAAAGCAGTACATGCAGTATTTGCCGTTAACTCTGAACAAATGAATCAAACAGCTCTGCAATCTGCCAGAGGTAATAAGATTTTTGACTGAGCTGTCTGCAAATGGATCTTAAAGCTAGATATACACTTTGGCTCCTTGATGTTGCACTGCCAGGCACCCCGGCAGCCAGCCAGTAGGAGGTTGTATTACAGTTACATACAAAATGACTTCATCATCAGGGGTTTTTTCATGGCTGTCGAGATCTTTGAGCAAACCAGTAGGGAGCAGAGACCCTGTTGGCAATTCTGATTCACAGGCTGTATGGCTGTAGGAAGAAGAATGCTGAAATCTCCACTGACAAAAAAAAGATGTGTAGTAAGTTAAAAGAAGATACCTCAGTGACCCTGCACAGAAAAGAATAGATTTCACTTGCTAGTGTCAAGAACAGGTGTACTTGAAAATAAAGTTTTCCTTCCGAGTGGAAAATCGTAGGCAGGGACATTCTGGAAACAAAAACCTCGAGCCTTTACTGGCAGAAATGGATGCTAAAAGTGTTGTCTTTTGTTAACTGTAATAAGATACAAAGTTGTTGGAGCCAAGGGAGAGTTTGTTAACAAGCAGGTTTGGGGCTGACCAGGAGTGTCCTGCTGGGAATGTGTTCCACAGACGGCCACACATCTGATGATTTTCCAAAGGCTCATTTGAGGAATAGTCCTGGGGTGATCAAAGCTCAGCAAAGGAATTTCTGGGCTTGTCACTTTAGGTTTGGCAAAATGTATTAAGGGATAAAAGATACCACATTTACCTGGCCTTTGAGGTAGATTAGTTCGTAGGAGTTTAAAAGGAATAAATAAAACATAAATCTAGAGGCTTGTCTTTTTGGTGAGTTTTCTGAGAGTTGATATCAAGGAATAAGGCTTTTGTAGCTTGCTACTTCACATACGCAGTAGAAACCAGTAATAATAGATAAATGTTCCACATTTGGTCAGGTAAATATTAGTGATTTGTTTAATAATTAAGCAAGTCCATTTCATACTAACTTCCTTTATTTTTCTGGAGTGAGGAAATAACTTTCAACTCATTTTGCTTTCTAATAATGTAGCTCCTGTGGCATTGTTTGATGGGCTTCATTCATGTGTGTTGAAATTTCCTGGAGAGAAGTCTAAGCATTCAAAAATATGCTATCCCTGCCTCCAGGTTTTTCTGGTTATTTGGCTTTTTCTTTAGTTGTAAAGGCTTTTGATAATAGAGCTGGCTGAATACTTTCAGGAAAAATTAAAAAAAAAAAACAGAAACAAAAAAAGAATTTTCATATAAAAATGCCATTTTGTTGAGCCCCAGATGTTTCATTCATAATGTCTCTGGTTCAAGTGCTTGCCAAGCCCAGAGCAGGGTGCCAGGTGAAGAGTGTCTGGACTCCTGACGGGTTGTCCTAGGGGGCACGGATGCAGGGAGCTGCCAGAGCTTCAGACTTTGGTCAATCTTCTGCTGCCTGAGCCCGAGAGCCAGTGTTTCCTGTTGCTCCTCAGTAAAATTGTCATCTTTGCTCTGGTCATGAAAGCTGACAGGAACATCAATATCACTAAGTGGTTGCAGGGCCTGGGGAATTTAGCACATGTTAGTTTTTGGTCTGATTTGGACTGTAACTTAGAAGAGTAAAACAAAATCAGCCATGAATGGAAAGCCTGCTTTCTAGCCAGCTCTTCTGTAGCCCTCACCTAGTGCTAATAAGGAAAAGAAAATTGCAGTCTCTTGTGCTGGAGGCAGTTTACACCCCCTTCTATTTGATTTTCTATAGGGCCAGTTCAAGCTTCATCACCATTAATGCATTTAAGACTTAATGTAAATAGTCATTAATGTTTGTGACTGGTATCCACTAAGAAAACCCCACAGAAAAATGATGACCAGAAGATTCAACTTGATCATGTTAATATACAGAGACCGATGTGGTAAAAATTATGTGTTTCCTCTACTTTAGCTGAGTGGAGACCTTCAGGCTTTTCACACTTCCAGGCTTTAACTGTCTAAACTCCACCATCCAGCTCAGCACCCAGTGGTACAAACTAGCATAGGTATCACCATGTTATTGGTCTTCTGCTGTTGATAAGGTGAGCATTAGAAATGCTGTCTTATCCAAGCAGAGTAAGGTGGGATTCCTTCCCATAGGACAGGAAAAAAAAATTTATTACTGTTTCAGTGCTGAATGGTTCATGTTTCTTCTGTCCCAAACAGGCATGAGGGTTTTTTTCTTGCATTTATATTCTTAATTTGCCCATAATTGCTTTCAGGCATCACATCTGAGGCCAGCCTTCATTAATATGTTAATTGTGCAGTCCCTCCCAGTGGATTTTTCAAAAGCTAAGAGTAAACAGAAAGGTTTATTCCCTCTGCCCTTCCCCCAGGCCCTCTAAACAGAAAAATATTATTTAGATGAGATATTTGACTAGGCTTGGGTCTCCATCATGAAGGAGCACATTTATTTCACATATCTGGATCTGCCCAAAATAGCTGATCAGTGTCTCTGTCAGAACAGATCAGCAGCTCGTGAGGTCAGAACAAAACTTCAGGGTTTTTTTAGGTACAGTTTAGAACACTATACACATTTCCCCCATTGTATACTGCAGGATATGCTAAATGGATTTAAAAAAAAAAAAAGCTGACATTATCAAAGTACTACAGGGAATTACCCACACACTTGCTGTTAATTAATGTGAGATGTGCAGAGGATTTGCCCACACTGCTTTGAAAATCTCAGCTAAAACGTTTTAATGGTGAGTATTTTCAGGGAGTGAAAAATAAAAGGTGCCCTGTAAAACAGGCTCCTTAACTGTTTATTGCCTCTCTCAGCTCTTGAGTAGGATTTATAGAAAGGTCATTTACTGAAAAATCTTAGAGTTCATTTTAGAGTTGTCCTGAAGACGGTCCTTAAAGCTTTCCAGTTAGGAAGGATGAAGGACAACAGGAATTAAACTTATTTTTTTAATTATTTAAATTATTTCTTGGAATTAAGATTCTTCCAGCAACCTCTCTTTCTCTGTTAGGACTGATGATAAACTGTGCAAGGAGAGGCCAGCAGCAACAAGGTGCAAAATCAATTTGCTGCCTCTTCCTTTATTTCTCTCTTCCTTTTATTCTGCCACAGGTGGGGGCAGCTTGTGAAATTACTGTAGGTTGGCTGACTGAGTAGGGGTGTTAACTGTCAGCTATAATTGCTGCGCTAAAGGCTTCCCGAGGAAAGTTTGTGGTTCTGTATCCGTTGATACCCTTCTCATCTTTTTCTATGAAGTTTAACCCTTTTGGTTCCCCCGACTATCATCTTTCCCAGTTCTCTCAGTCCTGCCCATAGACTGTAACTGCCCTGTTCACCTGCCCAGTGCATCCTGCTTTGGCCAAAGGCTCAGCGAGCCTCTGACATACCGTGCATTATTCATTTCGTAGGTACAGAAAAACAGAAACTAAATCATGTCAAGAAGGGTGCTGGCTGCTTTAGGACCCATTCCAGTAAAGCCTGAGGAGGACATGTGAGCAGACAAAAATGTGTGCAGATACTTGCAACAGATACAGAGGACACATACCTGGCTCCTTTTCCTTCTGTTTAAATACAACTTCAAATGTATCCTCATCCCCAATGCTTAGATATTGATGCTTATATTGCTCATCCTTGCAGGTTACATGGATGCAGGATGGTCACAACAGGCATATGAGAAAATCATTTTGGCAGCCAGAAAACAAACCAGATGCCTACCTCTGCTCATTCCCTAAGCTCTTGCAAACTCACTCAGTCCATCAGATTCTTTATTATAAGTCAGATTCATTCAACAGCTGAAATTGTTACTCGGGTACCTCATCTTTCCTTCTCTGGAACTTACTGACTTGTGCTCTGTGTCAGTCTAGCTTTTTAGATCCATATAGTTTTTCACCCTGTACATGATGAGTATCTGTTCCTTATACATAATGGCATGTGCATTCACTGTAACTGCACTGCCTGCCTCTATGTCAGGCATTGTCAATGAGATGCAGTGCCTTTATTTTTCATCTAAATATTTATCCTGCTTCTGGTTACCTGGATCTTTCATGGATCTGTATTATCTCTTCTCCAGTCCATGTGCCCATTTGCAGAGTATTGATAAAAATTGATTTTTGTCCTGTGAGTAAATTGTAATCAGATGAAAGGAATTGCTCCTCCAGGATGTATGAAGGATTTTTGCAGAAAGCACCAGAGGACCATTGAGAGGTATTTTTCATAGCTCTGAAGAGTTTCATATAGGTTTGCTGAAGATAAGTGAGATGAGAAGGTGCTGTGGACTTCATTAATAGGGACTCAGGGAATTTACATCAGCGTGGTACTTCTCTAAGCTGGTGTGGCACTAGCAGAGGTGTGCTTAGTCTGCAGCTAAATCCTTGTTTGAGGTAGTATTTAACTCTTAGTCTTCTCCCCATCCCTAGCCATCCTTCATAAATTACCTGGGACCTTGAGTGATTCTTTCATCAAAGCTTTAGGAACAGATGTATTTTTAGATCAATTCACCCTTTGTATAAAGTAATGACTTTGCTTTTAGTAGTAGAGCAATGAGTGTAACTTCATATTTTTGTGAATGCATATAATGCTGAGTCCGTTCTTGGTAATTTTACTAGTAAAGTTAATTTTACTTTGCTTTTCCTGTTTTGATTTTCAAGCATACTGAGTCACTTACTTAGTACTTATTGTAGTAAATAGGGGTCAAGTTGCACAGAGGATCTCAATCACGGTGTCTGTGAGGTCTGTCAGGTAAGGTAGTCTTTTCCACCAGGATTCATTTGATTCCCAGCTTTCCCACACGTAAGGATGTATGCCCTGTAACTGACCCAGTTTAACAGTTTGTGTTCCTGGAATCAGTGAAAGTGTGGTTTCCAGCATTGCCTTTCCATGTCACATTTATGAGCTCATCTGCAAAATAGCTGTTAAAATAGAAAAATTATAAGTATGTGTCAGATTTGAGAATGAGGAAGTCCTGTAGCTAGTGCTGCATTTGTCCCACTTTGTGACTAAAGCCCATGGCCGAGGCGCACGTGGCCCTTGCTTCACGGTGCACTGGTCAGTGCTCAAAGAAAGGATTGTCACGCTCTGACACGTGGCAATAATAGCTTCAAAGAAATCTTAATTTCTTAATTTCTATTCAGTGTGTTAATCTTTTTCAGTTTTAAAGAAAATAATTTAAAACAATCTGGAAGGCTTGTGAAAAGTATTTTAAATCAGTGATATTTATAGCTGCTTCATGTTTTTTTTAAGTCCCTATTCTTAACAACCAATAATAGCAATTCAGTACCAATACAGTTCCTGCCAGTAACCTTCTCCTAGGAAAAAGGATTTCGGTAAGCTTTATCACTCAGCGTAGCCAACAGAAATATTTGATATTAAGAGCGGTGGAACCAGAAATCCACTTCAGATGTCCTTCAAACAGCTAGATGAGGAATTCAAGGGGATATGGAATAGGAAACTCAGAAAATGGAGCTTGACTTTGATACTTACTTGGTGTGATAGAGTAATTTACTCTCCATATAGATCTTACTGTATAAGAAAAAGGAGGAAAAAGGAAGCAGTAATGTGTCACCTTATCTAAATAAGGTACCTGTCATTCCTGAAATTCTGTTTAAACTATGATGGATGTTCTTATTCAACAAGAGAGATTTTTCCCCCACAATGAAAGCTGATCCTTTCAAACAGAAGAAGACTATTATGAGACCGAATTTCCTTCTTATGGATGAGACTGAAACAATGCAGAAATAGTTGTAGAGTAGATCCCCAGGGGTGCCTCTCTGACCATTTGCAATGTGTATAGCTGCAGAAGGGGACAGTGATTTGAATAGAAAAACAGCTGTGCTAATTGTCTTGCCAGAAACAACTGTATTCTTTGAAGTGGTAACATACTCTCGTGATGTGATGTGTTTATTTCCTGAGAAAATTTTGTTTTCTTTGCAGTTAATTTTGATCGACTGGTCTGTCATTCCAGAACTTAATCTTTCTGCTGATTATCCATGGTTCTGATGTTAATGCTTTGCTAATTTAACTAAAGATATTAGCTGGAAATAGATCTGTAGTATTTACTCTTTATTTATTTTTTCCCCCTCAAAGCAAATGCTTTTTCTATAGCTTCTTCTTGAACACTGTTTTTAAAGCAATTAATCTGGCTAGAGCATTGACCTATTCCTCAGTAATCTAGAAGACAGTTCTCCAAAATCTGTGGTGAACCTCTTCAGCATTAAAATCATGTGCTACACTATGCATATCATACAGTAAATTCAGTGCTCTCTACCTTAGACTAACATAAGTAGGTATAGTAACAAAAAAAGGCTTGTGCTATAGTAATGTCAATTAAAACCTACTTCAGCATGGTAAACAATGTAAATTAGGCCACTGCATGGAAATAGGGCGATCTGAGAAGGCTTAATGTTGCGGTGATATGCATGAGTGTTTTGGGAAGAGGGGGGGAAATAGGAATGAACACTGACTGCCTGTGTCACAAATTGCTAGCATTTTTTGTGGTTTTATGTAACTTCAGCTGGGAAGCCAGGGACAAACACAGCCACTGTAGAGCTCAAAAATAACTTAAAATCCATAACTCATTAGATACGTTAAGTGACTGAAGTCAGGAGGGGTGCTCCCATGCACACTACTAGCTGATCAACCTGTCATCATTCTTGAAAATATAATCTTTCCAATAGATATGGGCTTTCCTTCTTTGATGCTTGGAAACATTTGCACTGCGACTATCCTTCAAAGTGGTGATTTTTAGGAATGGTGATTTAGAAGATGACTATATATCCACGCACAAAAGGATATTTGATTTTTGTGTATTCTTTTTTCCAAAGTTGTTGAGTACTGTACCTACAGTGAGATGGTGTTACTTTTAGGAAATAAAAATGAGCAAGGGTTTAGGCAACTCGTTCTTACAGCCCACCCACTGGAACTACAGGCTTCATATAAAAAGGAACGAGTTGCATTTATAGAAAGCTTATTGAAAGACCTTCCTAAACTGCTTTACTGTACCAAATATACACTGTGGCTCTCAGGAGCCAATTATGTTCTAGGGGCACAGCAGGGTTTTGCAGGCCTGCCTAGAAGTCCTAAACCCTGCTCTGACAGAAAATACTGCAGAAACAAGTTTATTTACGCCTCTTCGATGCGCTGTTTCATTGTTTACACAGTATTTTCGTCTAAGAGTATGCTGCTCATTAAGCACGGGAGAACCTGAGAGACAGGACCTGGAACACTTGCTGTCAAATTTAGCCCAAGTCTATCTGACATCTCAGCAGGTGAAGTGGAAAACTGTGATTCTGGAATAGGCAGTTTGCAGTCTCTAATCTCGAGTATAGAGCACTGGAGAGAGCTGTTCCTTCATAATGCAATTCATGCCATCAGGTATTGTACATTTTAATTCACAGATCTGTACTTCTTTAACCCCTTTTTCTAAAGTCATTTTCTTCACTCGCTGACATTTTAAGTGTTCTGTGTACGGTGCCACTAGATTATGACATTTTGATGTTCAGTTAGAAATCCAAAATAGCAATTAGGGAATTACGAATTGCAGATATCTTGCCATTTAACTATTAATTACATTCCTTATTGTCTCAACTAGTAAATGATTATATAAAAATGTCTCTTAAATATAACATGCAAAACTTTGCTATAATTAGCGTATTCCTGAGATGTCAGTCCTTGCTCAATGGAACTGACTTATCTCCAGAGCTTGCTGAAGATGACAGTGTTTCCATGTGAAGAACAGTGCTCAAGAGGAATAGAAGTATGTGTGTGTGATTATAACCTGGAGTCTTAGATATTGACTTGAGCTCTGGGAGATGTTGAAATTCTTGCCTGATCCAGGGCATAATGTGTCATTCTGGATTGCTGCAAGTCAAGCAAGTGTTATTCATATTACCTTTTGTGAAGAGATTTATGAAAGTGAAAATATTTTGGCTTTGATGGAATAGGATATTTCAGCAAAAGCTTTCCAAACGTGTCATGGAATGGTATCTTGGGAGTACTGCTTGCTTTGTAGCCACAGCGCTTCAGCACTGCAGCAGAAATTGTGCTTTACAACGTCTATAGGCAAGCGAAATCTCTCCTTATAGTCCTGTTTTTGACACTGAAATTGTCTTAACGTTACTCTGCACCTAACCTGCTCTGATGCTAATGTTATGTTTCACAACACTGCAAAAGCACAAAGATGCAAGTAAAACTCCCACATAACACTGAATGCAAAGGTGAAGTCCCTTGGGAAGCAGCTGCATGCTGATGTGCTCTCACAAGGATAACTCTTGTATTCAAAAGGGAAAACAATGGCATAGTAAAGAAGGCTTATGAAAACACTAAGAAACTCAGCCTGCTTTGGATTTCCAACAAAATGGGGTGCTTGTGCCAGGCTCCGTAGGTACCAATAATTTAGATTAGGTTCCCTATTCCAGAATAAAAATCACTGACGTGCACATTACACAGATATTGAGTCTTCATCATCAGTTTCATTTGACAGGTCCTCTGTTGTTCTACAGTACTTGCTAACAAGTTGTTAGAAGTGTAGCCTGGTCCCTTGTACTGAATGCCCACCAGTGGCTGGAGCACGTCTTCTGGTTTGGCATCCTCCCATAGGAATCTTGATCATGTGCTCCACAGTAAAACTCTATTTTAATTGCAGCCACTGTAGCTGTATGCTATCGTGCAATGTGCACCTACTATAAAAAAAGAAATAAAAATACAAATAACTGTATAGACAATTCTGCCTGTTACACGGCCAGATCTCATGTTTATAAATGCAGCTCTGAATTTCATCAAGAGATCTCCTAACCACCTTTTCAGAAAAAAATGGCTGGGAAATGGAAAAAGAAACAGCTTGATAGTATACATTTTCAGTCATCTTGAAATGCCCTTTTACCCTTGTAATTTACTTCCAGACAGTGCACACATTTTAAATGAGTACTTCGCTAAGAAGTGAAAAATATTAAAAAGTGAAATGAATACATTGTGTTCTGAAGAAGAATTGGAGATAGAGGTCATTCAGATTATTTCGAAAAGGTCTGTGTCTCTCAGTGATTATGATAATAATGGCAATGAAATAATGGAAGCTGGGAAACAACAGTTGGAAAGCTCTAGAATAAAGTTCTCAGAGGGCCTCTGGAAAACCAGGGGTCAGTTATCAAGGATACTGGGAATATTTTCTGAGTTGTATTGGGATGTAGAACAAGTAGTTATGTTTGTAATAAACTTCTGGAAGTAGAATATTGTGAAGCACTGGCTGACTCCATGTATGACCAAGTCTTACTAGAGACTTGTGCTGGGTGCTGTACTGGGTGATTTCAGCTGATAATGTTCCATTTGTTAAGGTACGCTTCAATGTCACATTTTAGAATGATTTTAAGCTTAAAGAGAGAGAGAAAATATTTGTTTATTTGTATTTCAAGGTTCTCTGGTAAAGAATAATATTGTTGATTGCTACCTTTTTCAGAATGTATAGGTTGCAAAGGTAACGTGAATATGTGGTAGAAATTACTCTTGAATTAGTTTTGGACAGTACTCTTATGGATGATTTAGGAGTCATTTAATTGAAGCAAGAACCTCTGGTGATAATTTCAGATGTATGATTTGACTAACATTCTTAGAACACTTGAATTACTTGCTTAGGGAAATTGAAATTATCTTAAACATTTCAGAAGGTTACATTATGAGTCTTACAGAAAAGTAAGACTGAGTGAGTACAGCTGAGTATTGGAGTAAACCATTCAGAAGACCTGGGTTTACTTCTGAAGGCTGTCCTGTGTCCTGTTTTTGATTAAATGAATAGACTTCATTCTATTGATGGATGAATTCAAGTCAAGTGATTGGGATGCTTTTCTCTCTTTTTAAGTCCTAATTGAATGTTATCCTTATTTTATTTTATATATTTAATAAAAAAAATAAATATAAGGAGAAAAGGGGAGAGAAAGAGCAGAAAAACCAAAGTTCAAAACAAGGAAGAACTATTAGAAAGACAGAAGAAAAAGCCGTAGCTAAGAAGGGAAAGGAAATGTTAATCTTCAAAAAATTAGGAAGTAATTAAAAAATAAAATTCTTAATATACTATGTAGCCAAACCATGCTCACCTACTGGGGAAGATTTAATAGAAACATGGAACTAAAATTTTGAAAACCCAGTGTTAAAAGTCCCCAAATTATAGCTCAGAAGAGCTATAGAAAGAAGAGCATGAGAAACAAGCTTTATCAGTGTACAAGCTGCATAGATAATCCCAAAATCTGAGGAACAAGGAAGAAAAATTTTCAGCATGCTTATTGCCCTTTACTTTAGAATGAACACTTGGTCATAGTTATTTTTTTAGAAAGTTGTAACCATAAGAACTGCCATGTAACAGTGGATAGCTCCAGATAAATCACAGAAAGATGCACATCCCATACCTACCTCACCTTATCTCTTGCTTCAGTTCAGTGAAAATTCTGGGACAGGAGCTTTATCTCTCTTCCAGAGTGTTAATAGTTGTTAGCTATGGCAACACTCAAAAATCTACTTAAACATAAATCCAAGTACATAAATTATACCTACAAATTGACAAGGCTGTCAGCCTGAAGTAAATTTTTCATTTGTGGTCAAGAAGAGACGTAAATCAGACTTAGGGACTCAAAAGGTTAGCTACTAAAGCAGGAGCAGTTATCAAGATCCTTGAGCATTCAGAAGTTTTTTTTATATAAAAAAAATATAAATATTTCTATTTCTTCCTTGTATTCTAAGGAAGAAATTGTCTCCTTCCACTTTGCCTTCAGGAAAATCTGGTTTTCTAATGCTGAACTGCAGAAAAGTATTTTTATTTTCCTGGCTGTGCTGTGTAGTGCTTTCTCCGTTCTTCAAAATGTAATGTAAATGTGAGGCTATTAGTGAGAGGTCAGAGTGTACAGCTCATAGTCTTTCATATAACAAATAGGATAACAAACCCTTAAAGAAAAGCATGTGAGAAAGGGGAGTTCTGTCTCCCTTTATGACAATACCAATCTGTAGCAACTGGTTTGAACTAGACTGGAAGGGACGTTGCAGACTTCTTAAAAGGCCTGTAATTCTCTCCTCCTCATGGGAGGAAAAAAAAAAAAATCAAACCCCTGACAATACACATATGTATCAAAAGCTGTCAGACTTTTCAAGTTAGTCCTGCGTTACTCCATTCCCTTGGTATTTGCCAATGTACCTGCTTTTTCAGCCGTCTGTTTTGTTTTGGATCTTGGAAGTTCAGAATCTTTCTCAGGTTATTTCAAAAAAAGTGGAAAGAAAGTGGTGTCTCCTAACTTTTTACAGGCATGTCTTTGATTAATAATTGTCTCGATGAAATGGCTGCGGTAACAGCTGTTTCACCCCCTTTTCGGCAGTTGCTTGTATATAAATTGTCACTGCAAGGTTGGTGTATCAAGACATATGTGTGTTTTGATTTTTGTAAGGAACGTATAGAGATTTCAAGACCACTGTGTTTACCTAGTGGCTCTATAGTTGAGCAAAACACCCAATTCTTGAGTACAAAATTCTAAACTTTCTATTAAAAAAGGTTTCACATCTGAAAGCTCTGGTTCTGAGGGTGATGCTGTCATTTACAATCATGTCACGTAGAGATCCACCATTGATTATCCAGTTTCTTAAAAGTGTTTTTCAAGGATTTTTAACCATTATTTTCCACAGACCAAAGTACTGTGGATACCCTGGACTTAAAATAATCTATAAAATCATGCTCTCTTGATAATATTTTACATTCTTAACAGTGAAATTATGTTGTCTGCCTTTATTGCCACTGGTATGTCCTATCTTTCAAATAAAGATTTTATATCTGAAATTATATGTTCAGCAACTTTATTCTCTAATAAAGTTGTAATAATAGATATTGGAGCTGGTAATTTGGAATCAAAATTCAGCTAGTTTTCTAGTATATAAAAAAACCAAACCTGCATTATTTTGGGGATCTTCAAGCTGAAGTTTCTTCAAATGTACTGTAAAGCACAGTATTGGACACTAGTCATAATTCTTTTTTCTCAGTTCTGTTTTTGAACACATATGAGAAGTCAATAATACCATTATTTTTACAACATATATTAACTTATTGGGAATTTTGTTCTTCCCATTCTCTTATTTTCATGGATAGTGCACATGTCCTATTTGTTCACTGTCTGCTGCGTGTTACAGTCTGTTATATTTCTTAAAATACGTGACTGCACAGCAAAGAAGGAAGCCAACTGTTTGCCTAGTTCTGGCTGTTGCACTGGGTCATGCAGACCTTCTGGAGGGAGCGCTCAGTTGCTTTCAGCAAAGGGAAAGCTCATCCAGGAGAGGCTTTTCCAGACTAGGTTGGAGGAGGAGAGAAAGGAGCGCATCTGCAGCATAACCAAAGATTTGGAAACTGTTAAGAACAGGGAGCAGAAATTTCACAGCAGGCTTCAGAGCTGATGGAAAAAAACTCCTTTACACTGCGCAGAGCAGGCATATATCCCTTTCTTTTTTAAAAGTTTTGCTTCTCTTGTAGGCTTTTGCAAAACTGATTTGCTGCTTAGAGCTACAGCAAGTGTCCAAAGGCAGGACATTGCTTAGGTCTTCATTTGCTTCTACTGGTTTTGCCTCAAATTCAATCAGGTTTCATTACGCGGATTTCTCTATAGCATTTTTACCACTTTTTTTTTTTTTTCCTTCGGTGTTGCCCCATATTTCTGGTTTTTGCTAACCCGAACTAATGTTACATTCTGTTGTTTAGTATTCAAAATTTACAATCTGGTCCATTTTCATTTTGTGTTGTTTTTTTTTTTTTTTGTTTCCCACACACATTTTAATAGCTTTCTATAAGTTTAAGCTGTCTAGTGATCTTTTTCAGTTATGAGTCTTTGGTCCCCTTTACCATCTGGCCTTGGATGAGCAATTCCACAAACAGTTTAAAACAAAATGTTTGCCTCAGCATAATCAAATCTATTAAATCTCTTTGTTCTTGGTTTTCCATATGAAGCAGATAACTTCCAGAAGATGTATTATTTTTAGGAGCTTAGGAGTAAATTTCTTTAACTGACAACTCAATCTTTAACTGATAATTCAATCTTCATCTGATAACTGAATTGATGTTTCTCACTTTTTTTTTAATATAGATTCCTCAAAGTAAAGTCAGTGCCCCGAAGTTGCAAGATTAAAATGAACTGGCTCTTCTTTTTTTTTCTTCTGCTTATCTTTCATTTCAGGACCTCAGTCTTCCTTTATATAAAATTGTTGCTTGAACTTCTTTCAGCGACTTGCTGTGTTTCTGGAAAGTTTATATTTCTTGGGAGTTCTTCACTCCCCTTTACTTCTAACTTGCTATTTCTCTCCCAGTTCTTATATCAGCTATAGTTCAGGTTCTCAATTAATGAGAAGCATGAGTTTGCATCACTAAAATTTTGATGAATCTTTATTGTAACTGATAGATTAACCAATCAAAAGTTCTTACAAATAGAAAAAGTTCATGCCTTCTCTAGTTTGCTAAGACTGATCTCTCATGAGCAGGTGGTTTGAACCAAGACTCACATTGCCTTTCCAAAAATGTTTGTCCTGCTCCCTTTATAGTCAATGGCAAAGCTCCTACTTATGTCACTGTTGAATTAGATGAGGTAATCCACTTCTGCTCAGTAATTCTATTTCTTCACCAACAATGTGCCAGTAATGTGCCTGTGGCCATGTTTCCATTTAAATGCCAAACTAACTTCCCCTCCCAAAACTATTCACTGAGACAGAACATCAGTCTTTGCAATGGTGTAGCTCCAGTTTTCTAAAAAGTACTGGATGGCGTAATCCCAGCAATGTTACAGCCCTATGTGTTGGGCTGGGTTGTCTCAAACTATTCTTGAATGTTATTGTTTGAGATACCCGGCTTTTAGGATTAACTCTAAGAATACTTTGTTACAAGGAGGCTGTAAACATGTAGAACCAAAATCTTTCATGACCTGAGCTAAGGGTAAATCATACGGAAGGAAAGTGAAAAAAAAAAAAAAAAAAGGACAATGGCTCAAAAAGCTCTCAGACTACCTGAGAACTATATTGCAAAAAAGAGTGAGTATAATACTGGCAGTTTAACTCTTGTCTTTGAACATCCAACAGACTACACATTGCATTTATCTGCATGTGACTGCCCTTTTTCTGTGAGATCACAACTATCTGCTTGTTAAGCGAATGACTGGTATGTGATTTAAACAGTTACTGACTTGTTGCCTCATAAATTTCAGTCTGCCCATGAATTATGACAGCACATCCAGCTCAATGATATTATATGTTGTAGCGTTACAGTGGACATTTAGCCTTCCTGATGAAAATGCAAAGATTTCATCAGAAATCAGACACCATTTGTATACACAGATATTTGGGTGGAAAGCAAAATGATTTTATTCTACAGATAGAAAAAAGCGCTGAAACGTTTTCTGCCTATCCTTATACAAGTGTAAGGCCAAGCTCTTGGGAGAGGGAATTGTATTCTGTTTTTTCTGTTCGATCTTGAACCATTTACCAAATATGTTAGTACCGCTTGGAGCTCTACAGCACTGAGTCAAGTGTGCGGTTAGAAATTTTGTTTCTTGGTCTCCAACTACCATTTATGTGATCACAGAGGAGAACAGGAGTCAACAAAATCTGTTGCCCTACTGAGTCCATCTGGGAAGTAAAATGTCTTTAGATTTCTAAGCCATGACAGGCATAGGTTAGATACAGAATAGGTACTGGAAGGAAGGAGAATTAAATGTGAGGAAGAGCATGTACATATTGGAATACGGCGATGATCTTCAAGGACTATTCATGGAAAAATTTATTCTTTGTGCTGAAGATTTCTAGCTAAACATACTGGATAAATGTAAATGAAAGAACAATAAACATCTATTTCCTACTATATCAGAGGAAATAATTCTTGGCCAAGTTTTTATTTTTTTTGTAGTCAGACACAAAGAGCTCATTTAAACAATATTCAATTTAATTTAAAAAATCAGTGCCTTTTTAACTATGAAAATAACAATAATAATAATAATAAAGGTATTACTTCTTAAAATAATCAGCAAATTTGAGCAAATCTCATGTTTTAGTGCATGGTTTCCATAAGCAGCCGTCAAATCTTTGTCTCACTCTATTTGGCAATCGTTTATCAGGCTTGGAGATTTCAGAGCAAGACCATACGCACACAAAACCTTTGACTGTGCAATTATTTATCTCCAGTAAAGAATTGTGGCCTGAACCGCACCAGTTGTCCGGTTCGGCGTTAATATGGTGACATCATCTGATGAATCCCTGCTGGCCACACAGTCTTCAACACAGTGGGGTATGGCAGTGGAACTGTGGTCTCTTGGGAGGGGCTCATCCTTTTCCTGCAGCCTTTCGGTTCTCTCTGCTTCTTCTCTTAGGGTTTAAGGATCTTGTAATATCAGTGCTTATTTCTTGAAATTCTTTATGATTTCTTTTCTTCATTTTGAACTTCTTGTAACTGGTATTAACCCAGTAGCATCACCTACGTGTTCTTGCTTTGTTTCTGCTTTCCTAGCTTTCATGGCTTACTGGCCATACTTGTGTTCTTTCTTAGAAAATAAGCAGAGAATCAAAACCTGCAGCTTATCATTCATTTCTTTCAGTAAATCTTGGCCCTGGAGTCACGTGTGAGCCAGCAGAAATTATTGTAGCTCTAAGACTGGTAGCCACAGAGATGTCCTTTCTCCTCCAATACTGGAATCACAGGGTATGCTCCATACAGTGCAGCCAAGCATCTGGGATGACGCTTTCAAATTCTGCCTATTGGTTGCAGCATTGAAATAGGAATGAATATTGAATGAAACAGCATTTCATTCAACAAAATACTGTGGAAATAATCTGTGGTATTTATAAAAATTACTTTATAAATTTGAATTATAAGCATATATGTACTTTAAAAGTTTATTTTCAAGTGGTTCTGGAGTCTGCTAAAACAGAAAGAGAGAAGATTAAATAGGTGACAACAGTTTGACCAAAAAATACAAGGTTTCACAAAGCAAACTGTACAGCTACCCTGCTTCTTCCCAGCATAGTTTGTTTTCACCCCCTGCCTCTCTTCTGTTGTTTTTCTGGATGATCAGTAGAGCTCTTCATTATTTCTTCCTGCCTGCCATCCCTCATCTCGTCTTAATGTCTTCTCAATCCTTAATCCTTTAGGGGTCTTTTTTGTTTTCTTTTTTCCTCATTTCTCACAAAAACTCACAGTACATCTTTCACACCTGTATTTCACTACTTTCTTGACTTTCTGCATCTCACTGAACCCTCTGCACATCACTTTTTTTCTTTATCTTTGATCTCTCAGCAGTGTGTAACAGCCCAAGATTTTGGTTTTCTCTTTCATTCTCCTGATCCACCCCTGTGGAGTTTAGGTTTTCCTCATCTCCACCCCTTTCTGTTCTACCGTTGTTTTTTTTTTTCATCAGACTCCTCTTATTTTTCTATGTGTCCCATGAGCCTGTGCCCCTGTGTTGGAAGGGGCTCGGTATTATTTCCTTTGACCCATGTTAGATGGTGGCCTCTACACTGCAGGTTTCTTTTTCTTTTTTTCTCCCTTTTAAACATCCCTAGATACCCCCAGTAATATTGATGATTGTTACAGATGAAGCTATTTCTCCTGTGTAACCTTCTGTCCTTTCCTCCTTCTCTCTTATTGACATGGTCTACAGGAGATGCACAGAATAATGGGATGTTGTGCACTACTTGTGGATCCTGCTTGGATAGTGCACACGTGAACAAGCAATCAAAGCAGATTATAACAGTTTTAGAAGTTCAAAGTGTGTAAGTGATGTCTGACTGCGATGGCTTAAAGTGAATGCTAGAAGTTATCCAATGATTAGTATTCCATGGGCCATATCCATTTATGGCGAAAAGATCAAGAACATTAACACTGTACCTTTCCAGTTGCATATATTTTTCTCTACCAGAAGTTGTCTTTCTTTTTTTGTGACTCAAGATGAAATAATAAACTTTGACTGTCTTGATTTCGTGCTTGTTCCTCGCACATCTGGGAACATCAATACTCACTGCATAGTCATAAAAAATGTCTTGAAGTTTTGTTGATCTCAGCATCTTTCTAAACTATCAGTGGAAGTTAGTGCACCACAGCTATTTTTCAATGCAGACTGTTCCCTGATCTTCAGGAAACACAAAGATTGTTTCTCCAAAAACACTCATCCACTGTATCAAATACCTTAATCCCTACTTTTAGAAGATGCAGGAATTAGTATGTTCATATTTTAATGTCTAATGCATCTATGTTGTTCTGGCTTTAGTTTCTCTATGTATTTCAATGTTTTAGTAGCAGATTCCTGCAAAGAATCAAACTGTTGAAAGCAGAACTTCAAATTTATTCATTTGTGATCAAGGTCAAAGCTGAAGTTCAGTGACACTAGCTTTGTGTCTTCCCTTTGTAGCTCCAGCTGTCTGCTCTGAGACGTTAGGAGTATGGAGATACCGCTGTGAACATTCCTAATTGTTTACTAGTATCCGAAAAATGTACTGTTGCAAAATGAGTGTTTGCTAACTGCTGCTCTCTTCTCCTCAGCTAATTACTACATAAACAGGGAGCTAACATAGGTGGAAAGACTATTGACTGTGCAAGTAATTAGCTGCTGGAAAAGTAGTAGAGAAGGCAGCTAGCAGGTTTTTAGACAGTTTTTCTTGGTAAAATGTTCTTTCTTATTGTCTTTTGTGTGAAGGACGGGTGTCTTACTGATTCAGCTTAAAACTCTTCAGAGACTGCTGGGCAGTGGTGTGTGTATGTAATTATTTGACAGCTGGTGAAGTGGCAGATATATGCAGGTAAAAGTTAAAAATCAAAGGGTTGTTTGAAGGCTTGCCTTTTTTTTAAACATGTATCATTTCACACCTTGCGTTTGCAGTGAAGGCCACAAATAGATTATTACAGATTATTTCTGTTTTTCTATAAAGGCAAAAATGAGCAGCTTGGCGTGGCAGAAGACAAGAACTTTTTAAACCTCTTTCTCATATTCAGCTGACAAAGTGAAGCTGTGTCCTCACTGCAGGAAGAGATGAGAACAGCAGTGCATTTTGACCTCCCAGGGCTAGGAGAACCTGGATATGGCTTTCAACCATGTAAATGCCATCCCACTGGCATTTTCTTAACTGCAATTTTAAAAGCCAGGTAGTGTGACTGAAATACTTTTGGTCCCAATTTATGATCCTTGTCAGTCCTTTTTATGTGGGAGCAGTAGTAAGTGGCTGTTTGAGAGCAGTACTGATACGGGGCTGCTCGTGGTTGCTCTCCTCTCTGTGCTATGAAGCCCTTCTATAAGCCCTTCTGCAAAAATGAACCTAACCTCATCTCATTTTAATATATCAGAATTCACGCATATTCAGAGACACAAATCTTGAGTGTTAGCTATGAAGGTCTTTCAAATTAGTGCTGATGCAGCAGAGTATAGCATTTTCCACATTCCATATTATAGATAATTTTAGCCATACACCAGTCTATATAAAATATAACTCATTTAGCTTATCTATTTTAAAGGCTTTTAAACTACAGTCAGACACCATAGTTGGTTAAATAGGTGCTTGTCACACCAGTTTAATGAATTAAATGTGAAAGCCATTTCTTCTTACTTTTGGCTGTAACAGGGCTGGCACAGGTTCTGTTCCGCTGAAGTAATAGAATGGTAGGATCCATGTCATATAATTTTATAAGTGTAATACTTACCAGTGTATCAGCTAATATGAAAAGCCCAAAAAAGAGTTAGAAATAAGACTGCAAGCCAAATATCTAATCATTCTAATTCCTCCTGGAAAGATACCACTTTAATTGAAAGATATGACAATAAAAATGAAAAATATTCAATCATTTCACAGAAAAATGGTCTAATTCATGTGTTCTATCCTTCATATTCTGTTCTTTACTTGAACAGAGTAACACAGATTGATTACTGACCTGTCTAATTTTATAGGTAATTTTGTTATTTAACATCCACTGTAAGCTCTTAGAGATGTTGTATCCTTGCTAAGGTAGGTAGGAAGCATTGTCTTGGCTTTTAGGGAAAAAACCTGCAAAGTTATAGAGGATGCTGAAATAAAGGAAAATAACCTTTTTCCCTCCCTTCTCCCTATTACTGACTCCAAAGCAGTTTTATCCTCAGCCCAGCAAAAAGCACACAGTCCCCACTGCAGCAGATCCTTTAGCACCTGGTAGGCTCATTCTGGGAAGAGGGAAAAGGAAGGGGCATTCAGGGACAAGCTGTAACAACAGGGCACCTTGTTTCCCCTGGGAAAGAAGAACTGGCTTGTGTAGTAGCAGCAGTAAGAGCTCCCACCTGCATAATGCTCTGCTCAGCTCCTCCCGTGGCAGCAGAGGCTGCAAGCAGGGCTGAGGATCAGCTGCTCAGCCCCCAACATGTCATCCTCATCTCTCTTGTAGTCTGCTACCTTAGGCGGTACTCTAGTTTGCTGTCTCACTTGCCTTCTGGGCATGTTTAATCCCTTTGAAGTACAAAGAACTGTGGACAGAGTTGGACTTTTAGTGTTCATATTTGGGAGAGAATATACTCTTGACTAACGAGTTGTCTCTGTCAGATTCTGTATGCATTGGAAACCCTGTTTTGTATTGCCATTGATAATTACACTGTGCCGTGGAAGAGGCATATGCATAAAAGCACTTTCAGTGTACCTCTAAATTCATAGAGATACTCCCAGTTACCTAATTAACTAAACATGACTTTCTGTATAGTCACTGTAGTACTCTTATTTCTAAAATTCACATTTTCTTTTACATGATCTCGTATACAATTTTATTTCCCATACCAAAAAGAAAAATAATAAATGCCAGGATATTCCATAGAGTTCCTAGTGTTGATAATTAAAAGAAAATTGCAGTGAGATAAAAAAATATTTTTTTTAACAACAAAATTTTTCTAACAACATCTCCTTACAAAGAAAAGTGAATCAGAAAATATTTTAAAGTGTATGATATATAATAAAAATAATTAATGGCCAGGCATGAGAGTGCTACCTTCAATCTCACAAGTGTGTGTAAGTACAAAAAAAAATCCTGGTAACCTTTGGAAATTTTAATTCATGAAGTTTATTCAGCAAAAGCTTACATTCTAAATTACTTGTATAAAGTGATTATGTTAAAGATGATTCCATCAGTTATTGAGGGACCAAAAATTGATAACTATTCCTTAAAACTACTTTCATGTTTTGTCACTCCAAATATAAAACTGGCAGTTTTATGCAATGAAGGTTGTGCATCTGAATTCTAGAATCAGATATTTGTTGTTGGATCTCTCCCTTTGGATACTCTCCAGGATCAGCTGAAGAATATATCCGGTCTAATAGTTTCTAACAAGATATTTCCCCTATTCCTCCAAATCCGTTGCCCTACTACTGTGAAGTAGGATTTTTGCCATTAAATTGGTTCTTGTTATTTTTATCCAGTGAATAGAGACCCTGGGATCAAGAGAGCCATACCATATCATTGAATTCATTATTTAGTATTATTTCTTTTGTTGGCTAGAGAATTGAACACTGCAAGCTTATATGTGTGTCTGAAAATTATTTGGGACTATTTATTCCTGATATGACATCCATTTTATTGCAACTTTTTCCTACCTGGAGTTACATACGAACCCTAGACATGAAGGAATGGCTACCACTGATTCGATGGCTACAAGAGTGGGATCCCCACCTGGCTGGGGACCAGCTCTGTTCCAAGGGACCTGGGCGTCCTGGTGGACAAGCAGCTCAATATGAGCAAGCAGTGTGCTGCAGCGGCAAAGCAAGCCAACAGGAGGCTGGGTTGCGTCAACAAGGGCATCACCAGCAGAGATAAAGTTATTATCCCACTCTACTCAGTGCTGGTCAGGACACTTTTAAGACTGGGTGTCAGCTGGACAGGGTGCTGGCCCGTCTTGTCCAGACTGTGCTTTTGCCACAAAAGATTGGACCAGGTGATCCTTGACGCCCTTTCCAACCTATGATTCCATGAAGGCTAAGCACGTGGCTTTACTCATAAGCAAAGGAATTAAAGGAAAGATTGCCGAGTACGTGTTGCCCTCGGTCAGATTTTCAATGCATAGAAATATTTGACAATAGTCACCCAAATACCAGGTGCCAGACTTTTATAGGAAAGCTACAACTTCTACGTGTTTGGTATCTAGGTACCTAAGAGGCTAATGAAAAGTTAAATAGCTTAAGTTATGGGTAGTGATGCACTCGTGCAGCTTATGCAAGGCAGGATAGTTCAATGAAAATAGCATAGTTTCAAAATGAAAAACCCAACTTGCTCTGTCAGAAGTTAGTTTTAATTGAAATTTCTCTCAGAAAAATAGAAATGCATGTGTAAGAAGTGAATATGGTCAGACCAGAGTTCACCTCTGCTTTTATGTGAAAATCTAAGACTAGATGAGATGGGAGTTCCTCAGGATCCAGGCCATATCCGCGTTACCTACTTTCTTTCCAAACCTTGTCCCGCAGGATGCATTGAAGTTGTGATATACTGACTGATACCCAGTGTGAAAACAGAGGGAGTAAGACCTGCAATAGAAGTGTATTGCAAATAAGTTTAAACTATTGTAAATCAGAGTAACTGATCATGTGGCTGAAGAGAATAATGACCTGAAATCAGCAGTCTAAACAAAATCTGACAATTCTGAATAAGTATTTTATTGAAAACCTTTGTTCTTTGTACTCCAAATATGTGAATCCTTCTTTTCAGGTGGGACTATCAAAGTATTCCCACTGTAGTAAGTTTAGAATTTAGATCCACTGTCTTTACTACACACACTGGTAAAGTGTTCCTGGTTCATGGTTGATTGTAATTGTGCCATTAATTAGGATTGCTTTATTCTTCTTCTGGTTCCAACACTGACTTAATCACTTCATGCAAATCATTCACTCTTCACCTCAGTCTAGGGATTATAAAGTAAGTCAAAAAGCACCTGTTAAGTAGCATACCCTTGTATTAGTGGAAAGGTGTATGTTGTTCAGTTAAACTTTTTTGAGTTTCTGTGTGTAGCTGATGCATGCAGTACTTTGGAGTAAAAGTCCGTTTTGCTCTTTTGCCAAGAAGAAATGAAATAAGGTCAGCCCATAATCCTTAGTCTGTCCCTTCTTATCTTCCTGGCTTTAGCCCACTGAGCCAAATCATCTGCAAATCGTGAGTCTTACGTTGATGCCGTCAAAAAAAAAGACTCAGTACAGGTGCACAAGTATGTAAGAGTACAGATCATAATCAGTCAAGAGGCGGACAGATCTGACATTTGCTGAGAGCATCCCTATATTTTATTGAGTTGTCATGCCTTGTTGCATACCTAATGAGGATGAGCCCCTTTATGTGCCGATTTCACATTACAAATGTTGTTTTGCTGAGACTGTCAGCTGCAAATAGCTTGTGGCAATACGTCTTCCATGCAGGAAATAAACATATACAACATTATAGCACACCCATGTTATTGCCACAACTGTAAACAACTAATAAAAGGAATGTATTTACTGTGCCTTAGAGTCATTCACACCAGTAATATTTTTTCCATTTTCAAGCCTGTTGACTTTATGGAACATTTGGCATTATTTCATTTTATCATCATTGCTTATTGTGTCATCATTTAAACAAAAAGCATGATCTATACCTGCATATATAGTACGCCACACATAACAGGATATTTCTATGATCAGCAGATGTATTGTATATAATCTCAAATACTAGAAGAGTATTTTGTGTGCTAGGAATAGTCATCAACCTCGAGACAACTGATGACATCAAGCTGCTTCTGGTAGCATCCGGGCATGGGTGGAGCCAGTGTTTACTTTGCAAAAACAAACAATATAGTTGCATCTGCACGGAAATCTGTCTCCCTGTTGACAGTGTTGGTGGGACCGAGAGCTTGATTACACCCCAAAGCTGGTTTTGGTGTTGCTTTTAGTGGTATTTTCCTAGTTTTGAGGATACAAACACATGTAATTATTGAAATGTGTTATCTCATGGATGTTACTGAACTGTTAGCACCTGAGAAGATCAAATCATACTTTTAAGAAATTTCTCAGAAATTCAGCTAAGCTATATCACTCCATTCAAAGATGAGTTTTAAGAACTAGATCCAGAAAGGATCTACTGTATCAGTGAACCCCAGCCACTGTGACTTTGCTGACATACTCTCTTTAAAAACTGTATTTGGTGATGGTCCTTTATCACTAACTTCTAACTTAAGATTCTTTGTGGTCTCTTTTAACAATTTCTTTTCCAACTACCATTATCTTTCTAGGTTCAATAACTCCTCTTGCTCCCTTGGTTTTGCCCCCTTGATTTATTCAGAGAGAGCAACTTTAGCCTTCTCAACTTTCTGCTTGGCTAAACAAGGCAAGCTCTTTTGGTCTGTTCTCATAAAATAGCCTCTTCATTCTCCTTTTGTCCTGGAAACCATTCTATATTTTTCCCAGTTTGAATTGATCTATTCTAGGGTGAAAAGAACTGCACACAGTATTCCAGAAGAAACTTGTATCCAGTGCAGTAGCACAATATGACCATCACAAAAATCTTGACAGACTAATTTCAAGAGTGCATTTGCCAGTTTTGAGGGCTGTCACATTTCTGTATAATTTACTAAATAGAAATCCATATCTTTGTACTGCAAATTCTAATTGATGAGCCTGCACCTTATAAAAGAAATCTGCTTTCTGAGTTTTTAAAGGCAGAGCTTCATTTCCCCTTGTTCTACAGTACTGCAAACTTGTTCACCCACCAGATCTCTTCCTCTGCCTTACCCTTTTTTTGCCCCAGTTTCTCAAATTATGTCTTTGAACCTCTGTCTGATTTTCATTCCCACGAATTTTATTTGATGCTGCACAGGTAAATAGTTTCACTAATATATTCAGGGGGTAATGAACAGCTTCTGAATATTCACGTTGTTGCCTCAAATGTTATCTTGGTAGCTATCCTCATCTTCTCCCTCTTGATTACTGTCAAAGGGAAAAGGACCACTGTGCTGTAAAACCATCTCCTTGCTGTGTCCCACTCCACCCCTTGGGACAGGTTAAATGTACTCACAGTAAACTGTCCTTGCTTTTTCAGTTTGGTGTCTGAGTTGTGAGTAAATTGCATTCCTCTTTCTGCTGCTTTTCATGAGTGATACAAACTGCAAATTGAGTGAAACCTGATGAAGCTAAGTTTGTATCGTGTTTTCTTTTTACACATCACTTAGAACACTGTTTTATAATGCAGGACTATTACCTGCTGTTGAGGAATTTTAACTGCATCTCCTAACTAAGCTAGTGGCAAATTGAAAGCTAATAAGATATATTTTGCATATCAAATACTGCTCTGGGGACAGGCTAACCTAGGCACCTACTAGATTGCAGCTTACTGCTCAGTAAAAAAGAAGTAATAAAGAAAATCATGACAGCTCATTACATGAAAGAAGAAAATCATCACCCAAAGCAAAAGAAATGCTATTTTATTTTACAGTAATTGTGAAGGGATCTTAACATTTTTGTTCATGAAACTATTAAATGTTTTCCAGTGTTATCTGTAATAAGTGTTATTCTGAAGGCAGCAAAATGGTGTAATATGTTTTAGTATTCAACAATGCCTACAAAATTGAAGCTATCAGTGTAGTCAGTTGAGCCATCTAACTGTGCAGAGCAAAAGCCAGGCAGTTTCTTTTACAGTCAAACAAAACAAAAACGTTCACAGACTTCTGTGGGTCTGTCCTCACGGTGCCTCTGAAATAAAATCTCTTTACCCTCTGTTTTTGTATTAAAACCAATATTGGCAATATTATTGAATATGGTGGTGGGCAGTGTCTGTCCTTCAGGACAGATATGCTTCAGAGCATATAGGAACCAGAGCATCTTCCCATTTCCATGTTACAGAAATGTTGGGTTTAATTTCCATTACTCACAAAATATTGAGCTTCAACCCTGTCACTGATGAAGAAAAGAATATGGCCAACTTCTACCCCCAGGAAAAGAGGGTAAATAGGGAGAGTTACAGGGATAAAGTTCAGTATTTGATGAAATGATTAAGTTATATTTTACATATAATTATCTTGAAAACTAACCCATTTCATTATAATTTAAGTAGCATTTATATAAATTAGGCACATGTGACATTTCTAATTAAGTATACTTTAATGGTTAAATCATGAATTTTTAAAATGATAATTGGGCTAGTTGTAAAATTTCAAGGTCTGTGATTTTAGAATTGAATTGCTCTTTGACTTATGTAAAAGAATAGATTGTTAAGTGAGTCCCTCACAGGAGAGAAGCAGTCTAGGATATTATGATTTGAATTAGTTTTTCAAAGGAATTTAGAGTAGGCAATCTGTCCTCTGATCTTTCTTTGCACACTAAAAGTATGAGTCAGTTATGCTAAGATAGCTTAAATTGAGAATACAGTGATTTAATTAGCAGCTGGAATTGTAGAATTCCACATGTGAGGAAACCGATGCATTAATAGCGCCCTGTACAGATAATCTAATGAATCCAGGGTATTCTCCAGTGGAAGCTACTTTTTAAATAGATAGCTGCTTGTTGCGGGATAGCCTTTGTGAGTTCAGAACAAGGAATTGGGAACTTAGGGAAAATTACATCATCACCTGGAATATTTATAGTCAATATATAGATTTGTTCCAAAGGCCCCATATATTGGTTCCTGTCGCTGGGAAGGGCAGTAAGCAAAGGCAGGGCACGTGTACCTTCTAGCAGCACTTTTAAGTGGAAACCCTTGGATCCAACGTGATGACTTCCCCCTCCATGCTGGCCCCGACGGCGGATCAGAGTGCAGTTCGAATCCCTGAGTCTCTGGTGGGATTGTGGACAGAGGCAAGAGTGAGAGTTGGATGTTATGTTGCCAGGATGACCCTCCTCCATTGTTGGAGCGCACACCCTTGTGAGATCATGAGTCAAAAATCTGTTAACATGATGATGTTGGTACTGCATTGACTGAACATCTTTGTCGCCGTGGAATACAGAAATGCAGTCTGCAATGTAATAGCAGATATGTTTGTCACAGCTTGGTAATACAGCAAAGAAGGACAGTTTGCAAGTAATATCTGCCTCTGCAAATGATTTCTTAGCGGGTTTGAGAATTACATGGGAGTGACTCTCTTTATAGTTTCAGTCGGGTAAAATGGTCCAGGTCTTAGGACTGCGTGCTTTGAATCATGTAAAGGAATAGGTTGTTGAGTACCTCGCAGGAGACAAGCAGCTTAGGATATAATGGTTCAAACTAGTTGTTCTGAGGAATTTGGAATGGCAAACTGTCCTCTGATTTTTCTTTGCACATCAAAAGTATGAGTCAGTTATAATGGGGAATTGTGGTCTTCTTCTAAAGAATGACTGATTAGACAAGTTTTTTTCAGTTTGGGAAAGAAACAACAGGGGAAGCAAGAGAAGTGTATAGCATGACAAGCCATTTGGAGAAGCAGTAGAGCATTCCTGCTTCTGATACAGAAATGGAGCCAGCCAGAGGACCAGGGAGGAGCTGTGCTCAGAACAATTGAGGGTAATTCTTCCTATAAAAAGCAGCTGAGTTTAGGAAGCCACTAGTGAAGTAGTGCTGGAATTATGCATAGTTTCGAGACAGTTCAGGGAAGATAAACCCATTGAGGATCACTCAGGACTTAGAAACTATATCTGGCTAAAGAAGCCCCTGAATCAAAAATCATAGAATCATAGAATGGTTAGAGTTGGAAGGGACCTTAGAGATCATCTAGTTCCAACCCCCCTGCCATGGGCAGG
>JAOXNO010000078.1:26186282-26232267 GCA_028565335.1 Limnodromus scolopaceus | reverse complement strand
TTCTGGTTTTCATCTCATCATGACCCACCTGAAATATCAGGAGTGGATAATAGTCTGTTGGTTGAACCAGTGTGTGGATTTTTTTTAGTATATCTCTGGTCCTGGCCCCAGGGAGGCAGGTGACTTCCCTATGTGATGGGTCTGGCCTGCAGATTGGACCCTCCGTACCGTTCAAAAGAGAGTCACCGATTACAATCACCCTTCTTTTTTTCTTTGTTGTTGAGGTCTTGAGGTGTGGGTGTGGTTGACTCGTCCACGGAGCCTCACTGGGGAGATCATCGTCTCCAGTATCATTTGTTTCATCTCCAAAATCTAGAACTCCAAACCTATTTTGCAAGGTTACCTCGGAGTGTGAGGGGGGCTGTCGAGGATTTCGTTTGCCTCTCTGAGGAAGGACCAGCCTCCATTCCCCCCTTTCCATTGAGTCCCATTTTTCTGCCTGGTGGCAGGGCAGGAGGGGATCCTCAAGTTTTATTGGAGCCTCTTCTTGCTGCCTTTGCCCCAGGGTACGGCTCCACCAGTCTATTTCGCTTTCAGAATCTCTAATGCTTCTTAACCTTTCGACTTCTTCCCTCAGTTCTACGACCTTTCTGAGCAGGTCATTTATCTGCTCACATCGAAAGCAATGGGTGTTCCCGGGTCCCTGTGCTTCCACAGCCAGGCTAAGGCATTCAGTGCAGCCTGTGCCCTGCGTGGCTGCGTCTTTATGTGGGAGCTCGGTCTGAGTTCCTATGTTTTTCTTCCCAGGGGTTTTGGGGCATTTGGTTGACGTTCCTTTTTTTGAGCGGTCCATTCCCTGTCAAACTCTCCCTCTCTGTATTGAACAGGGTTTTTCATCTGGTCTCCATTCCAGTTCTAATAGGTAGGAAAAGAGATTGAGGCTAACAGTGATGCACTGAAGAAAAGTCTTTTGGGGACTCTTTTAAAAACTGGTTTTGAAAGTAGATCCCCATGTGTGTATAAATATGTCTGTTTCTGGCTCGTCTGTCTTCTATTAGTTTCGCTTGTATGAGTTTCAGTCAGTCTGTTTTATTGTTATGTTGAACAAATAATAATAGTATTAAGGTGTCAATTTGGGTTTATAATTTTACTGTAACTTTTGAGACACATCTTAATTTTCTGAATAGATGAAGCCATATTTTGTGACTCTGTATAGCTGTAAGCATATTTTCTTGTTAAAAATCTCCACCTACTCCTAATGTACTCACTTAAAATTGCAATTCCAGGAGGTAATCAAGACATTAACATGATAAAATATAATGTGCTTAAAACACTTTTCATCAGCTTTAGCAGTCAATTCAGGCCCTCCCACTTTATAATAGAGTAATCATTTTCCGTCGTTCAGTACATAAAATGTATGAGTTGTGCTTTGTACATGGAGTAAACGTGGAAAACAGCATTAAAAAAGTCTAGCTATGATTGTGAAGAAACTATCCTGAGACTGGTTGTATAACTCCTAGAAGTCATTGTGCAGAAGTTATTTTTTCTGGTTTAAGTGCTGCGGAGCATTGTGCTGCTTTTTAGTTCCCTGAATGCTTTCATTGCAACAATGTATATTTAAGAAAATCAAGTTCCTGCAGAAGTTAAAGCTTTCTCTTTTCATTGACAGAGGTTTGTATCAGGTTGTAGAGGAAGGGTACTGGAAACTCAGCCCTTGGAAGCAGTGCCAAGTCTTCCTGTTGAACATAGGTTTCTGAATTTCAGAGGAGCAACAGTTTTTGTGATCTTTCACGCAATTCCCGATGGCCATCCAAACTGCATGTGACAAACCTGATCCAAATCAGTTTCTCTTCTGGGGTTTTCTGGTTTAGAAGATAATTGCCAAACGTATGAGGAATTCCAGATGTTTGGTTGGGAAGAGTGGGGTTGGAGACCTATTTGAGTTTTGCTTGGTGGAACTGCAGTGTGAAAACTACATCTAACGCTGTGTTCCTGTGTTCATGGCAAGTGTGCAGGTTCTGTTCCATGCTGCTTGAAGCTGGCAACTAAATTCTGGTTTCTTATGAACTATGTCAAAGTTTAATGAAAAGTCAGAAGCATTTGCTACATGCTTCTATTTTGGTTCATGGATGCAATTCAAGGATAACATCCTAAGAATAAAAATGCATAACACAATTCAAATTTGAAAGAAGCTGAGACACAAGAGTGGTGTGTATTTAAAAGATGATTTAAGCTGTCACCCTGGAACTGGGGATGCTGTTGGGAAACAGTCTGAGTGGTAAGTTTTTATCTCAGTGTGGCTAATGAGCTTTTTTCTGATATAAGAATATAAAGATTCAGAAGTGACATAGCTGCGGGAGCTCAGTGCTGCTAAAGAAATGTGTATAAGCGAAATAGGTATGGAAAAGAAGGTGTGAATCATTACAAAAGAAAACATCTAGGAATGAAAAGAAGTTGTGGAAGTCTCCTGAATCACTCTAATTACTCTCTTAGGCATTAAGTTTGTATAAACAGAAGTGCTATCGTATAAACTATAAACTATATATAACATAAACTATAAACTACAGGGCTCCAAAATTAAACAAATACAAATTTCTGTTCCTATTGATCAGTGTTTATTTTGTTATTTGATGTATTTGCAGAAAGATATCATACATAAGTCATACAAAAAGAAGACAGGCTAAACCCTGCTCATTATAAGGAATTTATTCAATTAAAATTAGCAGGACTGCTTAAGCAAATAAACATAGACAGTGTTTCACACTAAAAGTCTTTACAAACAATTCTAGATGGTATGGGTTAGAACCTCAGCTGGTATAAATCACTATTTCCATTAGCACCATCTTCAATAGAGTTTTGCTGATTTATGCTTACAGTATCTGACTCTGTGCATCTATAGTGCAGTAAAATGAGTTATTTTCTTCCAGTATTTTGTGGGGTTTTTTTCAATAAATGAATAATAATTTAGACAAATCTGTGGATGCAAGTATGAGTAGATTAGGAACTTCAGTACCTAGGCCGTAGATATATAATATAGATATATAAATTTATATGTGTATATGTATATCCGTGTATATATGTGTTAAAATTTACCATTTTCACTGCTGTAAAGAGGTCAGATGCCTGCTTCTACAGGTCTAGCCAAAGGTTTTAGTTAGAGTAACTATATTTATAACTACCTTCTATCATTAATCAAATGTAGACTCAAATCACCCTATATAAATGATGTAGTATTCTGAATTATTGAAACTACAGAATATGTAATATTCGGAGTACAGAGGGTATCGTAGCATCAAGCTACAATATTATGTGTGTGTGTGTATGTTTTTTCCTACCTTACTGTGACTTGGTCTGAGGAGAATTTGAGTTGTGGTGAGTGCTTTGAACTGCTTGGCATCAAACATAATGCAATTTAGATAAAGCATGGAAACTTTTTCCATAACATGCATTGAATTTTCTGGAGCGTTGTCATTGTATAGAGCTTGTCATACAGACAGTCCCAAGTCGGAGGGAGAACTTTTTGTAAAAGTCTTGCTGGTACCCTGATGTGTAAAGCTTCTTCTAGTTCTTTGGAGGAAAAAAATCTGTTACACTGTACAGAAATCCCCAGTGCAGCTTAGTCTTAAGGAAAGTCTGCCAGATCTAACATCTTAATTCTGGTTTTAGTTTTTTTCATGGCATTGTACTTTGTATCTTGTGCCTATTCCTTTCTCCGAAGATTCGAAGAGTTGATTGCAAAGTGTTCAGAGGGTGCATGCATTAACTTTTCCACTTGTACACGAGATACTGGACTGGCCTCTGAGTTCAGGTGCTTTGTTGCAAGAAAGGTCAAAAGCCAAGTAAAACCAATTTAGATTTGACAGCTTTCAAGAGCTGTCTTCTGAAATAGAAAGTAATTTATATTTTTTTCCACTTTGATTAAATCTTTCCCTGATAGCATGTGTTTTGCTGTATCTTTTTAAGTGAAAATATTGTCCACAGCAGAAGAGGAGCTCTTAGTTTTACTTTTGTTAAACATACCTAGCTCTTCGCAGTGATTTCTAACTCTGGAAAAGGGCAAATCTGAAAAGGTAGATTCTGGGGAAGAAGAGGTATTCACCTGTAATGGCTGGTAACAGATTAGGCTCTATAGCATACTATTTCTTTCCCCTCACCGAAGGGTGACTGTGTAGGGAGAAATGTTTTAAGATACTTGAACTGTTCCAGAGAGTGAAGACGAGTAAGGTTTCTGATGAAAACAGAAGAGTTGGTGAATCATTCTTGCACAATGTTAAAGGGAAATTAAGAGTAGTTGAGCTAGCAGATATAACTCGGTGTCTTGGGTTTGAGTGTTTGTGGGTTTTGGAGGGTTGGGTGGAGGGACATTTTACAAAGGCGACTCTTTCATTGGGTTGACTTGTGATGAGATGAGGTGGGAGAGCCCTACAGCACTGGTGAAAATGTGCTCTAAAAAACGACAGACGTGAAAAAAGCTGACCTGGAAGACAAAACAGCTGACCTGAGGAGCCCCCAGTCCAAATCCCTCAGAAATTGCTCTGGTTTCGTATTTTTAACATCAGGTTTACAACCCTTAAGACTACAGGTGAAATATGCTTGAAATCTGAAAAGTCTTACTAATCCTGCAGACAAAAACCCCATGTTGTATAGTTAGTGCTATAGTATTTACTGGCTAAACAGACCAGTTAAGGGCAGCGGGTGGTGGAAATAATTCATAAGTCCTAGTCTACGTCCTGGCACGCTTATACAGCTATCTGTTTAGAAGGCAAACTCTCAAGAAGTCTCATTAGGTTAATGGTGATGCTTCTCAGGAAACCTGTGGTCCCACTACTGGCATTTCTGTTCCCAACCCCAGTTTTTTCAGAGTGACAGATGAGACCTTGTGGTAAGCAGTGGAATACTGAGCAAAGGAGAGGAGTAACCCGTCTGTGATTACAATCTTAATAGTGATCAGAAAGCTCTAAAGAGAGAAAAAGTATCAAAGCTTATTTTCCTTTTAGAAGATTCACTTCATACTAAATACAGTACAGCATCCTCCTCACTAATAGATCTTGGTAGACCCCCATGCTGCAAAGCTCTCTCCCTTCTGACCAGCTGCAGCTTCTCGTTAGGTGGCATGAAGTCGGAGCTCCTGTGTGGTGGTGTTTTGGTAAGCATCAAGCTCTTTTCTTCTCTCTGCAAAATTAACAGCAGCTTCTGTTTCTCCCGAGGTGGCCCAGGGGAAGGATTCAGGGCAGATAGGAGAACACCACTGGCACAATCTTGCGCTTCGCTGCAGGTGGATCTAATCAAATCCCTCTCTGGGAAAGCTTCAGGTCTGCTTAAATGCTTTGTTGAATTCCACTATTTTTTTAAAAGTGTGTCCAAAGAGGCAAATGGTATCTGAGTAGCCTCCCTGTATGTATCAGTATCTACATTTACTGATAAATGTGTCATGAGTGGTATTAACACCCATCCACTTTTCTTTCATTCTCAGGGTGTCTGCTATGTTCCTCTAACACAACTAGCAATTACATTCTCATATCAAGTGATTTTGTTCTAAATAGGTTTAATTGCTATGTTCAATATGACTTTGTATGATCTTTCTATCAAGCAAATATGACATTCTACTGTTGTAATACTAAAAATCTAGTGTGATGTGACTGGTTATGGAAAGAACAGTGTGTTTTGACTGTTCCTGTTGATAGTTTTGTCTTGGACTTGATGTTAAAATGCTGCAGAATGCTAGTTCAGGCCCAGGCAACTAATATGAACTGAGAGATTATAAACCACACACAGGCTGTGCATAGATTTTAAAGAAAAACTCAACAAGAACATGTATTTTTGTATATTATATGGCTGCAGAGAATATTTTCTTTCAGCTAGAAAGGGCTAGACTTGACAGCCCCTGTAACAGAAAGGCATCGAATAACCTCTCTCTAATTGCTGTAATTACTTCCCCGATACTTTCTTATGTGGTCTGATAAAAAATAGACTGAATGTGAGTAATTGTACCATACCCTGCATGCAAAATATAACACTAGTGTTTTCAGGTTACAGCTGAAGATGTAATCAGAAGTAACTATTTGAGCTGTGATAGGCAAAGCAAGGTCTGCAGGTAGAGGAAATACCTTTTATTAATTTAACTAGTGAATTTATGACCTGGTTATAACCTATAGGTAAGACGCATTAGCTCTGAGTTTCAGTCTTATCTCTGAGATGTTTTTCTAAATTCAGTTTTCAGTAGCAAAACTGAAATGTGGCTGTGCAGTTAACTTGGTGGTTGCACCTTGCCATTGCCTCAAAAAAAGAGAACAGGATGGAAAATGGTTTATCTAAACAAACCATGGGAAGTTTTTGACAACTTAGTATTCCTTTTTGGCTTTAGTTAAAGCTGATATCACTCAGAAGCTGATCTGCTTAGGGTAGCCTTGTGGCTGAGACACTTAGTAGGTTAGTGGAGGAGCAGGTTCAAGTCTCTGGTCCATTCCAGAAAAAAAGAGGAATTTAAACCTATGACTTGTCACTTGGGTGGACTGTTGAGCTGGGCTATTGTTGCTTTGGGAGAAAGTCTTTCTATCCACTGGTGCAGCCAAACAGATGAAAATTCTGCTTATTCAGATTCTATTATTTGTTCCCAGAATGACATAATTAGATGTAATGACTTAATTGCTGTACTGCAAATACATAGATATCTATAGACAAAAGCATAAGAATAGTGCCAACAGTGCCATTTTGGGCATAAAGCCACCTGCATGTATATACATTATTAATGTTAATTTAGTGGTCTAGAAGAAAATAAAATATCAGAACAGTAGATAATAAATCATGATCCCATTTTTTGTGCATTTTAGAGTGGAATATAACTACAAATTGGAAATCTTCTTCTAGACAAAACATCACTCTCTCACAACCTCTTCCCTCACTCCTCCACAGTTTATACAGTGATTTATGTCCACAAAACTTATGAGGGAGAAAACCATATGCTTTGAGAACAATGATCTTGTTGACCTCTGTGTGGGACTATTAGAAGCAAACTGGCCCAGAACAGACACTTGGGCAAGCAGTCTTGTCTTTTGAGGAACCACAGTGTTAAAACATTGTGGTGTTCAGCTTGTAGCATGTTTTTGTGCTGGCTAGGCTGGGGGAGAGACAGAGAAACAGTATTTTGGCAGTATTTTTTTTGGTTCTGTTGTTTGTTTTAAATCTCTCCTTAATGCCAGAGCAAACAGAGGCATGGATATAAATAGGACTTTAAGAAATGGGACATTTGCAAGTATGAAGTTATAGACACAAAACATTACATATGTTTGGTCTTCACTAAGACTTGAATGTCAGATGGCAGTGGATGTATCTAGTCCTACTGCAGCAGCTTGATATCTAGGTAATTCTGGCCCATTGGTAATCGGGGACATAGCCAATGCTGGAAGCTTTTCTGCTAATACCATGTTGAGATGTTTTCTGACTACTCATTGATTAGATCACTTTATTTCACTGGCCTGTCTCCAGAGCATTGTGTGTTTCCCAGAATCTGAAGAGGATCTTTAGAATACCTCAAATTTATCAAAACATCAATGATATGATTATGTATTTTTTAACTAATAAATCTTTAAAACACTTTTTCCCTAGCTTGAGATCCCACCTAATAAAATAATTCAGTTCCACATAACAAAAAGCCTGATAATAATTTGCAGCAACTGGTTTTAGTGCTCATTTTTTTTGCAACAGCTAGACACCAGTTTTAGTGGGCCAAGGAAAAAGGCTTATTTCAGAGTCATGAAAATATTTTTTTCTTTTGAAGCTAGACCTCTGATTTCTGTGGGAAGTTACACCTGCTGCTCCCAAATACAGAATTGTACATAGGACTTCTGACAGTCTCTTAGTGCACGCCGATTATTGAGATCAAACACCAGGACACACATTTACCTCTTGAAATGCAAGTTCTACGTGTTCTTTCTTGAAGGTACAGTGCAACAATGGGCCTGCTTATTTTTAGTCCTGAGGATCAGTCTAATGTGGGGCCCCACCCAAAGACTGTAGTGTTGATACCTTCATCGGTGAAATTAATGCTCAAAGAAGAAAGAGAAGTGTCAATTATTGAAACCTCAAACTGATCAGAAAGAGTTTGATATTCTTGGTAGGCTTGCATGATATGTTGCTGTTTTACAGTGTCTCTAACGTATTTCTGAATTGAGGCACATATTATGGCCTTCTTTTGCCATACTGAATTTCTAGATAGGATACTCCAGCTAGATAGAAGTCACCTGAAGTAAAACTGCTGCAGGACAGGTATGCTAGCATTGCCTAGGTTGAAAGTGATCGAGGAAGAACAATAGGAGGATTTCTTTGAGGACTAACGTTATTTTTCATCCTGCTGGCTATGCCAGCTTCTACAGCTAATTAAGCACAGGAAAAGACAATATTCACCAGATGCCTGCAGAGCCGGTCAGCAGATGGGATACTTTTTCCCTAGCCCACGTGTGTATTAAAGGAATTTTTCTTGGAAAAAATGGTCAAAAACTGTCAATTATGCATGATTTGAACACGAACAGATATGTTCCTGCAGCAGTGGAAATTGGTTGTGGCACAAATATTCCTCTAAATATGCATGTGCCTTTTCTTTAAAGTAGAATGTTTAAAATAAGAAGGAAGATTGGAGGTTAATTCTATGTTGCCAGTCCATGGTTCCTTCCAGAAACCAAAGGCAGCCAGTGCTTATCCACAAATTAGTGAAAGGCACATGTGTCTAGGACTTTCCAGCCCTGAAATGTGTTCCACTGGAAGTAATTTCTTCAAAGGCTTGTCTTCGTATCAGAGAAGGACCTCACAATTGCATATATTTTTTCTCTCTCTGTGAGTGGCAAAAATGCTCTGAGGTGCTGTAAAATGTTCTTCCCCTTGTTCCTATGTAACAAAGAGATTTTGGGCAGTTTGGGCCCAAAGAGAGGCCCAAACTTGTTCCTATGTAACAAAGAGAGAGTTTGGGCAATTATACAGTCTTACGAATTCCAAAGTTTGAGTTAGGTTCATTCTCATCTAAACCCTAGCTGGTCCTTAAGGCGTAATCTCGGTCCCAATTATTATTCTTTTCCATCAACTTGTATTGGACTCATGTCAAGTGGAAGGTCTGATTCTGTACCTATATAAGTAGGACTAAGCCTACAGTCATATCTTACAAAAAAAAGACATATAGAGTATATAAGTATATTTGTTTCCTGAGAATGAATAAATTCTATTTGTATTTATTGTGCACAGTTGCATAATAGAAAGATTTTTTTAACTGGATGTTTGTAATCTAACTGCTTAGCTTCGTCATGAATTTATAACAATGCTGTTTTGTTTAGGAAAGAAGTAAAAATTTCCTGATTTGCTTTTGATAAAGAAATCTGATTCAAGTGTAGTTACTAGATTGAGTTAGGACTAGCATTAGAAGTTCATTGGTATGCAATTTTAGCTGTGATTATTATGGTGTCAATTGTGATGAATCTTCCTGGATAAAATAAGTGTTGTATGACATAATACAAAGACAGGTGGATAACAGATTACTACATTCACTCCCCCTCCCCTGGAGCCACAGAAGGGGATTCCAGGCTATTAATCAGAAAGGCCTTTGGCAGGGAGTGTTTTTAGAAGGTGGGGAGAGATGTATGGTGACTTGAAGCATTTCAAGATTGAATACAGATGTTTATTTCATATTTTGTTGCTGCATTTAATTCTTTTACTAAAGACTTCTTCAGCATTTTCAGGCAAATTACTTAGGGTTTTCGAGATCCAGGACTGGTAGGTACAGTTCCAGAAGCTTGCCTTTGGCTCTGATTTTCATATAGAAAGTTGAATTCAGCAGTTGCACAATCTGAGAGATATGAAAGCAACATTGCACATTCAGTTAATACAAATAAGCCATGTTTGATCTTGATGTATGTTAGATGTAATGTGCATAGGTTGGGGAGGAATGGTTTAGGGATTTATTTCTTTCTTTCTTTCTTTTTTTTTTTAAATCAAGGCTTAAAATGTATTAAATGATGTGAGAGCAAATTGTTGCTGGAGGAGGGCGGAGGTACATGTGCTAGTAATTAGAGGACTGGGATTCAAGAGGACTCTGCTTGCTGTATGTTCCTCTTCCTCTGACTTGAATAAATCATATGGGGCTGCACATGGGACTCCTCAAAAGCACCTAGGAAATTTAATCTCCACCTTGGATTTTATTCTGTCTTCATTCTTCCCTTATTGTTCGATGTTACCTTTTTTACACTGAAGATATTAATACTTCTCTGCCTCAAAACATAATGCAGGTCTTTCCGGTCCTGTGTTTCTGTGACTAATCAGTGCACATAGGGCTTTGAGATCTTTGGTTGAGAATAAGAATATAATTATAAAACAGCTGACCAAGATCTTAACAAGCACCGAGGGTTGCAGTATTCAGTCATCTCTCTTTAATTTCATTGCACTTCTTCAAAAAATGTACTCTGTTTGGTACAAATTTTTATTGACTGTCTTTTTCGGGGAAATTGCCATTGTCTTTCAGTATTTTAAGTGCCATGAATGTTTATGTGACATCGAAGGTCCCTTCCAACCATGAAGATTCTGTGAATATGCCATATTATTTGTACATTGAATTTATTATGATGTTATTCAAGGCATGTTTGCAGGCTTATGGGTAGGTTCATCCTACTTTGATTATCTAGGATGTTGGGGAGAAAAAAAGTTCAAGGTACCTCAAGGACTCAAGTTTGGTGTGTTGGGCACTCAGATTTGGCATCTTCAGGTTAGCCTGCTGCTAATTAAAGGAAGTAGACAGTAGACAGAGAGTGAGTAATTCTTCCTCCATTTTAACTTAACAAGCAATCCGCTGTGCATGGCAGTGACTTCAGATGATTAGGGATTCATCTGTGGTAGCAGACGGCTCACTTTATAACTACCTGCCTATGCCTCTTGCTTTTTAAGCAGCCCTCCCATAGATCCACTTTCTAGCCGGTCTTAGCAACCACCACACCATCTACTGCTGCTCTGCTCTTATTCAGGACTTTGTTATTATTGTCATACCCATAATGTGTTTATGACTGCAGTGTCATCCAAGCCAATCATAACAACCAAGATCTGGACGCAGGGTGAAGGGCACTACACAGCCATTGAATACAGCTGCTCCACAAATGAAACACTTTTTTGTTGTTGTTACGGGGAGCTCTGTGGGGAGCAACAAGGAATTGGCAACACAATTCTCAGTCCCTCTTTTCTTCCACATACCTCTGCGAGCTTGAGGCTTTCGCTGAGTTTCTTTTGGCAATCAAGAGAGCCTATAAACTTGATACTGCTAATTGGGCCTGTCTGGGAGCAGTGCAGACCTCTTTTGTCCGAAAAAGAAGCATTAGAAAGTGGTCTCTGCAAAATTCCAGAAATTTCTGTCCCTAATGAAAGCAGAAATACTTTCATTTGCAGGCAATGTCTTCTGCTATTTTGTAGTCTTTGTTTCCATTCCCCATCAGGACTGGAATACAGAAACAAGAAATAATTAAAAATTTGCAGATCAAAAGTGATTTCAGCTATTAGTCATTAAAAAAAATTGTTAGCTTAGTTTTGGGGAAATGTCAGCATCAGCTTTCACTTAATTTGTCTCCTTGATTTCCTACTTACAGCTGAGCAAAGTACTGTCATCTGCAAGCTGGAGGAATAGTATGGCACTGTCTTCTGTAGCATTGCTACAGCAGTCAAACATTATCAGGCAATTATTCTGGAATATTTGCTTTGACATAAGTTCAGTACAATAAACTAGCACAAGGTTAAAGACATCACAGGTGTAATGGACTTGTCAAACTCCATAAGGAATTTGTATAATATTGTACCTCACCTGTCTCATGAGGCTGTAACAAACCTGCCAGTTCCACAGCAGGGAGTCAGTGGGCTGGAGTCTACCCGGTAATTAATGTTAAATTCATATTGTGCTTCTCTGTGTTTCTTCTATTTTGAGTATTTTCAACCAGTTGATGAAGGCTAACTTTAAGTTATGTTATGTATATTGGCTTGGACACCAAATTCTGATTCCATTAATATTCTGAGTTTTAAGAAACTGTGTCCATTCAGAATTGGGATGAAATGCCACAACCTTCCAGTTTTAATGGAACAGAAATCTCACGGTGTTTTGTTATAGTAGCAGTTTGGAGCAATCTCCTCCAGATCCTTGGGCTGCAGCAGACCTGGGGGAAGCTGCTAACTCACATGACTGAGATCCTTGCCACTGCTGGCTGCGCTTGAATTGCAGCTGTGTCTCAAGCTGAAGTCCTGTCAAGTTGAAAAGTCAGTGCTGCCCCTTTCTTCACAGAATTTAGATAACCAGAGGAAGAGTATAAGCCAAATTTGAGAGTACTGGAGGTGGTTGAAATTGCCTCACAAAGTCATTTGCAGGGGGTGGGGAGTGGGTTCAGTAGTATGTCTTTTTCAGTTAAGATTTAAAAGAAGTTAGGAAACTGGCTACAAAGGCAGATTTCCTATCTTCCTTCCTATTCCTTCAATTCCTTGAAGTGAAACAGATACAGAGCAGCTATAGGCATTTTCAGTGACTTAACTTGCAAAAAAGTGGAATTAAACATCAATTGCTATGGCAAGAAACATAGTGATGATCCACTATTGTTGGGAAAATTTAACTGTGTCTTTCTGCATGACAGGAAGGCTAGAGGGGAGTTTGAAGGTAGAAGTGTGAAATTCTCCACCCCTACTATCAGTGATTCCTAGCTGTATGTATATCTGAATGCCTTTGTTCTTGTAGCTGTCATTTGAGGAAGAAAGCTGCTCTTTCTGTTACAGGTTACATTTTCTAAAATAAAACCCTTAACGTGCCCCAGATGGTAACTTACAGTTTCACATGGCTGACATCCAGAGATGCTTAAAAGACTTACAGAGTCTTCAAAGCTGAAGATGCCCCTGACGTAAAGTCTACGTTTCTCCATTTTGCTGTATAAAACAGCCCATTTCAATGAGAACGGATATTCCTTAATGCAGTGGTACTATAGATGCTGGCAGCCCAAACAAAGAAGCTGCCCAAGGAATAAGGCCGAGATCTATTTTGCTGCCGTGGTATAATCCCTTCAGGTGGGTGAAGACTGGAATGAGGCAACTGCAGTGGTAGTGCCAGGTCATGGCCACACTAGGTGAAAGGAGTCTGAGTCTTGGTGTCAGTGAAGTCCCTTTGTCAGTTACTTCATTTCTGGGACTGGAAACAGAGATAAAAGAAGAGAAGCAGATGTTTCCAAAAAATGGAGGATTTTTTCCTGTTTTGAAAGTTATTTGACAATCTCTACAGAGTAATTCTTTTCTCCACCTGAAGTTTCTTGAGGTGACAGTTGCACTTAGAGCTGTTTCTTGAAATGCTTGAGAAAAAAAAAAGTAAATCAAGTTCAAATCTAAATGTAAGATTACGTAGAATTCCATTTGTGATTTATTTGCAGTAGACCCATTACTAACCATTGCTAAAGGGCATTCTTTCGTTTGGCCACCTGCTTCCATTCAGAGCAATGAATTCTAGAATTAGAGTTCAGTCATCTTTGTTAATGCTTTCTGAACCACGTTGGAAGATGTTCTCATGCTCAGAGTATCACCAAGCTGTGTCCTGACCTGTTCCAGCTGTTGCTGGAAACATCACCCTGTTAAATCTGCCTATGATGTGATTGCCTGACACGGCTAAGTCAACATATGTTGGGTTAGTAAAAACTTCTGGTTTGAATATTTATGTCAACCAGATTATTGTGACAGTATGGAAAGGAAAGGGAAGGGGAGCAGTAACAAGCCTGGTAGGCTGTAAATTGATGAGGTGATGATGAGTAACTAGAGGCAGTCATGTCTTGATGTTGTTCAGCTGAAAGCAAGCCATGGGACCATAGTCTGAGGCACCCTGTGATACATTTTCATGTGTATCAGCCTTTAAGTTTTCCCCTGAAGGTTAGGGCTCATACCAGTTTCTTCTGCAGCTTTACCTGTATAATCAGAATTGCCTTGGATGCTTTGTGCATCAATGAGTAGTTGCATGTGCACATCCAGAAGACTGTTGCAATTGCATTGCAAATGCAAATGCCTCCTAGATATATCCTGTACATTTTCAAAACTGGATAAAACAAAAATATGGCCCAGAGGATTCTGTCCTTTTCCTTCTCTATGGATGTAAATTTTTCTTTGGCTATGTTAAAGAAAGTCTTTAACCCTTGCAGCTGGCTTCAGCTCATTGCTTTCATTTCTGCCTGTCTTACTCTAAATGTTCTTCTGCTCACTTCTCCCTGGCAAACACTTTCTCTTAGGCTGTTTTAATTCTTAATCATATGTCTGCTAGTGTAATTAAAATAGGGAAAATCACGTCTCTGGATCAGCACGCAGAAGGAACCTTCCACACATCAGTGCTCTCTTCTTCTGTGCATGCCTCAGCTGTCTCCACTGCACTGCCCCTCCGCCACTTGCACTCGCCACTGCCAAGATCTCTGCTTCACGCTGGTGCACGGCGGTGCCTGTGTTGGGAAGGCAGTGACAGAACTGGCAGGTAGAGAGCAAGGGAAGACAGCAAGCTGGCAAAGAAAACAGAGTGAAACCTTTCTGTTTCCTTCTCTGATAGAGTCTTCATTTTGACAAAATAAGAAGAGGTTGTATTTAATTACTGTATATGGTTGTGCGTTTGTATATATTTAAATATACAAATGCACATATGTGTGCGTATGTACATTTGTGTGTATATATATGAGAGCCCTCCCATAGACTTCATGTTGTGTTGCTTCCTGTCCATAGTTGTCTAAACCCTCTCATCTTCCCACAGAAAGACTGCAGATAACAGCTAAGAAGAGCTGTAGTTAGAAGTAGCTTCTTTGGAGAATAGCTGCATTATACAGGTATAATATAAAGACCTGCAAAACAATGACCTGTGAGCTTTGTGCTAAAAGCTGGTTGAGAAAAGCTCTCATTGACATCTAGAAATCTTGAATCAACCCATTTTTTTGGAGGGAAAAGACAAATCTCTGCTTGCTTTCCTTCAGGGCTGTGTGCTAGTTACATTTTTTTCTTCTGCTTATGCTTATGTTTTTGAAGCAAATCTGCCTGTCAGTGCTTTAAATCAATACCATTAAAGCTCTATTTGAAGGTAAACTATTTCAAGAGGCTAGCCTGCTCTACCCTACAATTATATCATGTGCTAAGTGAGTGAAACTTTCAAAGGTATTGAAGGCTTCTGGGTTTGTTTTTTTCTTTTCCATTTCGCTAGATGACATCCAATGATAATGGCCTTAACATGATGGGGAATTAATTGAGAGAGCATTTCTACACTGCCATAATTTTATCATCCATCCTATTGCTGCTATTAGCAGGAATCCATAACCCCATGGGTGTTCTGTGAGAATCTCTTTTAGCAGAACTTACGGCGTAGAGGTTACATGGTTAGCTCCTTCCATCAGCTGGGTGTCAAATCACTGTCGAAAAGAAATCACTGGTGTATTTATTTTTTTAACTTCTAGCCTTGTGCTGTGGTGCAGGAGATGATTTGTAGTGAGCCATTGGGGAGAGAAGAGTGCTAGTGGCCATTGAAGGCTTCTCTCACAAAGGTACTTAAGAGAATCATTGCACGTTAACACAGATGCACACAGCAGCATTTTTGATCTAATGGCCATTATAAAGTGGTATAAGGAAATTATGCCTTCTGACTCATCATGTTGTAGCAGGATAGTAAAATAATCATGTTCCAGTGGATTTGTTTATTAAGTTGTGTTTGCTGAATTTCCCCATGCTGACTACTACAAAGCAGCTTTTCTTAAATCCCTAGTAACAAACTAGCCTTCCTAAGTTCATGACACTGACAACACAAAATAATTCAATCTTCTTCAAAGCCTGTTGTTTCTTCTTTCACATTCTTGAATGACTTTAATAAATCTTAAGCTGTTTTATAAAGCATATTGTAACTCAGAAGAATGTTTTTGGAAATGGTTGATGTGGGCTGTACAACTTCTCTACTTATCTTGCTACTTTCACACACATTCTGCTCATTTTTCTGCTCTCCTTCTCCATGGTAGTCCAGTAAATTGTGATAAAATAGAGTTTGGCTCTTTTTTTCCTGTGTCACCTGTAGCAAAGCAGTAACAACTCTGTGAAACAAATTATAGCCATGATTGTGGCACACTCCTCAGAAGCTACACTGGAACTTAAATTTACGCTGGCTGAAATGTTATCGTTAAAATAATGCGAATTTAGATAAAAGATGAACTTTTGTGAAATTTCTTCCCTTTTTAACTTGAAACTTACGTTTTAAATACATACTGAAGAATACCAGACTTTGAATTCTTTTCTTTTCCCATTATTTTCTTCCCCTCTTCTACTTTGCCGTTAATTGGGAAAAGGAAGAGAGATTAGAAAACTGAAAAAAATCAACAAATATTTTAACTTTCTAAAACCATTCATGACTTTCATCTTTAATTAGCATTTTTGATGCATCAGGTGGGATTATCGCTGATCTCTGGCTGCACAGATCTCATGATAATTAAGCAATAATCATGCTTAATTTTTCCTCTGCAGCCAGTTGACATGACTGAGTGCATGCAGGATGCAAATTACTTGTATGAAAGTGAGATTTTGCCAGGATTCATCTTCAAAGTGGAATCACAGCTTAAATGCAACCTTGAAGATGCTACTTCCTCCTCTCCCTTTCCTTCTGTGTGACATTTTCTCTCTAGAAAATACTTTCCTCTGCTTAGATTCCCCTGTGGGATTCCTTTTGATTGCAGTTGTAGCAGCAGGAGTTGGTGTGATGAGGAATTCAGAAACCCTGAACGAGCGGAGCTTGCTTTCGCTCCTCCGCTGCATAGAAAGGGAGTTCAGGGTGCTGCGTTTTCATGCGAGGAGCTTCCTCCGCCTCTGCCACCATTTGCAGCTCTCCCAAGGTTTTCTCTACCGTGTGCGTCAGCGTGCAGCTCCAGAGCCCCTCGAGAGAGCAAAGCTGTGAGCAGACCCTGACCCGGGCAACGTGACCGCGCAAATCAGCAGTTGATCATTAACAGGAGTAGCGTTTCTCTCTTCTCCTGTACTTTTGCACACCCAGGTTAAAATAATGTTCTTCAAAATCCCTCCCCAAGCAACCCCACCAAGAGGATGTGCTGTGACTGACTATGCATACCCTGGAGTAGTCCCATGGCCGGAGTCCCTTACTGAGGCTGGCCAGAATTCAGAGAACAATTGGAGGGCTAGCATAAATGTAAGTGAAAGAGAAGAATCAGTGGCCTAGAGCTAGCTAAAATTATAATTCTCTGGACCACGTTTTGCAAAAGTAATACTTTTATCAAAGGGAAAATACTCTTGTGAAATGTTAGAGTGTATCTTTTAGAAGCAAAAAAAAACCATCAGAAAACTAGGCATGAATCATCTTTACTGTTATTTTCCCTGTAAGGTTACCAGATCTTCTGGGATTTTAATGACTTTTTAAAGGGAAACTTCAGAGTATGTTACCTCTGCCATAGGCTAAATATGGTACACAAGAAGAGCAACATCTTCTTGACTAAAACACAAAAAAACCCCCACCTTGCCTTTGGTAATCATTGGAAATGAATGCTTGCAGGAGCAGAGGGAACATTTGTCTGTTGAGATCTGCATACTTTCCTATTGCTTCATTTACAAGAATGTAGCGTAACCACTATATAGGTTTGGTTAAGAGAGCTCCTGGCCTATGATAGCTACCAAAGAAGCTACATTTACTCAGCACCTTGCAAACTGCTGCAACTGTGCGAGGACATCAGAGCTCTTGCTGGGCTCAGGCCCACAAATATTTCACCACCTGAGTAGATTTACATGATAAAACATTTGTAGGACTAACAGGGAACTGAAACCTCCCAGGACATGAACCTTGGCAAGGTTCATCGGTGTGGTGGTGTTCTCTTTGGTACTTAAATAATACCTTTTCACTAAGGTATCTTTAAAAGGAAAGCAAACTTGCATTTTGTTTTAGGCATTAAAACAAATGGCTAAATTCCCATGTTCTTTATTTGCATCATATTTATTAGATTTTTAATTTGTTACTTTCAAAATTGTGTGTTGCTCTGTCAGCTGTTTGTTACGAGATTTCCCTTAGGGGAAACTGGAGCTTCATATCCGTGCTGACATATCACAGTATGAATAAGACTTGCCACACTCCAGTTGGCAGGTAGGGAATATTAGTCAATAATGCTGGAATATAATTGGTTTTAGCTTCTTCTGTTGTGTCACTAGATACAGCTTCATTCTTACGGAGCCTAACCTGAAAAAACAAGGACATATTTCAAATTCCAACAGGATTAAGTCACTGCATTAAGGGGCTTTGATAGATTTCGGTTGTTGCTATTAAAGTAAATCGGGTTTGGCTGGGGTTTTTTCCAAAATAATCAATGGTTTCAATTGTAATGGTTATTTTTGTTGCTATTTGTGTTAAGACATTTAAATGCTGACAATTTTGATGGGGACAGCTGGCTTACAAATAATATCTGTTAAGTTTTATGCCAAACTCCATCTGAACTGCAAGGGATAGTTATTGCAGCTCTTAAAACAACAACAAAAAAAAAACCAAAAAAAAGAAATGCCCTTATAGTCCTTCTTTTATAGCAGGAGCTATTACTGCCTTTATTGTTGCTGCATTAAACATATGTTTGAATATGATCTTCTAACTTTCATCACTGTTGGGTTAAGAACACAAAGAGCATGCCCCCGTCCTGATTAGCCAGTCTTGTACAGTAGTACAAAAAAAGCAGCAATGGTAATTTCTCAGCTCATTAGGTGCATATTCATCTTAATGGGGCATCAAAGTTAAAAACTATAATGCCTTCCTCTCATTTAATACTCCAGAGAACATTCACAGTAACCACATGAAAGCAAAAAGGATTTCAACATTGGAGCTGTAAAAGTAGGTGTCTTCATTCCCTCCAGGCAGATAGAGAAGAGGGAGAGAACTACTTTTTATCCCTACCCTGTCTAACTTGCCTTGCTGTGCTAGCCACAGGTCACTATAGCTGTATGAATAAAAATGTTGACCTCTGCTAGTTTTTCTGGTAGGTCAAATTTTAAATCCATAGTTTAAATCCAAGCAAATGTTTGGCATCAGCTGAAGAGCACAGTATACTGAAATAACCTCCAGAGGTTATTTTATTGTTTACAGGTGTGTGGACCCTGATACAGAGACCCTTCATTACAGTGCAAAACTCGCAGTGTCTTGAAACATTTAGGTAAACAACCCCCATCCTTAAAAATACAATCTTTGTGTAAGGTAGTTGTGCCAGCTTAAGCTCCAAGCTTTGAAAATTCACCATTTCCTGTGGTTTATGTAATAACAGTGCCCAATTCATCCTATTTACCGAAACAACAGTATTTCCAGAGCCTGCTTCTAAAAGTATTTCAGAGCTAGTGCCCAGCGTGAGTTTTTGGGGCATGTTTACAGATGTAAAACTAAGCCGTGTGTGAATGCCGTGCTTCCTGGCTTGACTCTGCGTGTGTGGCGGGGGCTGCTCCGTTGGCTTCCCGCCCAGTGTGCACCAGCATATGCAACTAAATTTACTCATGGTTGTAAAAGTGTTCTGCAACATGCTGATTTGAGATGCTGGCTTTCTATCTCTGACAGAGCCAGAGAAGAAAGTGTGATTTATGTTATATGGTCAGTTATGTAGGATGCAGCATATTGAAACATTATAGTATGCAGCCACTATCTTCCAAAACCAAAATTCTCAGTGGATTTTGTTAGCCTCTCCTAGCTGTAAAATGATGGGCTAGGTAAAAATAACTGCTGGTAGCATGTGTGTTCATTGAGGATGGCAAGCAAGTTTTTCTTCCAGATTGGTGAAGTTCTCATTTTCTTTCAGTTCTGCTGCCCACATTATGAATGGAGAAAGGTTGCTTCGTTCTCCAATGCCTCTTCTTTTCTTAGATTCTAAAAGGAAAAATTCAGTATAGGACTATATTCTCAAGTGTGTTTTGTTTAAAAAACTTTTATGGATATAATTCCTACAAAGCATTTATGTAATATAAACTTGGTGAAAAAAAAAATTAGAAAAATTGGTCACATAATTCAGAATATTTTTGGTGGGGTATTAGTATAATAGAGCATTGAACGAAATGAAGAGGCTTAGGAGATGAGGTTTTGAGGTAGATGAAAAACTACTGGTGAAGCAGAAATACTAAGAAGCACCTTCAGAAATACGATAAGAGAAGACAGGGTGGATCCATCCATTCAAAAAGCAGGAATCAACAGAACAAGACAGAAAGAAGAAGTATACAGAAAGCATCAGTTCCTCTTCTGATTAAACTGATTAAGTCCTCCAATTTCTGTAAAGTTGTATGGATTTATGCCAGCTCAGAGGATTTATTCTTAAAACAAGGCAGGGGTTAGAGATGAGTGATAATCTTAAAGAGGATGCAGCAAGACAATATGAATGAGAAGGTATAGCAAGCTCTGAAATGCTTGTGCATAGGATACGCCAGTTTGGGGAGGGAAAAGAAGGGCTGACGGAAGAGGAGGAGGGAAATTTGTTTGAGAGCAGCTATAAGGCAACCCCCTGCTCCTATACACAGAGGTTGCACCTCAATGCATTAGGTTCCATTTTGCGGTCTTGCTGACTTAATTTTCTCTGTAGTATTTGGTTATGGAGGCCTTTGAATAAAAATATTTTGAGAAAGCAAGCTCTTAGCTCTAAATTACCGAAGGGCGAGGGAGGATTGTTGTGTTCAGGTAGTGGAACTCCATTGCTGTGAACAGCAGCAGCATGCACACAGCCAACTATATTGCACGTCCTGTATTTTTCTTGTCTTTAGTCAGCTCAGTTTATTGGCTAGTATAAAATTTTTCTGTATTGTTTGTGCATGAAATATTTTATTAGGAAAAGCACAAAATAACCTATTGATGTGTTGCATCAATATGTGTTAGAGAGATCCAGTGGTCCAGCAGCTATATTCTGACTTTCATCATCATGCATGCTCATTATATTAGCAAATTCTGCCACATATCAAGGTTCCATACTGGCTTTCAGAAAAAAAATTTGGTCTGTGTGAAAGCAGTTGACATTTGAGCAGGATTTGGATTGATCACTAGGATCAGGATGCTTTAGTTTTTGTGAAGTAATTTTTCAAGCTGTACTGAAACAAAGTCTGCCAGATTCCTTTCATTCCTGGTGAAGGGAATCCTGGAGGAACTTCAGCTAGCTGTGTTCTGGAAGAGGTAAGACTAGACCTACATATTGGTTCCTTCTGGCCTAAAAATGATAAAAATTTAAACTAGTGGCAATACAGGCTGTTCTGCTCAAGTCATTAGTGCTGTACTGATTTTAACACTAATAAGGAATTATTCTGTGTACTTGAGGTTGTAGATGAATTTTGAGATCCAATTAAAAGACTTCAACTAAGGTATGTACACCCACTGATTTTAGTAACTTGGCTTCTCGCAATAGATGTGTGTGGATGTGAGACACAGAGAAGGGCAGTATCACAGTGGTGATATCAGACATACCAGACCTGTAGTCTTGGGAGTCACAGGCCTTTCTTTTAAGACTTCTTTTGAGGAATACAGAAACTTGAAAGAATCATTTCTGATCTAAAGCCCCAACCACAGGATCCTCTATGAAATCTAATAGAGAAGGTAAGGGGTTCCAGTCCTCTTTTACAGTACATAGAGGGTATTCCATAATTCATATTGCAAAATATGTTTTCTCCCAAAAACAGGAGTCTATAAGCAAGCAGATACCTGCCTCATATGACCTTATAGAGGCTCAGCTCTTTCCCACCTGCTACGCTGTCTGGGTAGTTGTTGCAGACATTTCCTTTCCCCTCAGCATTTTTTTAACATTGAGCCGTAATCAGGCAAGAATGTTGCCTCCCCACACACGGCTACTTCAGCTTTTGCAGTATCAGCTCTGGTTTTAAGATACTGGAGCATGCGTCGTTCTTGATAACGTCATGGACATGTATGGCGGAGGCTTGCATCTCATTAATGGGCCATGCATAAGCTAATGTCCATCTCATTTGTATGTGTCAGCTGGAACATAATAAGCAAAGCTTTTTTGATGAGCGCTACTGCTATGTCACACTGAAGATAGCAGGCTTTGATGGCTTAGCAAAACTGAGTGTTTCTGGTAGAACCAGTAGTTGCTTTGGCCATATGCAGCACAGCACGATGATGTCCCTGAACTGTAACTTACTGCTTCGTACCAGTAAACTCTACACAGTGTGTGTGAGTTTCCACTAAGGCTTCTTCCTGAATGGCTGACCAAGAAGTTAAATGGAGAAAGGCACATCAGACGAGATGAAAAACAATCTTTGGACATGTTTTAGTGAATCTGACAGTGAACCTTGTGTTCTTTTTTAACACCAGGAGACCGCAGTTTGGGTGAGCTGGTAGGTAGGTTGATGACTGATGTTTGGCAAGCAGAAGGCTTCTGCTCGCTTGAACAGATGAACCAATTAATCAGAACTCTCTAAACCTGCTGGCTGTATTCACTGCATCTCTACCAGCGTAGATGTATTCCCATCCTTCTAAGTAGCATGCTTATTACTTTCACAAATTAGCACATTTTGGTGTTTCATTAATGTTTCTCAAGTATTCTGAGAACAATGTGATGACATGTCACTGACAAAAATCAGAACTGCACAAATTAAAACAGGGTGACTTGTAGTGAAGAGAAAGAAAAGCAGACAACCATTTGTACACTTCAGCTGGGGAAACAAATACTGACTGCAAAACTGCCTGTGCTGGGGGCGCAGGTAAACCTGTGAGCTGAGCTCCTAGCACCAGGAGCTTGGCAGGCCAGGGGGCTTCTGTTAAGTACATGTCGTTCCTCATAGAAAGTGGTGTTTGTGTGGCTGGTCTTTGTTTTAGTGTTTGACGTTTTTTCTGGTCAGTGTTTGTGTTCAGTGGCAGAAATCACCCATGCAGGAATGTTGCAGCCGACAGAGACTGCTTGTTTTCGGGGGGAGCCCTACTCTCATGAAGTCTTTACGTTTTAGCGGAAGAGGAGCTAAAGGGCACGAATAATCCTGTCAGTGTGGCAACAGAAAAGCAAATCACAGGACTGGGCCCTCAGAAAAATGCCTATTACTCATCAATAGCATTCATGGTAAAATATTGAAGTCAGCAAACCCATAGGTATGGAGCCTCTATTCACGCAAGAAGGACCAAAGGCACTTCTAGCTCTGCGGTTTTTTTGGCAGTTGTTGTTTTTTTTCCCTAAGGAAATCAAAGCATGTAAGAAAATGTAACTCCATATTTTTAGTTGCTGGGAGTAACGTTTAAAGGTGACTTGTGCTTCCATTTGATTGTCTGACTAAGCAGTTCTGAAGCCCTAAGGGTAAATGGTCCTTGCTCCAAGGACCCTTCTCTAAAACAACCTAAATCAATTATTTCTGAGCTAATGTATATTTCTGAAAATAACTCTAGACACTATCAGATGCCCAAATGAGAAAAGGCTTTAATTCAGGTTTGTATTTGATTCACATAGAACTGTAAAGCTTCCATAAATATTTGCAGAATTTTTTTATGCTTTCACGTTGCTACCATACAAATCATGAGGGTCTTCAGTTTGCCTTTGTGTTACGAGATGAAAAATGCAAGTGTTTTTTGAGACTGTATTTAATCTGAGTCAGCACTAATTATGTGTTGTCTGAATCAATACAGTCTGGAGAGAGTATTGTGAGAAAGGGAAGGACACACAGTTTAATATAACACAAGATGGTCCCCTGGCTTTGTAAATCTGAGTAAACTGCCATGACAGAGAGGCAAATATTTAGGCTTATAGTCTGAATACTTACAAGTTGGTGCCTGCTAAAGATGGTGTGCTCAGCTTCTCTTTGGAGAGATTTATTTCTCTGATTTCCTCATCCCCTCCACAAAGCATACAAAGTTTATCAGATAGAGAGGAGCATAGGACTTGGAAAGGGCAAGTGAGTGGACTGCACGCCCTCCGTATGGTAAACCCAAGAAGATGTCCTCCCTGCCTTCCTTCTTGTGCCTGGCTTGTTAAAGCATTTGTGGATTAAGACATTAGAGAACCTGGGTGTGTGGCTAATGAAAGTATTAGAACTGAGGAAAAGGAGGTCTGATGGCCAGCTGGAGAGTACTTGTGGTCGACAATTTTTGTGGCAGGGAAAGAGATGACACAGAGTAGAGGAATTGCATCTCAGCAAGGAGTTTTCCTTCTTTCTGGGCAGAAATGTTCCTGCTCCCTGTGTTTTTTTCCTTTGTCTATCTCTCTCCTTTTTTTCTTTTTTTTTTTTTTCCCCTTCTTCCCAAAAGGCAGAGGAAAATTTATATGCCTGGCTCCAGCCCTGCCTTGTTCTGTTTGGTCTGGTCAGATCAAGGCATTAGTGTTAGCAGAAATGCTAGTGGGGGAAGAGGCTGTGATTTGCTTTACATGAATTGTGCTTTGCAGGCAATGCATATGCGCATTCATAAATAAGCATGCCTGCCTGGCCGCCACCTTCCTTATCAGCCTCCGCTGCTTGTCAGGTGCTCTGACCACTCATAATGACTTACCGTTCTTCCAGCTTCTCTTGCTGAAGCACTTTGCCAAAATGTCATGCCATGTCTAACTCTGTTCCAACCTGTTGAACTTCCTCCTGTGCCACGCCATCCCACTTGTCGTATCTCCTGTTGAAAACACTCACCCCCACTTCCAGCCATCTTTATCCAAGCATGGGTATAGGAAGGACAGGTGGACGGGGAATGGAGACAGACCACCGTGAGCCATGGCAGAGCCAATACACGAGGCTTTTGGCAGGAGCTGCCCATGCTAAAGCTGAAGCGTGGATCATTCCTGTATGTGCACATAGATAACCATGGATGCTTTCCACGGAATAAACTAAAACTTGAAGAATGTGTCCCAGTTGATTCCTAAAGCACTTCTCCAACTGAACATTTTTCTGTAATTATCTTTCTTATATAATAACTGTGGGCTCTTTAATTCAATTTACCATTAAAAAAAGTGGAAACACTTTTTTTTTTTAAGAACACTCTTCAGCTGTTTTTGTTAAGGCATTGTTCTTCCTTTAGCTTTAATTTCATCATACTTCTTTCCTAATTAAAATCCAGCTTATTTTCCCCAAGTTGTAAAAGACAAAAGATCACTTTTCTCATTCTCTAAACTAAATTGGATTTTAAAAACAGAACACCCTGACTTTTTTGTCTAATAGGATTTATTATACTATTTTGTATAATCATTGTAATTAGGAATTGTGTACCACTGTTTTAACAAAGCTTCCAGTCAGAAACACTAAAAATCTTATGGTTCTTATTCATTATGAATGGATCCTACTCTAAGCCACTATCTTTACTTAGGCATAGCAAATCTTTCATACTGTCTTTTTTTTTTTTCAGTTACAATGCAAGCAATTTATTGGGCAACCCCTACTAAATAAGATCTTATCGCTTTTTATTAAGCTTTAAACAAGATTTAAACCAAAGCTCTCAATCCCTTCATCCTTCAGCCTGTGTTGATATTGCTGATTGCCCCCAGTGCAGAACCCAGATGCAGAACCTTGCACTTGGGCTTGTTGAACTTCAAGTGGTTTTCATAAGCTCGCTTCTCAAGCCTGTCCGGGTCCCTCTGGATGGCATCCATTTCCTCTAGAGAATCAGCTGCACCACTCAGCTTGACTGGGAGGATAAAGGAGACCACCACCTGTGTTCCCGATCCTTTTAACATTGCTCTGAGGAACACATAGTCTCTTTTGGTGGTTCTACATTGTCACAATATCACTAGACCCTATGTAGAATAGTGGGAGCAGATAACACTTTGTAGGGGTCACCAGACTTGACAACCTCTCAGTCATGTCACGAATGTGAGCTCCTGGTAGGCAGCAAACTTGTCCAGAAAAGGACTTTCAGTGCCTTGCAGTAGGCAGCCTCCAATTACTGATAGTTTATGTGCTTTTCTGATGGCACTAGTTCTAATGTGGGTGGGTGGCTGAATCAACTTTGCATGGTGAGCTTCTCCTGGATCCTGTCCGTTACTCATGCACTCTTCATTCCCCAACCCCAGAGCACCCCATCTGTTACACTGGGGCACTTTAAGGGAAGGGTCCTCCTCCTGCCCTGAGCAGAGACAAGGGTCCTGTCTCCTTCATCTCCAAATTACTTGTGTCAGCCAGCTCTAGGCTGAACACAGGCTTACATTCCCTGTGTGCAGCCTTCAGGCGGGGCTGGGACAGCACACGATACCACGTTATCGATTTCCCACTCACATCCCCAGATACTGCACTGCCTGTTGAGCTCCTCCTTATAACGTGACTACTTGTTAGAAGAGTTGTTCTAGCTTGGCACACTTGCTGCTACAATATCCAGGTGCCGGGGGGGATTTCCAGATGCTGGAGGTCCATGCAGTCCAGCCTGGACAGGCCTGGACAGCTGTCTCAGCCCGTGGGGGAGCCAGCACAGGCAAGCTGCAGTGCTTCTCTTTGGGTTTCTGCCTCAGTCTTGCAGCTGCAATGGGTTGACACCAGTTTCTGCTAGGAGGACACATGTCTCCTCAGAAAAAAAATTGCCCTGGAGTCCTCAAGATGCTGAGTGGGCTTTCACAGCCACCAGCTGTGACCGTCGGGGTTGCAGCCCTCACAACAGGCAGAGCACTCCCCTTCCCTCTACACAAACCTGGACTTCTTGCTCTTTTGCCCTGCTCACATATAATTGCCTCAAGTTTCCAGCATGAGCAGGTGACATGCTTGGGGTCTGAACACCACAACTGATCGGGAAATTCCCCCTGATGCTTCAGGGAACCAGAAGTGTGATTGGAAACGTTGAGTTCTTCCCTAAAATTACTACATATGAAGCCTTTTATCAGATAGGGAGTTAAATGCGTTAGAGTGAGTATACCAGCTTATTGTCTGGTATATGATGATAAACTGCCTCTAGCTATGCAGAAATGTATAGCAGATACTTGCTTTGGCTTTTTTTTATAGAAAATACACAGTTTAGTTATTTCTTTTTTTGTCCATGAAACTTTGAATGCAGCCTGCATGCATTTTATAGATTTACGAACTTGCTGTACTCCAGAACTTCCATAGCTGAAATGAGAGTCTAGACACCCTATTACTATCTAAAAAGACACTTATTCATGCAGGCCAAATTGATTTGAAGTGTCCACTTCTTGTTTCAAAGGCATTATTTCTGAAGTGATAATTGGGGTTATTTTTGCATGCTGTGTTACATCTGACTTTGATTGACTCTTGCACAGATAACTTTGGGTTTGTTGCTGCAGACCTTCTGCTCAGCACCAGGAGCAGCAGTTGGGAAGTCAACGCAGAGTCCTCATCTCCTTTTCTCAGCAAGGATTAATGCTTTTGTTTAATACCCAGCTTCTGCTAACAGAAGCCTGTACATAATGAGATGGTGAAACCTTTTCGAAAACCTTGTTTCTGAGTGATTGCAACTAGGGTTTTGTCATAGGACCTCAGCAGGCATAGTTAGTAATTAGTATCTTTACATATAATCCTTAACAATTTCCATATACTGTTTGTAGAAGCTATGTGTTGGAGGCTAGTGAATAATCTATGTTATTGAAGATAAATGTGTACTATAATTACACGGTTCTTTCTAATGCTGCAATCAGAAAAATGTAGCAGGTAATGACGTACATGGAGCCTGGTTCCAGGCTGAAAAGGAACGACACACCATGAGTCTGTTATGTGTGCTGCTCGAGACAGGTTTTCCAAACTGTTAGGCGTGCTAGTGGCTTCCTTTTCACAAGGATCTAATGCTGTAACTTTGTAAAATATGTGTTTTGATTGCTGGACGTTTTTCAGGTTCTCGTTCTGGCTGAGAAACATGCTTGGGAAAGCTAGTCTGGGTGCTGGAAGTCAGAATTTCAGAACTTTTAAATGCCTAAAAAAAGTCTTGTAGAAGTTGTCCTTGTTCAGCTCTCCGTATCTTGACAAAACCCTAAGGAGAAAAGAGATTCTCATTCATTTAATTTGTATAGTTTTAGAGGATGAAATGCGTCAATAAGTGATGTTTCAAAGTCATGCTGTTTCTCTTACTGAACTGATTTTTGGCTAAAAGCAAGAAGCTATCTAATTGAGTTTGAAGGTTCTGTCATTTAATTAAGCAATAATATAATATGAAATCATCCTCTTTCTAAAATTTTAATTTTTCAGGAGTTTAGAATTGCATATCAATACATAGAGTAAGTCAAGAACTTTTAAATAATTATAAGGTGGTGAGTCATAAGGCTGAAGGCTTGCTCTACCTTCTAACAGTCATTATTTTAAGCTAAATCTGCAATCCCTTTGTGCCTTGCAAACTAAATAGTAGAATATCATTAGAAAATAGAATTATGAGATCACGGGTGTGGTAGCACCCGCTCAAGTAAAAAAGCTTATTTAGCTCTTATAAAAATAAAAAAGCATGCAACAGAGGTATTGTTATCCACGCGATCGTAACTCAGATCCAAAATGGATACTTGAAATTTGAAATTGTGAAGAACGGATTCCAGTGATGGATTAGAGACACAGAGTAAGAGGAGACAAAGACCAAGTTTACCCTTCATGTAAGCTATGCAGTAGAGATGAACGGGTTTGAGTTTGTTCTGGGAATAAAATTCGGCCTTAGTTAATGTATGTGATGGGAGGTAGAGTTGGTGGATGTTTTGTTACTCTGATTTGTGCTTTCTGTAAGCAAGAGGCAATCCTCTTTATCATTCCACGTATTCTCACACCAAAGGCTCTGAAGTCTCCATCACCACCTGGGTAATGTTTCTGACAGTCCTGTGTTCCTCTCCTTTTCATCGTGGTTTGTCTGATGGAGCAGGAAGGAGAGTCAGCATGGGGTGCACTGAGGTAAATGGTGACTGCTAAGAGATCTGATCCAACTTCACACAGTAATGTTCTCCTAATGAAGCAGGCAAAAGTGCAAAATTAAATACCTCCAACTTTTTTAATATGGTTATGAAAGTGGCAACCGCAATTCATTTGGTTCTGGGAGCGCATTCACCAGAACGCTGATAATAAAAAAAATTGAGACACCTCAGAGAGGAGCAACAGGGCAAAAAAACCAAACAACCCAAGAGTTGCGGGAGAAAAAGGTAAAGTTTAAAATAGCCAAATATATATAATCTAGAGAGTGACAATTTCAGTTCTGGTTCAAGAAAGCACTTAAACATTTATTTAAGTGCTGCTCTGGGTAAGAATGTTTTCCTGAGTTGAAAAGCAAAGGGACTGGGAGCAGTCTAAGTATCTAGCATCTGGTCCCTTCTGTAGGGAAGGAATGACTTGGGAAGATGTAAATATTAAAATGCTACATTTCATCTTTTCAGAATAGGATTTTTGCTATTTCAAGTGTAAGATTTCTTGGGACATTCCAAGGTAACAAAATATGATAGTAGTCAACGTTTTCTTGGGAATAATTCCAGCCTGGCAGGGAAATCAATTCATTGACCCCAGAGATTTTCTTGTGTTGTTTGCTCCATTGGTACACTTAAAAATTAAAATTGGGAAAGCAACCTGGAATTTGCAGAAATGTAAATTCACTGCTATTGCAGTGTTAACTTTCCACTAATGATCTTTGAAAGCTGTTGAGTGAGACCCTCCCTCTTCCCTTCCCCCTTTCTGTTACCCTTAATATATTATTATCCAATTTAGGTCCCCTGCCAAGGGAATCTTTTGCTCTCTGATCTCTGCTGTAAAAGGAATGAAAAAGCACAAGTAAGCTGACAAAGTCTGAAGGAGCAAACTACACCAGGTTCATGCATAATGTAGCCATCACATCTTCTGTTCTTTTAATATTACTGAATTCATATGGTATTCAACACTCACACTCAGAAGAGATAGAGACATATCTATTCCTTACTTATGGATATTATTTCTACGTTAATGAACTCTCTTTCCATCAACAGATAAAAATTCAGGAGACAGGGAATTCCTCCTCTCTCAAGTTCTCTTCATTATAAAACATTTTACGTAATTACCAATAAATTATAAGAATTTAGTTTTCTTAGAAAATACATTTTAACATAGCTCTCACATACTATATTATAATGCTCTTTAATACTGCAGCTTCCAAATGCAAATGTAAACTAAGTAGTATTCTGGATTAACACACACACACAAAAAAATTCAACTAAAAATAAATTTAATTACAAAGCCAATTCGCTTCAATGGCATAAAAAATTAATCTTATGTAACTTTAAAATGTATGTCTGCATACTGCACTAAGTCCTGAGGCAGTACAGTATTGAAAAGTATGAAGTAGGCTTATTTCAGCCATGAGGGAACAGCTCATACAAACTTCCTAGGGCACTTACTGCTACAAGTAATATGAAATGTTTGCTGAGATATCATTGTAAGTGTTTCCTTCAGATAGATGCGTTATAAACAATTAATAGCAGAGATCCTGCAAGGAGATCCATTCTGTTTCTTTAAAAGTGAAGAGGCCATGCAGGAAGAGTACTGAGTAGCCTGTTATGTATATAATTAAAAAACAAAACAAAACAAAACCACCAAAACTGAGGCAGAGCAATGAAGGGGAAAAATGCTTCTATTTCTCATTTCTGTTGAAGCCCATGTTCAGAAGAACATAGCTACTCTTTTTTTGCCATTGCCAAGTGGCATGGTATCAGTTTGTGATTCCTTTTTAATCAGTATCATTTAAAAGGAAACAAATCACTATGTATGAGCTAATTCAGTTTGATGAGAAACCCAGAATGACAGAAGGGGACAGAAGTGTTACAGAAGAATTTACTTCTGAGTGACAAGTAAGTTTAGTGCTCGGGGTAACAAAACACAGCCTGGTCATCAGCTGATGAACTGCAAAGTGAGAAGACTAAAAAAATTAAGCAGCAATTTGCTTCTATGGAAAAATCAGCTAAAAGTGGCTGCAACCTTTTTTTAAATGCCCAAATGGATGAGATGTGCAGATAATAGCACAGTGTGCAAAGGCTGGAAAAAGTATGGAAGGCTTCTTGCACAGGCGTAGGTGGTTTGGTATGAGGGAGGAAGAACCTACAAAATAAGTTTTAAAAAGATGATGCTTATTGCATAACTTGGCCAATAACTCCTTGTTCTGAAAAATAAAAATTAGCACTTTTTCTTTCATCCAGCTTTGCTAGAAATCCCTAATTTGATATATTGAAATTGACATAGAAATTATGAAGAAGCTTAGAATGGGGCGAAATCCTCCCACATGGTGCAATATGCTCCAGGCTCAGCAGCGACTCTGTTGTGAGCCAGAAAAAAGTCTTCTGTGTGTGAGAGGATTTGCTCTGAAGGGGGATTCTTTGCTGTCACTGCTTCATACAACCCAGCGTTGAGAAATGTAGCAGTCAAGTTTCCCATACCATCAGAGAGTGCTTCCCAGCATGTGGAAACACGGGTGGGAGCTGTGCACTGCAACTGTGCTGCTAGCCGGCTGCCTGCTGGAAGGAGCTAGAGGTGCCTCTTTCCACGTCCCGGGGATTGTCACTCTAAAAACCCCCAGAGAGATAGATCATGGGCACTTCGTCTTTGAAGGCTTTTGGGAACATGTCAGACAAATGTGCCACAGATAGCCCTTTTGAGCTGGGGCAGATAAGATGACCTCTCAAATTTCTTTTCACCCTGTTTCCTGCAGCTTTGCGATCTATCTTTTGAGGAATAGCTGGTGCCAATTTCAAATCCTAAATAGCCTATGATGAATGAATCTTCTTGATGAAATGTTATTCCTCAGTCCTGCTCCATGTCTTCCAGCCTTTTTTGTGAACATGGCGTAGTACCAGCTTGGCAGGCAAAGCAGAGGGACCAGAGAGACAGCTGGTGAAGACAGCTATGTTGTGGGTGCAACTTCTTGTGGGAAGTGTTACGGGGCAAAAGAGTGGATTTGGTCTGAACCACTGCAAAGTGAGGGGATTAACTTCTCACCAGCTGCAGTCCCCTTTCTGAGCACACAGAAGGTGACGGGGAGTTGGAAGAAAGGGGGACAGAATTTGGGAGGCTCTTTTCTAGTCTCCACTCACCACTACAGTTACCTGAATCAGAGGGAAATGATCGGCCACCTGTGCACACAATCACATTCTTATACATCAATTCTTAGGAACTTTCTCTGCAATCTCACTTGGCAGCCCATGAAATGTTCTCCGAGGGAAGGCTTGCTGGCAATGAGGACTTAGACCTGGGACATGCCTAACTGTGTGTGCGCACTTGGACCACATTGCTTACACGCGGCCTCTCCCCAGCTGGTAGGGCATTCCAAGGTCTCAGCAGGGACCAGGTGGAGGTATAACAGCTAGATAAACATGCCAGATGTGCTTGGTAGGTGTGCTGGTTCATGGAAGGTGTAAGTGAAAAGGGACAGTGTTGAGCTTTGCAACAACACTTCCAAGGGAAGATGACTCGTAGTCACATAGGCTGAGAGCCCAGCAAGGAGCAGAGGCACCAGGGGAGTGAAGTGGTGTGGGAAGGTGGCAGGAGAGCCAGCAAAGAAGGTCATATATAGCCATGACGCAGCCAAACTTGGTCTGAGAAATGATGCATGTGATTATAATAGGAGTGAAAGCTGCTTTGAGTTTTGGTAGTTACATGGTTGTGATGAACTGCTTGTTGTGAATTTGAATTGCTTTGTGTCCAGCATCTGGTTTGTACTGCCCATATATTTTCAAGCATTCAAAAACTGCTTTCCATTTCCTGATCTAAGTAGAGAAACAGCTTCCCATTATGTTAATAACACTGCCTGAATAAATATGACTAATTTCTAAACTGGGTAATACAGAGTTCTTACCAACTATCCCAGAACATCAACCAGGGCACTCTACCCATCTCACTGCACAATCCATTATTGCTTTCTTTTTCTCTCAGTTCCCCAGTTTGTCCCAAGAGATAGGACATGCTATTTGTACACCCACTTTATGCATCTGAATTAGATATCAGAACCGTGTGCCTTATTTCTCCCTACAGTGAATGGAAAGAGAGAGCCCATTCCTCAGCAGAAAACAGAATGGGGACTTTGTTGTGGCAGACACCCCAGAGTGACTGCCCCGTCCCGTATTGCAAGCAGTGTTTGACAGGCAGAGTGAATTGGTGATTAGGGTTTAGAGGTAACTGTGACCCTCCGGTTGGAAAAGCAAGATTGCTGTTTTGGGTGGAAATTTGTACAGAGCAGCAGACAGGACAGCAACTTCAGGGCTTGCCTAGACAGGAGCAGGCAAATGCAAACAGCTCAAGTAAAGTTAATGGGCTTAAATAAAAGCCTTTAAACTACAGCATGCATGCCCTTGTTTGGGGTAAAGTACTCTTAGGTTAATGTAGTTTGAAGGTTGCCTTGCTCCCAGTTGAGAAGCATGTACATGGTGGTTTAACAGGCTTCAATATATGCTCATTAACTTTATACTCTAAGTTGGCTCTTCATAAATTTCTGATGTATTGACTCTGTTGGGAGTTCTGTTGAGTTTATTTTAGTTCTTTGTTGTTGTTTTACCAGAAAATAACAATCTTTGTGACTTCTCAGTGAAAAACCAACCCTCATCTTCATTAAAAAAAAAAACCAAAACCTCAAAATAGATTTTTTTTTTAAGCCAACTAGGCAAAAAAGTTAGCAGAGACAGGTGTTCACAGGGGACCCAGTGTACCTGTCAAAGGATATGCTGATAGCACCAAAAAAGCAAAGCAGGGTCAATTACTAGAATGTGATTTGTATGAAAATATGTTATGTAGTTTAAAGGTCCAGTTTTGACAGTCTTTATTATTACTTCATGGGGGTTTATATAGAATGTTGAACTTACTCAGCATTGTGCTAGCAATATTTATGAAATGAGATTAGAAAATGCAATAAAAGTTTATAGAAAAGTCATTACTATAACCATAAAGCAACAGCTCGTCCAAAATACCACCAATGGAAAAGTAATCAGTCTGTATCAGATGGGTCAAGTGGCTTTAGGGGACTGATGCCACTCCAGACGCAGCCGTGCATGTCACCTGAGAAGATTGGGCTCTGTGGGTCTGGGAGAAATAAAACAATGGCTATATCGGGATTCATTAGGAAGCGTCTTCTCCTGTCCCCGGTGGTTGCAGAACAGCGCAGTCGGTGCTGTCGGGAGATGGGGATGCGGAGCCCGGGCCTGGGCGGGGGGGGGGGCTCAGCCCGCCCTGAAGCCGGTGTCAGTAATTATTAACTGCTAATGGCGAGAAAAACCATTATGCTACACAATAGGCTTTCCTTTCACACCGCTAATTGTGTGATGAACTTACTTTGGCAGTAAATTGTCACATCTGCTGTGGAGAAAGATTACACTTAGGGAAATAAAATAAATACAGTTGTCGTTCCTTTATCCCTGGATGATTGAAGTGTTTAAAAAAAAGAGAAAAAAGAAAACTTGGCAGATGGAATGTATTATTTGTTAGACAAGGCTTCGGGGGAGGTAATAATTTTTTTTTTTTTTTTTTTTTTTAGAACAACTGATATAGTAGGAAAAACAAGAAAGCTTTCACAAGCCCTCCTCAATTTGTTCTTTCTGCTCTGATCAGGCTTTAGAGAGCAGTAACACCAAAGGCCCCAGTCAAGGTACATCATTTAGTGGTGGTACTAGCTGGAGATTGCTTCTGCCCGTGTCCTTCCACTTGCTCCTACTTCAGCAACTTGTCCTCCCCTTGTGCTGCTCCTTCAGCCGTGACAAGGCAGCTGTCTGGGTCTGGAATAAGAGGGCTGGCAGAGCCAAGTGAGGTGTTAGTGATGGGTTGAGCTGCTGCTCTCTTTTTCATGCTAGCGCCGGCGTTCAGGCTGTACTCATTGTCATCTGTATGATGGAACTGATCCTGCTGAAATGTTACTTGGGCAACAAAATTAACAAATAAAGAGACTCAGTGTTTGGAGTAAAAAGATGGATAGTGGGGTTCTTTATTGGGGGGGGGGGGAGGCGAAGGTAGCTGTGGGACACTGAGGGACATTAGATAAAGGCTGGGGGAAAATGTGTCACCAAACTGGTATCTTTGTGGACCCTGTGACATTTAGTTTCCATTTCTAGCCTATAGCTAGTATTTCTGAAACAGCTTCTGGCTTTGTCATCTTCTCTGTCCTGAAATGTTCTAGAATTTTCCAGTCCTTTTACCAGTGACACAACATTTGGAAAGCAGAGCAATGCTTATTGACAACATTGCAATATGGGTTTGTTTTTTTTTTTTTTCCAGTCTTAAGTCTATCACTGGTCTGCAGCTCTTGTAAGCACTGGTTCTCATTACTATTTACTTCTACATACTAGTTCTAAGTGTCAGTGTTCTAGTAGGTATTCTGCAGATTTTTTTCTGAGCTCCAGAAAATGTTCTCTATTTTTCTTCGCTTCTAGAAGCTGATCTGTAATTATTCCTTATTTACATTGCAAGATGGAGGACAGTTCAACAGACCAAGATCTGTTAAAAGGCAGTAGAAATTTGCGTTCCATGTGTACTTTAATGAATTAAGAATAAAAAGGAAGGGTAGAGGACAAAATTTTGCAGAGAAATATTTATTATTTCCTTGGTCTACAATAATCTGTACACAGGAATTGAATATTTATGTCTCTAGATATGGAAAGAAGAAGATAATGTTAGAATAGCAGTTATCGCATCTTTGGAGACTCAGATGGTAAAGATATATCATAAAGAAAAGAGACAAGACACATATAAATTGTACTTTTATCTTTTTAAATAAATATGGAAGGGAAGGATGGTTCTGATATATATAGCCATGTTCAGCTGAGCCATATAGTCTTCAACCACCAGAATTTTAGTTAATGGAAATGGAAATTTTGGCTGAGATGTGGGCAACGGTATTATAAAAACGTTGCTCCTAACGGTCCTGAACAGCGTTTCTAAAACTGTCAGTGCAGTGCCAGTATTTTCAGATGTGCCTACTGATAACTGGATGTCTCTATTTTAGAAAGATGACACCTTAGAGGAATTTGTTTTTTCTGATGCTTGATGTGATGCTCTGTATAATATGTGCAGCCTGATTGTCAAAAAATCACAGCAGTCTTTGGGTGTCTGAGCAATAATCTCAAATTGCTTGAGAGGAATGACAAATCTTTTATTTAAATGTCCTCTAGCAAGGGTCCTAGTCTCAAACATATGCCTTTGTCATGTCAGTCTCTTTTTCCAGTACCAACTGCTTTTCATGTCAGGTCTGTAACACTGGTTTTTGCATTGCCAAAAGTCACATTTACGCAATCCTTTTGTCAGTTTGATTGAGACAAATGCAGAAAGTGACAGATGGGTTAATGGTCCTACCACAGTGTCATCACATCACTTCAGGAAATGGCATCAACATGCAATCATGGCATGGCGTACTATTACAGTTCGTTTGTCTTTAGAACAATTTTGGAGAATCAATGGGTGTCCCATGGTTGAAGATCAGCTGTTAAATTACACATCCTGCTCCTCTGAGTTGTTGATACATTATCCCATGCCTTAGTTCCTGCAATTGATTCCTGAGCTGCTGCACTGCCTCTGGAGATGGACAAAAGTCAGAGCTTGTTTTTTTTCAGAAGATTGTGCTTTAGTCTCAGTTCAGAAAAAAAGTCAAGGAACAAACAAAAAAAAGGCATTCACCCTAAGTCCCAAACCAGTTTTGGAAGAATCTTTGCAATTACCATTGTAGGCACTTGGTGGAATTAATATTTTTGTAACTTTCTTTGCTCCCAATGTCCAAGTGTTCAGTGAGGACTCACCAGCCAGCAAAGGAGGCTCTTACAAACTTTAATTTTCTCAGAGGGCATTTTGTCTGTAAAGTCTTCAATAAAAGTACTGCACACCAGGTCGAATAATCATGGTCCTGTAAGATGCATTAATTTATTTGCATCCTGAATTCTTCTAGTTATGAAACAGTCTCCTTGTTTTCAAGACTTTTCACATCCTACACAGCGCTCTGCTTTCTCCCTGTATCATTCTTAGTCTCCTAATTACAGCCTTCCATCGGTCCAGCATTGCCTCCTCTTCCATTTAAAATTCGTCCTGTGGTTCTCTCCTCTCTGCTGTTTGCAGTAGTTCCTCCTCTCATCCCGCCAGGCTCCACGCTTGTCTGCCTCACATCCACTTCAATGATGCAGTAGGAAAGTTTAGATTTCAAGTGCTGTCTGCAATAGGAAAGTTTCTGTTCATTTCCAACACCCAGCTTGAGACTGGTACCCTCAACGCTAACGTACAAACTTTTTCAGCTCACTTTTTCGTCTGTCTGCACTTACACCACTTCCCTTTCGTTGAAGTGCTCCACAATAGAATGCCTAGACATTATATAATTTCTGCGAATAGCGAGGTATTTCTGTGAAAATGCATTATAAAATAAATTGTATTGCATTGCATAGGAGGCATAATACGACATTCTCTGGAGGAAGCAATTACTTGCTCAATAATGTCCACAATATTCAGCTCTTCAGCTTATGGGACATTCATGTAAAGGGCAGAAGGGTATGTTTCTTGGTAAAATAATTGTATTTTAATTTAGAATATCCTCTTTCACTAAACATGAAAACTATATAAAATTGCATAAAAGCAGTCTCATCATGGTCATAAGAGAAGTGGACTTTTCTCTTTTAATTTATTTTGAGAAAATACATTTCCTGCTTCTTTTCAAAATTGTTATTTCTAGGTGTAGATGTCCATATAAATTAGACTTCTTCCTGACTGAATCACAGAAACACTATAGTATTGGGAGAATTTATTTTGCAGAACTTATTTTTCTGGAAGAGTAGCTGTGACGTGTCATTCTTTAAAAGTTTTTTTAAATTCTTTTCTCAGGTCTTCTGTAAGCAAAAATCTGAGTCTGCTTGTTTTTTATGTAACCAAATTTGGCATTTTTTCTTCAAAGGACAAGTGTCAGCAAGAGGTCAAGATGTAAATGATACCCAGTAAGAGTTTTGAGTTGTCCTGATAAGTTTGGTTAGCTGATCTTATTCAAAAAAAGCTTCAAAATATTAGAAGGTGTTCAATAAAAGGCTTCTCATTTCTGGCCTCTTTGTTAATAGCCTTGAACTTTTCATTTTCATTTTCCTTTTTCATTAATTTTGATCATTGACTCAGTGTAATCACCTAGCTATTTAGCAGGGGGCACAGTAGGTTCTCATCTTTGTGTAATGCAGCCTTAGTGATGGGCCAGGTCTGCCAATAAATAAAAGTAAATTGAAACTGGCTTGTGGTCTTCTATCAAAATGCACAACTGTGTTTAGACTTTTAAGGATAAGGTGCACTACATGCAATCAAAATAAGATTAAAAAGGTAAAGGAGTGGTTACTGTCCAGGTGCACCTCAGGAGTTTCCAGGCTTAACACTCATTTAAACGAGATTTATGAGGCGTTACTGAAGGGAGACAAGAGCTGAAGTGCTGGAGGCTCTTACAAAATAACTTATAAAACCTTATGCTCCCTTAGCAATGTGTAAAGTATTAAATACTTTTGCAGCACAAATGTTGTGCTTGTTTTCTCACCCTAAATACCAAAAGAGTAAAAACATGAGACAAGAAAATGTCTTTGAATGTCACTATATAGCTTTTTAATAAAATTTAAAGTCTCTATTAAGCACCAGTTATTTCCAAGTCAAAAAAAAGTCCTTAGAGATTTTACTTTGACACATATGCATGTGTATAACATCTTCTGTGCACAACTGAATAGGGATTTTTTCCCTCTTTCTCTCTTCTTTTAAGTCAGTTTGGTCATCCAGACTGGGTCCTTATTAAATCTGGTTATGAGTAGTCTTAGGCACCCTTGCTTCTGCTTCTGTAGGCTGAATTCAGGTAAGCATGATTCAACTCATGACTTCTTCTGTCAGAAGTGGAAGGAAAGTAAAATCAGTTATAAAAATATTTCCCCCTCAGTAAAGTAATGGCAATCTAACAAGATCTGTGTGGAGCTTTCCTTTGGCAGTGTCGGCTAGACATTGTAAGAGTCTGTCAGATGATCTCTGATTAACTGAGACAAAAAAATCAATATTTATGTTAAGTAAATGGTGGTTGGCAAGTAGATGGGAAAATGTCCAAAGTTTAATGTAATTGACCCATATAACACAGAAATGGAAAAAACAAAACTGTGAAAACTATTTTTCAGAGTCTCAAAGTATAAGCAAGGAGTAGCTTGCTGCAGGCCATACTCAAATGTCTTTCTGCACATCTGTCTTACCTTCCCTGATGAACCATCCTACTACTGTTTTGAATTTGTCAAACTCAAACCATGTGGTAGCCCCTCTTCAGCACAGAGTGCTTTTCACTATCACGTTAACGCAACGCCTCTTTGAAATACTTTTTTTACTTGAGATCAGGTGAAGTACCCTCAGCAAAGAAATGTACCTTTTCAATCCTCTCATATAAAGAATTTTCATATAGGCTAATCTAGTCCAAAGCAGTAAATATGTATATATAATTTATATGTATTTTATATGCACATATTTGATCCGTATCTTCTTATCCAGAACTGCCCTACAGTTAAGAGCCCTGACTGATAAAGATTGATTCTGTTAAAGTTTTATTTGTATGATTTGCCATTATGAAGAAGGTTCATTGTTACTTGTTAACTGTGAGAAGGGATGAAGTGTTTCTTTATACCTTTGTTTGCCATAGGCATCCCAGCATTGGGATCAGGAGAGCTCTAGGAAGAATGATGTAAGGTTAAAAAGAGCAAAATGTTTACTGCAGATGTTTCAGTTGGTGTGTATAAGAGTAAATGCTGGAGAAAACAGAAGAATTGCATTCCTGGAAGACTCAGCTCCCTGACCCTCCTTCTGACTCTTATGGTCACATTCCTTGAAAAGAAGCATAGCAAAGTATTTAAAATCAAACTATTCAAAACCAAAGATGGAAAATGGTTTGGTGCTGAAACTTCACTGGATGTGACCTTCTGCTAAGAGCACTCAAAGTGCGTACACCACCAGATCTAAAAATAAATGACAGACAGAAAATTGGCAGGATGCTCCCTGAGGTCTAAACAGTGTAATGTCATGTAGTTTGTAACTGCATGGATATTTGTCACCGCAATCCTGCATGAAGGACACACACTGTGCAAACTCTTATTAATGTGTTACATTGCTTTTCTATTGTGGCTGGTGAGTTGAATCCAATATTTTCCCTTTTCTTCCCTGAATTCATTGTGGGAAGCTATCTGATACTTCATGAATTGCATAATAGTGTCTGCTGTGAAGTATGCAAGTACCTGATTGTAGCATACACCTGTACTTGACAGCTTCATTGACAAAACTGTTAAAACTATTTTCTCTTTGTGCCCTTTCCAGGATATTATAAACTGCTTGTGCCGTAGGAGGTCACCCAGGAAGGCCTGCATGCCGAAGAGAAGCACCTCGTTTGCCATCTCATTCATACCTCTCAAGACTTTTAAGATGAATTATTTATCAAAGATGCTTATGTCAGAAGTTTGGACAGCAGATGTCTTCTTTAATTATTCCTGACTTTTTTTTTCATCCAGTGCAGCACATGGTGAGTTTCTTCAAGACAGAGTAAAGATGCTTCATCTTAGAACACCAAAGAAAAGACTGAAGAAAAATGTTCCTCTACTTGCTTGCATGCAAGCAGTGACTAAAAGGCAATATTGTCTTCATATCCATGCCACAGATCCCTGCTCAGATATTCAACTCCCTACATGCGGGAGACTCCCACTAGTGTCAGCGGGAGCTGAAGGGTGCTGGACTGACAGTTCTGGATGCTGAAGATCTTTTATGCATTTTAATAGACTAGACAAGACACTGTCTAGTGTAATCACAATCTTGATAACAAGAGGGAAGATGTGTGAGAGGACAAGAGAATTAATAACACCCACCGTTGGGATCAGGCATGTGTGAGAGAGGAGGATTCCAGTGGGAAGGCTTCACGTCCACCCTGTCTGTAGACTGAGCTCACCTGTTTGAAACAGCCTAAGATTTTTCTGTTACTTCGTTATTCAAAAGAAGACTTCAATGATGCATCACCTGTGGGCTGCCTCTCTGCAGAGGAGTCAAACAGCCTGCATTTACAAGCAACAGTATGCAGAAATACCAAAACACAAGAATTTTTCAATTCAAATTTACGTTATTTATGATATTCTGTGAACATTTGCATAAGACGTACTTCATTTGCAGGGACATTTCTTTTAGAACCTATACATATGTAAGAACTCAAATAAACACATATCTGAAGAAGCCCTGGCATTCAAAGGCTCCCACAAACATCCTAAAATACTTCTGTGAGAAACCAACACCACGCAACATGCTCTTCTAACAGGTAAGGATTGCAACCTCTAAATAGGGAAAGGCAGTTTCATAAGGGCGTATTCCCAGGCTTGTTCCCCAAAGCAATTAGTAACGCTTGCCGCTGAGCAAGGCTACCAATGTGGGCCGGGTCAGACTACTGCCCTGGGGCAGCAGGAGCTGCTGCGATTCGTGACACAGGAGCACACTGATGAGAAGGTTTTACCATTAGTTCATAAATAAATACTCATTTCAGTGAATGTTTTGTGAAAGGCAATTACAGAAATACTCCCTTGCAAAACACCAACAGCTCTTGGGTTTTAATTTGCCAGAATAAACCATGCATTTTTCACTTAGGTCTAAAATGTGCCTTTAGGTCTTAATTTAAGCCTATTCCTTTTCAGCAAATGGAAGCCATGTAAGTGCTTAGTGTAAAAAGAAAGGTAGGCTAAGAGATGAAGAAAGTTGGAAGGGTAGAACCATAAAGAAAGGAACAAGAGTGAGGCTAAATGAAGAAAGAATTATTTTCCTCTTCCACCCTGAAATGACCACTGAAATTTTTGCCTGCAAAGTTTCCTTTCTGAGGTGAGTTACCTGTGCTGCCTCTGCCCTCCCTATTAGCTTTGTGCCATGGTCAAGGCTATAAATTAGCCCCAGGTGTGTTGACTGTGTCCTAACAGAAAGCAGCTCTTAGGTGTAGCTGGTGGGCTTGGTTTCTTCTCTGTGAAAGAAAAAGATGTCGAACGAGAGCTCCTTCTTCTCTACCTGTGAACAAGTAAGAAACTTTGTGCTTTATGAAATGATTTGGCCACAACAGGTCACATTAATATTTCTAGTTTAGCAGGGAGTGTGTGTTTCCGCTCTTGGATTTAGCTGAGGTCTAAATGAAATTTAGTTTTGGGATCAGAATTTTGTTCCCAATAGACTTATGCCCTGCAGTCCACCTTGGTGATTCTACCCCAGCATTACCATACCCAAGGGGAACTTAACCTTTAGCTGTTGAGTAGGCTACAGGTCTTGGTCATGTTTTTCTCCAGGTTGGGAATGAGGTATTGATTGGCTGGCATAAATACTGAAGTTACCATATTTTCAAGAATCCTTGCACAAGCACTGATTTCCCAGGGGTGAGGGGTTTCTCAGTCAGCTCCCAGGAAGTTTTCTGCTCCTGAGGAACTTCAGTGATGGGCCATGGCCTGCTTTCCAGTTCTTGGCTTGGTGTGGGAAAAGCAAAGCTGAATACCTACAAAACAAATCTTTTTCCTGCTGCACTGGGGCTAGTGAGGAAGTGTAGTGCTCGTGGTGAAAGTATTGAGGGCTCCTGTTTAGAATATGAACTTAACATTTCTTTAGACATTGAGTCTGCAGTACTGCACTAGCTTTTTCCTGTTTGCTTTGGCAAAACTTATACTTTCTTTTTTATAACCATGAGCCACTGTAAAGGTTAGGATTTTTTTCATTTTTAGAGGTTTACTCTGTATTTCTCCTTGCTTAATGATACAAGTAGACCTTTTTCTTTGATTTCTTCTTCCTTTTATGTTTCTCTGCTTGTGACTAACAGGCTTTTAATCTGTAGCTTTCCTTCCATATAGGTTGTGTCTGTGTCATGCCATACACATATGTCTTTCTCTGAACTTTCTTCAGTATTTTTCTTTGTCACCTCTCCGATATCCTTATTTACTGCCTCCTGTTTCAGGGCACTGTCGGTATTTCTTTCTTGGTTGAGTTAAAGAGAAAATTGGAAGCTATTGATACAGGAATGTTTGAATGTGGTTTCAAAATCTTCCTCTTAATCTGTGTGACCAAAAAAGGAAACATTCTGTTCCTTACAGCTTTTTTTTTTTTTTTTTTCTGAATTACTGATGAAGAGGCTGTGTGGTACTCTGCTTCCACTGAAACTTGCTGCAATATGAGATTGGGGAAAGAATACACTATAGCGATCCATTTTAGTAGCAAATATCTGACCTTTTTTTTTCCTGTGGGTTTTGTACCATTTCTGCACATCTGTGTTCTGCTTTTTTATGATCTTGTGGTGTTTTGTGTACTGCCTCATTTTTCTTTTTTTTTTTTTTCCCCAATATCTTATTTCCCTGCGTAGAGTGTCTGAATTTAAGTTGTACTGGAACAGAACTCTGTTATCTATACCAATAGAGCTCCACAACAAACCTTTCCTGCCAGACCATGTTTACTGTACATACTGTATTTTTCAGCAGTAAAATACTTATTTTGAATTAAAAAAGCAACTCATTTTCTTAATTAACTTTTTTATTGAGGGTTTAGTGCATGTTCATTACAGAAATTGCAGCTCTTCTCTGAAAATTGACTATAAAAATTTTTCTTTGTAGGGTTCCATATTTATTGTGCTTTAGTGATTTTCAGATCAAATACACACAGTTTGGTAGTAAAAAGATGTTTTTGTTTTCCTACCTGGCAGACTTGTGCATTCAAGTGGGTCTCTGGCTCAAGCTGAGTTTTTTGCCTTCCCATGTATCAGTAACAGCAGGGCAAATTACAGCTTCTGTTTACACCTGCTTTTTCACTGGGGTTGTGCAGGTGTGACAAAATACAGCTTAGCAACCAGTTCCCCTTGTTATAAGAGTGATCGCAAATCTGGCTTGCCTGCTGTCGTGTTGGCTCTGTAAAACTAACAGGACTTATGGAGGAGGAAAAACCACTTTTCCTTTTGTCATGGTCACAAGTACATTTATGCTTGAGGAACAGGTCTGCTCGACAGAGAAACGGGTAGTTGACATCTACACATAGTCATATCTGAAAAGCAACTGTGCTTCTAGCCAGTAAGAAAAATCCTTTTGGATGAGACAGCTGGTTGTGTTCTTAACAACTTCTATAGGTAAGGTTTTGGACAAAAACTTTCCCTGCTTCTATGAGGCAGTAGCATGGAGTCACTCCCTAATTCCACAATGAAAGGAAGTTCTCTGCATTGCAGACTGTAGAGCTGTTTCACAGACCAGGGTTGTTCTGTATATGGTTTCTGTTTGATAAGTATTGTGTAGACAGGCATAGTGAACACCCAAGTTCCTGCAGGGAAAAGAAATCCCTTACCTAAAAATTCTGGTGGGTTCCAGCATGGGATGCATGTCATTGAGGCAAATAAGTCTGAGGTGCCTGGGGAAGAAGATTCAATCCCTGGAGGAGAGTTGGTGAGTGGCCTTTTGGACTCAGCTGCCTACTTTGTGGATTAAAGTTGACCCAAAGTGGAGGTGGGTCAAAGTCTGCTCTAGGGTACAAACTTGAACCTATGTTTACTAAAATTTTGGTACACTGAGCAGAGCTTCCCTTTCTGATCTGTCACTGGGACACCACTCTTCTGCAGCCACTGAGATCTTAAGGCACATAGCTCCAGAGCTGCTGCTTGCACCAGCAGACATCTTTTCCTAAAGCAGTGTATTCAGAGGCTGGACCAGCTCAAGTGTCTGGAGATTTTTAGTGTTGCTTTTACATCTGAAATCTTGTGGAAAAAGGACAGAAAAATTCCACTGGGTCCACTGTTCGTCTTCTTAAGAAAACGTGATGGTTTTCAAAGTAATTGTGTCTCCCTCTCCACTTCCCTCTTTTGAAAATACTACTGAATCCAGCAGCAGGAGGGACAAGGGGACTACTTGAATTCTTTCTAGATAGAACTTGCAAGATTTTTTCTAATTACAGTGTAGTTACCCTTAAATGGAAGACAAAAGTACTAATCATTTTGATGATGGGTTCCCATGTGGTTACTGTATTTGAGGTTACTGTAGAATCTTAATGTGTGGCAGTAACTATTTTGTTTCATCCTTGTGCTTTTTTATTTTCTACCACATGGTTTTTGCTTCATTTCCTTCTTACAGGATTGTCACGTGTTTGTTCTACCTGAGCTTGCAATTTTATTAAACCCCATTATAGTCCATATTGTCACAAAATTAATGTATTGCTACTTCAGTAAAAAGGCTTTGAATATTTTTTTTAATTAAAGAGGATGTATTTTATTCTTTAGAACTGTAAAATTGTAAGTCGAAAGACCAGCATAAAAACAGTGAGAAGTAATTAATTACAAATGGGCTTCTCAGCACATAAGGAAAGGTTTTCATTTTGACATTAATATACAGAGGATGTGATTAAAATGCATCAGGGGAAAAGGCTTATTCAGTTCATTTGAACCGTATTGGGTATGAATAGCAGATTCATACTTCTGTGGAAGGTGCTTACCTAGAATTTAAAATGTGTGTACCTTAACACATGGCTCTGAAGTATTTTCTGCAGTGTCTTCTGAACTAAACTGTCGTGTAGTCTGGGGTGAATGGTTTTGCTATTCAGTTTTGTATCCAGACAGCAGTAATAGGTGGTTATCCACTGAAGTATATAAGTATCCGTCTATGTCCCAGTACTCTAGTGCTCTCAGTTGCCAGAAATGCTGCCAAAAAAAACAACCCTGTGAGACACAAAATGGAGGAGCGGTTTTCCACATGAGGGCCTCCCCTGCATCCAGCAGTCTGTGAGATAAGGGTCTTGTCCCAGGGCTGTATGTCTAAAAGCTGTGATATATTTATTTTAAGCAGGTGTCTAATTTGGAAATCCCTGTATGTATTTGGGCTTCATACCACTTTATGGGCAGCAGGTTCCTCAGGGCCCATTGGGTTTATTGTCTTTTTTGCCTCTTTATTGCTTTGAAATTTGGGGGAAGGGTAAGAAAAACTCTTTTTCTTTGTCCTCATCTTCCAAGTTTTGCACGAGCCCGGAGCTCTGCCTCTGTAGGTGTGTTCGTAAGGGCAAGGCCTCTATCGTGACTTAATGCTGACAATGAGACAATATTATCAGAAGCCTTTTTCACAGAATCATATGGGGTTGGAAGGGACCTCTAGAGATCATCTAGTCCAGCCCCCCTGCCGGAGCGGGTCTATCTATAGCAGGTTGCACAGGAACTTGTCCAGGCGGGTTTTGAATGTTTCCAAAGAAGGAGACTCCACCACCTCCCTGGGCA
>JAOXNO010000078.1:26161777-26186182 GCA_028565335.1 Limnodromus scolopaceus | reverse complement strand
AGACAGTGTCAAAAGCCTTGCTGAAGTCAAGGTAGACAACATCCACTGCCCTCTTCTCATCTATCCAACCAGTCATGCCATCATAGAAAGCTATCAGGTTAGTCTGACATGTCTTCCCCTTGGTAAATCCATGTTGACTACTTCTGATAGCTTTCTTTTCCTCCATATGCTTTGAGATGACAATTAACTGAAACTGTGTGTTCTGCTGTTCAGAGAGTAGATGAATTCCCAGATGGTGGTTTTGGTTTGTTTTCCTCCTTTTGTGGTGTGAAAGTACTGTTTCTGTTAGTTTTCTGCATGTAGCAAGGAACAAAGGTCAGGGATCTGTGCTGATATTGTGAATAAAAGTGAATTTTCTAAGCAACTGTTGAGAAGTCAGGAGTTAAGAAAAGAAACTGGACTTTGGGCTCATGCAGACCATAATTGCTCCTCTCCTGCCTTCTGATATGCCACTTGTGTAAAGGTCATAAGAAAAATAAGCTAGTATTAATAAGCACAGCCTCCTTGTTGTCAGGAGGCATGGAAAGACTGTAGGACATAAAGAACATCGTCTTTCCCTTCCTGTTGCTTGAGCTGCAGTTGTTTGTTGTGGCTGTGAGTGAGCTGATCTCTTAGAAAATACATGAGCTACTGTCTCGTTAAGCATGATAGAATTTAATGGAAATGTGTTCTTAATTTCTGGAACGCTGTTTTTTATTTCCTCCCTAACACTTGCTAAGGAATTGTTTGTTAACTTGCTGGTCACACAGGCATGCATCATAGAAGGGGGAGTAAGACGCCTGATGAAGGACACAGATCCGCTGTCTCTATGTTTATAATAGAGATTGTTTTCCATGCTACTATCCTGTTCCAACATACTTGCTACTTAGAAGCAAGTACACAATGTGTTGTTTTGGTTTGCTTTTTACACTGTTGTGCACAACTCTGCATGTCAGAACGTGGATCAGAGTCTTGATAGAATTGGCTTGGTTACCAATCTCATTATCAATTAAAACCAGAAATGATAGTGCTTTTGCTCTGTTTTAAGGTGGCATCTCTGAGAAGTGACTTTCCAAACACTGTCTTAAACAGCTCAATCTTCTGATGAAAACTCTAAGGCTGAGAGCAGTATGTTAATTATTAGAGCAGCAAATCAATAAAAGTGTCACTGTTGCCTCATCTACTGTGCAAATAAATGAGTTCAGTATTTTATGTCTACATTTTCCTTCTTCCCTCCCCCCACAAAGAATTTAAGATTTTTGCTTCACTTATAGCTGTACAAAGGACAAATTAGAAACTGCTGCTATCTGTGATTACAACAGACTGACATATTAAGATTTTTTTTTTCTGAAAATGGCTTTCATTGGTACAGCCAGATAAAGTAATTTATTTTAGATCCATCTTTGCAAATAGGTCCTGTTGAAAAGGCTGACTGCTAAGACTGTTTGGCTCTCAGAATGAATCTTCCTTTTGAAAAGTGTTTAAAGATTTAAGCTTAGCCCTAGACATCAATTTCCAAAAGCTTTTGGACTTCAAACAATGAGCTTAACTAGCCTCTAGAATAACATGAAAGGTAGTACAATGTCCAGAACATCTATTGAAAAAGCCTCTAATATCTCTAAGTGCCCAATTTATCTCTGGATTTAACTTTAAAACTGATGGAATTTTTAAATGAGAAAAAAAGTTCTTCTAAAATGTAATCATAAGCTGCTCTAAAACACTGTTCTGAACCGGCTGGGACAGATTTAGTTCCTTACATACCTATTTGCAGGAAGATATGCTGCTTGAGGGGGTGATTTACTGTTTCTGTCAAAAGGAGCTGCAGTTCCTCTTGCAAAATTGTTAGAGACTGACTCTAAAGGGATTAGCAGATTTTAAGTTTAAGCTTTTTAGTGTGTCATTTGGTTAATTTATGGCACCTCTTTTAGTGGCTGTGGAAATGGTCTGCTTTCTAATATGGTACCACTGATAGTTTTATAGATAATTTTAATTACTTTGCAGTTAGCATTTTTAACTCTCTTCTAACTCCCTTGTTCATTCTTTCCTTTCCAGAAGGGTTCCAGCTGTTTGGCTTAGTTATATCTACTTTCCCCTTAGTTCATTGTAGCGCACACACACATTCTAGATGTGAATGGGAACAAGCAGGTTTGTCAGAGTAACGGCAAATGTCTCACTTCCTCATATGTCTCCAGTACCATAATGATAAGGGGGCCATAGAGGACTTACCAAGACGTGACCTTGTCCACACAGACACGGCAGTTGTCAGGTTTTCATACCATTTTAATTTGCTTTAAGAGAAAAAGGAACGAAGCAAGTTTTACTCCATTTATCACAACAGTTCTTCAGTCAAATTTTCTCTTCTGTGAATGTTTAATCAAGATGTGCTTTAAATGGTTTTCAGCTTCTGGGTATGTCTTTTGAATTAAAGTTACGCCACAAAGACTGTATAACCTGGCACAAGACACTGGAGGATATCAAAATCCTAAACTGTTTTCCATCCCCTGTAGTTTCTCAAAATAGCCTTCTTGGGTGCTCAGCTCTTCCCATGGGGAGTTCTGGGTTTATAAGCAGTAGTGTCCTTGAAAGTCCTCGCGGAGGGCATAATATCTAGAACTTCATGTCTTTGGAGAACCTGAGCGCAGGAGACCGAACCTTCTAGTTCAACAGGACTATGACATTGGTCACTACTAAAACAAACCAACACCGATGTCTAAAGCCTTCTTTGCTCAGCAGAGTTAGGGTAGGCTGATGCAGCTTGCAGAAAATGACCCAAACTGCCTGCTTCTAGAACTACGGCTTTTGTGGTTGGGGTTTTTTTTGGTGGTGTTTTAGCCTTCTATGTTTGGTACTTCTGACAGAGTGTCTCTGACCTCATTGTCTCAGTTCTGGATAAGTCCTCTCAGTATTTCTTCAACCAGTGGCATGGTTGTTTTTTGTGGGTTTTGGAGGGATTTTCCCCTAAAGAATTTGACCCGTGTTCCTTCTGTCTTCCAGCATTGGTTTGTTTTAACTGTTCTCAGTTTTGACTTTCAAAGAAGAGGGAGAGATGTATTTAGCCTTTCACTGGCATTCACTCAGCTTGGCACAGTGTACTTTCTAGTTGTTTTGTTGTTTGGTTTTTTTTTTTTTTTTAGACTCTGCTAAGACATGAATGTTACATGCACACATGATGACTGAAAGAAATGAAAAACTTTGGAAAATTAACTGAATTTTTTCAAGTATGCAGTTTAAAATAATCTTTTTTTTCACTACTTTTTCTTCTGCCATGATCTACTCTGGTAGACAAAATCTGGATCTGTCACCTTTATCTCAAGCATCCACATACAAAAGTATCTATCCATCATGTCTCTGAATGGAATTTTTCCAATGATTATTTGGCGGTGTCCATCATAATTTCTGTTGTCAACTGTGTATCTGTCACTGAATAGAAAAATGGAGCCCAACCCTCTTGTGCCTCCCAGTCCCTTGGGCTGTTGTTCATTGCTGGAGGTGTGGTATTTTTGAGGTGTTAATTAATGCTTATCACATGTTTCTCAGGCTCACCCTACTGAGCCCCTTTCTGGGATTAAAAAAAATTACATCCTGAATCCCAATTTTCTTTGAAACTTGTTTCTTTGGGAAATAGGAGTTGCTTACAGGACCAAGCACCTATGTCTCTCCTTATCACAGAAGGTTGTTGGTGAAATTAATTTCCTTCTCATAGTCTCCAATTAAAATATAGTTTATCATGATGTACTTTATTGTGACTCACATGAAAAGACTTTAATATGCTATTTTTCAGCAGCAAAAATGTTCTTTTTAAGATTATGGGTGATTTCATGTGGTGGTGCTTATACATACAGAAGAAGAAAGAAAATTCTTGATCAGTTGATGGATTATTTCTAAATTGTCTTTGTCCTTAATGTTACAGTTGCTAATAATGATTTATAATGCTTGACCATTTTCTCCTCCTTTAGGAACAGATTTTAAAAATTGCTGTATTTGAAGGTTTATTCCCAAAACGTGTTGGTTTGGGGGTTTTTTTTTAGCATTTTCATTGTCTTTTTCTGTTCTACAGATAGACACAGTGTCATGATACGAAGGGTAACCTTCATTGCTCCAATGTCACTGGTGACTGTGAATATATTTATATAACCTGCATAAACCTCAGTGTAATTATTAGCTATTCAGGGACTATTATCCTGATACTCATAACAATTTAGTAAATAATAAAGTATCAATGGATAATATGGGATATTTTCTATTGGGATTTTTAATCTGCTAAAACAACAAACAAATGTGCCCTTCATAAGCATTTAAATGCATGATTGAATCCATTCTTTCAAGAAAAATAGCTAAGTAACTCTGTTTTCAAGGATATTCTCAAGTGTTATAGATATCAAATTTCTAAGTTTTAATATTAGGAGAATTACTGAGGTTTTGGAAAACTTTGGTGCTAGTTTGACAGATGCACTTGATAATCCCAAATCAATTTCTGTCAGATTAGAATAATTTGACAGGTTTAGATGTTGATGGGGAGGGTGGGACCATTTTGCTTCAGTTATTCTGCCCAGCTATTCTAATTAATCTCCACTTAATTTAAAGAAATTACTTACTGTATCTGATAATGAGTTAATTTGTAATTCAATTAGCAGCACCATTTGCAAGCCTTTAATGTGAACAAAAACACCTGCTGAACTGCTCAGCCTGCATTATATCCAGGAGATGGCAAAATGAATTGTCCTCCCCTGGCTGCCAGGATGGGCAAGGCCAGGTCACGCCACTGCCCACAAAGATGGACTGGTACCACCTGTCTCAAAGACCAGTAAAAATTTACTCCATAAATGTCAAATGGTGGATAGGATGAGCTTCTTCCTGCAACATGTTCTTATTCGGGTCATGATGTAAATATTGAGCTTCAACTTGCTATGGAAGTGAGGGAAGTATATGGTATAGGAAAATCCATTAAGCCTCTTGCAATCAAGAAGTGTCCTTATGGATGGGTTGTTTTGACCCAGCTGTTGGCGAGGAGGTGCTCTCCCTCTCCTGCAATACTGAAATAACAGGCTGCTTCTAACCCCCTCGCTCCCCACCAGGGTTCTGTGGAATTTTCTGGTAGCCATTTAGCAAAGCAGTTAGGTCTGTGTTTAATTTTGTTGTCTGTAGTGCCACTGAAAAGGGAAGGGTGCACCACAGAGTTTTGATTGTTAGGGATGACCTGAAAGTTGTTGTTTTTTGAAAATTTTAAATAAGATTAATGTATTAGATGAATAGATCTCTTCAGCTGTGATCTTGGCCTAACTGAAAGAGAAATTGTGTGTAAGTGCTCTCTGTGATACATAACTTCTACAGTATCCATTACTAGTATTTTTGTTACTTTAAACAGAAAAGAAAGGTTTTGTTTTGAAAAGTTTATAATGAGAATACTGACAAAGAACAGCTCCATCTTAAAAAAACAACAAAAGCTTCAAAACAAAAGCAGACAAAAACTAACCAAGTTGCTTCTATTATGGAGGAAATAGCCTGCAGATCAGTCACTTTCTGAAACTGTTTTACACCTGGTTGCTCTAATTAATTGAAAATTGGAAGCATTTTCTTAGCTATGTTAAGGTATAATGGAGTGAAGAAGGTAGATGTCTTGTCATCTACTCAAAATGCTTGCAGAAAGTACAAGTCCCTTGGTAAACAGATTTTTTTAATTTTTTTTGGTAGGGATGATAATATGATCTAAAATGAGGATAATGACATAACCAGAATAGAAAAAGCAGGTCTGCATAAAAGTGGCACAACAGGAAGGGTGACACTAGGGTATCATAACACTTAGTTCACTGGGAAAGGAAAGGACAGAGGAGGGAAAAGAGATCAAGTGTCTGTATTTCCTACTAGACTGTGACTCAGGATGGGATTTAAGCCAGATGACCAGATTTAATGCTTCTAATCACTTTTTTTCTTCTAAGGTTCTTTTTTCCCCTTCATGACTAGCACCATTTAAAAAAGACCTAACAGGCCAACGTTCATCTTAATTATTCTCTTTCAGGTTTGTGCGCGCTCACAATGCCAAGTATTCAAGGCGATCCAAATTTTTCTGCCTTTGGCAGAGGGAATTAGATGCTCGCCCCTAACGCTTATATGCTGTGTGCTGTATGTCCACAGCCTCATCAAAGTTAAAGTGACAATGTTAAAATGAGGTTATAGCTTCTGATTTTAAGTGTTTAGAATCACAAATAGATTACAATAGAGGCTAATAAGAGGAAGGTAGAGTAGACCTTGGCAACCAGTTGAAGACTAGTAATGTATATATCACCTTAAATACAAGAGTTGCTGGTTCTTGCAGTAGTGGGTGCACCACTGTAGTGAGTCCTAAGCATACACACCTTTGGTATCTGTGTTCAAACTGGCACCAGTTGCCTCTAGAAGATTATTTTTGAATGAGCATCAATGTAAAATGACAGCCAGCTGGCCACTGGCTTTTTTGTTTGGTTTTGGAGTGTTCTAGGGACTCGATGTTTGTTGTTGTAATGTGGTTCCCAGGAATTGAAGCTGCTGTTTAGCCAGTCACTGGCTCCTGTTATTTCTTTGTCTACGTGACTGGAAGTCCATTAGTCTGTCACGTGCTTTGAGAGCTCTTTATTTGTGGCTTGGGGGAACAGCAAACATAAAAACTGTAAAATTTTACCTCTAAAATTTGCATTGGATTAACTAGATAGGCTAGATGATGTAAATAAAGTATTGCAGTCATATTTTTTTTTTTTTTGTCACTGACTTTTATGACTTACTTTTATTTCCATATTCCTAAAATATGGCTTCCTGAACTGGAATGCAATATTTAGAAGTATATTTCCCTTGGTGTGCAACTCAGAATGACATTAGCTCTGCTAACTTAATGTTAGCTAAAAGCTCCTCTTGAATAACTGAACTTCGATGCTTAAACACTTGCTAACTGGTTTCATAGTTAGAACCAGTGTTTTTTTTTCCATATGTCTGTATTAAACACATAGTCTTGGATTGTTGCCAGTTTACCGGGTCACCAGACTGTCAGCAGTTTACCTACTCACTTTTTCATCTTACTGCCAAAAATAATCTTTGTGCTCTCTGCCCTTTCACAACTTTTTTCTAGCTTTATGTGCTTTGTTATTGAATTATATCAAAACTGGTCCCTTCAGAACTCAAGTAACTCGAGTCTGGTTTGCTGATGTTGGCTATGTCTGATAGTAGCTGTACAACTGCAAGTCTTGAAATTTAGAAAAAGAACTATTTAGGCTGTTATGTAGTTTATTAATATGTGCATTATAAATATTTTTAATTGTGTTGTTCTAAGTCGTGGTAATACCATGGTAAAATGCTAGCTTGTATCACCGTTGTTGCCCTTATTGGTCAGGTCTTTGGCCTACTGGGCTTGAAGAGCAGAGGGAGACTTTTCCCAACTCAAATGTATTTGTTATCAAGTACTTTGATAATCCAATACTGACTTTGAAGTTATTTTGTCTTGTGTTTATGTCAGACGATTACTTTCACAGGATCGTGGGATAATTCGGGTTCAAAGGGACCTTTACTCCAACCTCCCCCAAGCAGTGTGAGTTGTGAGGGAAGGCTGCTCTGGGTGTTAACCAATCGGATCTTGAAAACTTTCAAGTCTGGAAACTGCTCAGCCTGTCTGGGTCCCTGTTTCTCTGCTTAACTGTCTTCACGGTGAAAAGATTTCTCCTCTCCCTTTCACCTTCACACAGTTTTTATCGATATCTGCAGTGTTTGAAGTTAAGGGTTTTTTTTTTTTTTTCATAGTTTCATAATAAAAGCTGGCCTGGCTTATTAGTTAATAAATATTAGGAAGTGATGCAGCAACATGTAGTTATTAAAGCAGTGCAGGATACTGTTGCAAACCTGAACTGGAAGGGTTTCATGTAAGCTTTCTGTTTTGACACAGAAAGGGGTTTTGTTGTGAAAATAGTTTCCATTCAAAACTGAAGAACTGTGACATTTTTCAGACAAATGTTAGAACATTATATTGTTAGAGAACAATGTATTATATATTTTCATAATAGACATCTGAATGGCTGAAGGCTGCTACTGCTGAACATAGTTGTCACTATGCAATGAGTAGATGCTCCAAGTCTAGTTATCACAAAAAGCGTGCTGGGCTAGACAGCATCGGTTTGTGCTTCAGTTGGCAGAAAAGCTGTGCTGTCCCTGGGGAGCCTGATCCAAGGCAGAGGAAAAGCTTTTCCAGAGCTGAGCTCTTTCCAGTAGAGGAAATGACATCTGCTTGTATTGTTTTATACCTGTTCTGAGAGTCTCTGCTGAATAGTCTACTGCGTTGGCGTCCGAGGCTGCCAACCCAGCGTACCTCACAAGCACTGCAATTTTGCTGTAATCCTTCCCATGTGAATTGAGGCACGTTCTCTGTGTGAATTACTGGGAAGAAAGATGGGAATTACGTTATTCTGGCAGAAGCACTTTAGGAGCAGATACTGAGTGTGGGGGATACCTGCAATGATCTTAACACCAACTCTGTTCTAAAGCACTGTCCCTTTGTCTCCCATGGCATGCTTTGTTTGCTTTATTAAACTTAATTTATCCCCCAGCTCTTTCTTTAGTTCTTCTCAATCTCCTTTTCCTTCTAGTGCTGAGGAAAACAGAAGCCCACGCAGGAAAATACTTGGTAGGTCATTTACTCAGTAAAAGTCCAGTAATGTCGCTAAGAGAAGGGGAGCCAAATTCAAAACAACATGTAAGTGTTCAAAATGGTAGAATTCAAGCTGTCTTGATGACAAAATTACAATTACTTTTTATTGCAACTTTAAAATACTGGTCCCCTCATTTAAAATATCAGTCGCAGGGTAGAAACCAAGTATTTTAATGTTAGTTCTTCAGTGTAGGCCTTTGTTAGGATATATCAAGTCATAGAAAATGTCTGAAATGGCTCTATAGATTTGCTAGCTCGAACACTTTAAAAGTCTTGGTATAAAGCCCAAAGCATATGTTCTAAAAAGTGTGATTAAAAGCACTGTTGTTGCACTAGATCAGGTGAAATTCCAGCCAACTTGTGTCTTATATCTAACGGTAGCCACTCAAGGATACTTAAGGAAAGAGCATTAAAAGAAGGTGTGAAGTAGAGGATGATCCTTTCCCTGGTACATTTCCAGTGTAAGGACTTCCTGTGGCAGTATGCATTTTTTAGTGCTCTGGAAAGTGTCAAGATGGCATACTGATGTGTATAGGCTCATTTTGATCACTAGTTAGACAAACAGTGTTAAAATAGAGCTAGTGTTTGTCATCTCTTCTACCCTAGTAATTTCTCAATCTGAGAAATTCAGACTAATAGTTAAACTCAAAAAAATCTCAAGAATGGGCATGTTCAGCTAAGGCATGCACATAACCTAAACCAAATCCTTTGCCAACAGTACACATTAATTATGATTAAAGTATTTTAATACGGTCTTAATTTGGATTAGATGAAAAAAATGCAGCTTGTTTTTGGAAGACTCATGCAATTGTTCTTTTTTATTGTTTCCATCACTATAGGGCAGAGTTAAGGCTGTTTGGATGCCCTCAACTGTAATTATGCAATTGCAAGCAATTTATCCAATGTTTACATGCATATAATACATTGTATATTAACTTCATTGACCCTAATGTGCTTTGGATCAGGTCCAACATAGATGTGTTGCTGAATTTGTAAAATGCTTTGGGATACTTCAGATAAAAGGCACAGTGATAAAGTGGGAGTTAGTAATTATCATAAGCACGAGGAAGTGGTTATACTTGACTCTAGCCATTGACCCATAACTCTTGGAAAGAAATTGAAAGCTAAATGATAGGTACTGCAGAGTAGCATCCCATCAGAAAAGCTATGCAATTTCATAGTCTGTAGTCTAACTACCCAATTCTGAAGGCAGAAGGTGAGATATTTTTGTCTGGTTACGGTTAAACAAAGTGCCAAGTGTTTTTTTTTTTTTCCAACTTGCTCTTTGCATGTTGAGCTCTAGGCTCATCTGAAGTGTGTCACAGCCTCCAAAGCATCAGTGTGACCAGCTGCAGTGTTTTAAAGACAATACCATTCTGCAGTGTCCTCCTTCCTTTCAGCTGTTGTGACCGTCCTTTCTTTGTCTTGCTTTGGCACAGTGATACACAATGCACGTGAAGCACAGAGTTGGTAATCCTTCTAGAGGTTTGGTATTGGCATTTGCCTTCATGAAATTACTCAGCAAGAGTGCAGATTCACCTGGTCAGGTACCCAACAGAACAGGAATTTGCAACGCTCCAAATCTCATGAAATCTGGGCATCATCCATTTGGCTGCCAGCAACAAAAGCTGATTAGCAAAAGGCAAGCAGAATGTATCCAAGAAGCTACAGTACAATGTGGCTCACTAAAGCCAAATTAGGAGGAATGCAAGTGTTTTTGCTAAATGTGTGCTTGGATGTAAGTGTAAGGAAGGTAAATGTATTGCTTCTGAGGTAAAGAAGAAAGCAAAAAACTTGCCAGTCTGGTTTGTACAGGCAGCAACTACTAAGTATATCTTGTTATTTTCTTGGGATTTATTTCTTTTTTAAAGTCGTCTTTTTTGGTTTTTTGACCAGAAGATTGCTCAACCACGGTATCTTTGTATAGAAAACTGTATTGAAGATGATCACAATGCTAACAGCCAGTCACTGAATGTCATGATAACGTAGCCAAGAGGTTTTTGGATAGTTGAACAAACGTGAAACTCTTAGAGGATCTTACATTAAAAACTTAAATAACTTTCAAACAACCGTTGACTCTTCCATCAAAAATGGATAGTGGTGAAAGGAACTTGGGGAAGAGGACGTTTCTTCCAAAGACTTGGGGGACAAGGGCGGTGCTCTTTCAAATGCGAAGTGTATCATGCTACTGAAATCAGCCTATCTCTGCAAATTCTGAAAATAAGGTCATGTAGTGATGCATAGTTATCATCCCCCTTGAAAGGATCATGCTGTCTGTGGCTTAGGAACGTGAATTCATTAGCAGGGTGTTGCTTGTCCCCCTGTCGGGGTGTCATAGAATCGTAGAATGGTTAGAGTTGGAAGTGACCTTAAAAACCATAAAATCCATGACTTTCCAATTTTGAGACCAGGATGTCATGCGGGACAGTGTCATGTGGGACTTACACTTTGCATAAGTCCGGGTAGAAGACGTCTGTTGCTGCCTTGTCTATCAATGCTGCAGCAGTATCGTAAAAGGCCACTAAATTTGTCAGGCATGACTTGCCCTTGGTGAAGCCATGTTGGCAGTCTCCAATCACCACCTTATTTTCCGCATGCCTTTGCAGAGATTCCAGGAGGATCTGCTCCATGATCTTGTTAGGCACAGAGGTGAGACTGACTGGCATGTAGTTCCTCAGGTCTTTTTTTTTTTTTTTTTTTTTTTTAAAATGGTGGTTATATTTCCCCTTTTCCATTCAGTGGGAACTTCACTAGACTGCCACAACTTCTCAAATATAATGGAAAGTGGCTTGACAACTTCATCTGCAAGCTCCCTCAGGACTCGTGGATGGATTTCATCAGGTCCTTCAGTTTCCTTAGATGATCTCAAACCTGATCTTCTCCTACAGTGGCAGTGTCCCTCTTCTGCAGAGCAGCGCTGGGTGCCTTTTGGATTGTTGTTCAGTTGTGGTGGTGCAAAGGGGCTTGGAGGCACCATGGACAAAAGGGGTGAACTTTCTCTCCATTTTCTGGGACTTAAGGGCTTCACCATCGTATTGGAAATCTCAATTATTATATTTCCTATATTATATAGAAAATAATTGTCGTGGTGAGTAGGTAGCATGTACGTCATAGCAAAGGCTGCAACAAATGCATCTTTAGAAAATAGAGATGCAAGTCATCTATTTCCTGGGGTGCCAGCTTTTGTGTACAAAAGCTACTCCTCACTCATGCAGAGATCCCAGTGGAAGTCGCTAAGATGCAAATGTCCATAGTTAGAAGGTAGATGTCAGAACCATCCACATCACTTACAGGGCAGCTGTGTTTTTGGATAGAAAACATCCTCAATGTATTTAAATACAAAACACACACCTCCTCACAGCAAGGAGTTCAAACGTTCCTTTCCCAATGAGAATGAAGTTGTGTGCTGTGTGGCAGAAAATATAATCTGCTTACAGAGAGGGCATATTTGTGCCAGTAAAGCAATTTATTTAGAAAAACAGACATATCAATCTAAGGTAATTACAAATTGCAACAGGAAAATTAAAGTAAGTACCTCAGAGGCACTTGTTGTGGAAGGAATTTTCAAATAGAAACATACTGGGTAGAAAAATACAATACGTATTGTTTCTGTCCACAGTCTAGATTAGTTGCCGCATTAATGTGCGCTAATGTACATTTATGCACTCCTGCTAATCATATCCAGAGCCCTTCTGAAGTAAATAAAGGCCCTCTCTGTTCCAGCTAGTCCTGTTGTACAGAGCATAGCACTAATCAAGCAAGTTATCAGTGTAATTAGGGAATAGAAATCACTAGGGGCATCATGCATTATGATTTGTCTGCTCTATTTTTAAGATCCTGAAATGCAAATAGGTAATAAATTGTGTTAGTGATAAATTGTTCTTACTTTATGTTGAAATTAGTATGAGACAGGCACCCAACTGGCACATATTGACAGAAAGCGCTGGCTTCTTTCATCCCTTCCCCCCTCCCACTCCCCATGCGTGATGTGTTATTGAAGCACCTAACCCTATTTCCTTGCCAGAAAGGCAAGAATGGGGCTTCTGTTAGGTCCTGTGCTATCCTAGAGGCAGATGCTTTTCTCTGCCTTGCCGTGCAGGGAAGGGAGGGGCAGAGGGGAGAAATCGGAAGGGGTCAGGAAAGCAGGTGCAATGATCTGTGCAAAACACTCTGAAATGCCCGCTCGGCTGGAGGATGTCTCTGAGTCTGGGGGAGGGAGGGTGTCCTCAGGCTGGATACCAGGAAGTGAGGATTTCCTCATTTTGCTTGACAAATTACTAGCAGGAAATCTCTGGCAGGACCTAGAGCCTGAGCGTCGTCTTACCTTTTGGAACTTCAAAAGTGGTGTAGAATAAAGTGTGCAACAGTGGAAGCCATCAGTGCAAACTAAATAGCTATGCTCATCAGCTTGGGAGGACTAGGAGAGTGACAGTGGCTAAAGTACTTGATTTTAAAAAGTGGGAAGCTCATTGCACATGGGGAACCATCATCTCTCCAGTCTCAGTCTGTTTGCCTGGGCCAGCATGTTTTGGCTAGAGCACAGACTTAAATCCCCAAAATTACTTACTGTGACTTCTTCTGTGTTTCCATTTATAACCTTAGAAAATTCTTGTTATAAAACCACATCTATATCATTTGGGAGGATGTAGAACCATATGTTCTGGAAATCAGTAACTCAAGATGGTTCATAGCATGTGGGAACAAAGGAGAAGATGTGATCTGAACCAAGAGGAAAGCTCACAGAGTTGTTTGGACTTTTTTTTAAAGCAGCTGTTACTTAATGGAGAAATTTAGTCAAATATCCTTAGTCCCTCAGAGAAGTCTGCAAAGCTGTGGTGGAAAGATGCCACACAGGAGAACAGGAGGTCCCTTACCAAAGCTCTAGAGGAAGGTACTTGTACAAGCAGGGAAGAATCTGGCCCACAGTACTTGTAATTTCAAATTTTGTTTATCATAACATATCTTTTTTTTTGTTTTCCCATAAAGTAATGTGAATGGTATCAAGTGACAGGTGTCTACGAACAGTTTTTAATCCAAATGTTGGTATCGAGGATGCAGCGTGGACAGGTAGTGAAGAGCTTCATCCCTTTGGAGACCAGGGGAAATTTCCGTTCTAAACGTGAATAATTTCAAAGACTGAATACATCCCGCATGTTTCTACAAGTAGGAAAATAACCTAAAAGTATTTGAATGCACATTATTTTCTCTGAATTGTTTTCTTATCTCCAAATGATATAAACCAAGCACATGTGGGGTCTTTCTTGGGGGGATGAAAGATGTCTGTGTCTCATAAATAGCTCTCTCCAAATATTCAGGCCTAGCAGCTATGAATAAAGAGCAGTCGTTAAAGGGTACACAGGTGGATGCAGAGGGCAGCGATTTATCCACAGTTAGCTCAGAAAGAAAACTGTCTTTCCATGTGTGTATTGACCAGTGCATCCCAGGAGTATCTGCTGTCAGGTAATCTATTGATTGCAGACAGATTGTTGCAGGAAATAGGAGAATTTATCAGTCAAAATATGGGTCTCTTAAGAAGATACCAGACACTGGAGCTGATCAAAATTATTAACTGCTAATAAATTAGATGACATGTTCGATCATCTCCCATACCCTTTCCTCAGACGTTCTGATTCCTGAAAACACGTGGTGTTCAGATCTGGGTTTTTTTTCTGAGTGTTTGACTAAAGTGGGTTCTTTTTTTTTTTTTTTTTTTTTTTTTGCCCAGCCTTTCAGTTGCAGATAAATAAAAAATTTTGATTCTGAGGGAAGGAGGTAACACTGTGGGTCTTTGAGACACAGCTTGTGAGAATCACCTGCTGAGAAAGGGGTGTACAGGTAAAACATATTCAAACTGCAGAAAGGGAAATGCGAGCAATGAAACTAAACTTAGCAAAGAAGTTAGTGGAAACCAGAAAGGAGTAAGGGCTGCAGACATTGGCCACACTGCATGAGCCAAAGGATGCTGCTGTCTGTCTATGGCTGCTCTCCCTCTGCATTTATTGTGTCTGCTGGTCTTTGGACATATGTATTTTATGGGGGTTTTGCATTCATTTTTCTTTTAAGGCTATTTTTCAAAATTAAAAGCCTGGGATTTATTAAAATGAAAGGAAATCCAAATATTGTTGAGGTTCTTGGTATTGCAGTGTTTTTGCTATTGGGATGCTATAGTTCATAATCGGTAACTTTTCTTGGCATCTCTTCATTTTTTGATGTCAAATAAATGAAACTTTCAAACTGCAAATATTAGTCTGAATTACAGGCTGTTTGAAAAGAGAAAAGACTTCTGCTTTCCACATACACAACTTCTAGGAGGAATACCTTGTTTGGAGGGAAATAAAAAAATAATTATTTGAAAAAAAAAAAAAATATCCAAACCCCAAAAACTCCCTACATCACAAAATTGGCTTTCTCTGGAAATGTGGGCATCCTTTGTAGACAGGATCTGCTAGCAGCTGGGATAATCAACAGCATCCTCATGTGTGCTATTCAAATCATCAGTGTCAGAAGGTCATATACTTCTTTCCTCTTTTTAATAAAGATGGGAGGAATTGTATGTCTTTTTAACAAAAAAAAAAATCTACTTTATTGAAGCATCTACCAATCATTTATTATACAACCCAGTATACCCCTATAAAATTCCAGTGCCAAAGCAAAAACTGAGATGACAAAATCCTTTTAGTCCAGAAACACAGCTGAACTGCAGCTCTATTGCTATGCAGATAACCTCATCTCTCTGTAATGTGCACTGCTGTTGCAGTGATTGACATGTAGTCCCAACTGCATGCTTTGGATGGGGACCTCAACCTCCATTTGATGGTATAAGCCTAGTAATTTTGGATAAGAACACAGTGTCATCTGAGTGCTTATTGGAATAGAATCTTTGTCAAGAGTATCATGTGAAATCTGGCTGTTTTGGTGACACCAGTGTTTCAGTACTCTGTCATAAGAACATTAGGTCATATCCAGGTCCTCTGGATCCTGTTTTAGTTAAGAAATAACCTCTAATCTTCTTCCAAAATCCCCTTCCTTCAGTTACCAAGTGAAAAGCAAAGACCAAGCTGCAAGGCTCATGTATCATCCTTTTTCACGCTGGACCTCACTGGTTTCTGTATATTGCAGTTTTAATGGTTACAATGATAGAGGCCAGTGGCAGGACTCAGTGCCCATGTCTGCCCCAGGATCACCATCAGTTTCTCTCATGGTGTGCTGCTAGTTCAAAAACAAAAAGAGGAAGCATGGGGGAATTAGGGGGTCGGGCAGGCATTTTTTGTGAGTAGCTGATAACAGCCTCTGGGTACCCCAAAAAATGTCAGTTCAAACAGTGTACCCAAATGAAGAAAATCAAAGTTTGCAGGTGCCGTGGGTGAGTAAATGTATTCCTTTCCACCTGCATCCAAAGAATGGAGCTCTGTGTTCACAGGCATGAAATACAGTTGCGGTTAATGCTTACACAATATCCTGGATGCAGAAGGACAGCAGTCTTTAGGTTCTGGAATGTTTTAAGAATAGATTTCTGTCCCTGTGGTCTCTGAAGTTGTCTGCCTTATTTCTTGGATCTTCCCAGTGCAGTATTTCTGAGCAGACGCCACAGGATTTGCAGGGCAATGCAAAATGCCATTGGAGATACCAGTCCCAAAGAAAGACAGGTGAATGTATGATAGATACCAAAAGGTCAGATTCTGCACTGACATTTACAAAGACGTCTCTGTAGGTCTTGATATTTTTTTCTATTATCCCTGTGCTTACATTTTATATTCATGTTGTCTAGATCCTACAGTTCCCACCTCCGAGCATACCTCTTATTTTAACCATCTCTTTATACCTGTTCTTTCCTATGTGTGCCTATATATTAAAATAATTACTATATACCCAGCTGTACATTTATATGAAGTTACATAGAAGTGGTCAGTTGAAGTACCACAAAAGCAAGAGTTTGTTTGTAGAATATTAGCTAAAACCCTGGTTTTCTCATAAATCAAATCCAGCAAAGGTCTAGCAGATAGCCTGGGAAACCTTGAAAGAGGGAAATATGTGGGAGAGCCCTACATCCCAGGGAACAGCAACCAACCAAACACTAACAATCATAGCTATGGAGACCAAAATGCAAGGAGAATCGCTGTGATGTGGTAAGGTCACAATAGGAAACAAGCTTAAAAAGATGGAGAACCTTTAAGCCTATGCTGGATGGGAGCAATTCATAAGTTCCTTGCAGAGTTTATTTTACTTAAAGGTGAATAATAGGGGCAGAAGTACGTAGTCTCCTAATTCTCAAGTTATAGTGCTTTGGAGATACCATGTAGTTAAAAGAAGTCTTGTCCCATTTCCTACTGGCACCTAGTTAAAGTTCAGATTATTAACTGCAAAATAGCCAGAAGACCAAGCTTGTTGTTAAGTGAAAAATTTCTAAAACTAGAAGTAGTCTGAATTCTGAACTTTGCTCTTCTCTTGCTTTGTGAATGCATCTGTAACTTACAATCTTATTACTGCCTGCAAATCATGGGATATGACATCTTTGAGAAACTGCATTTCCAGTGTGATATTACATTGACTACGATTCAAAAGGTGATGTTTCAAGAACCTGAGGATGACAGAGTTGAGGTCTAATTTGTTTGGAAATCCTAAAGTTCTTTGTGCCCCCTCAGTTTGATGTCCTTGTTCACGCTCTAAAATACACTGGCTTAAAGTATCTGATAACATGCATTAATGTGCTGATTCTTTCTTCCTGAATCTGGGTTGTCAAAGGATTTTGTGAAGTAGAAAGAGTTTCAGACTTAAAATTTGGCACAGTTTTAGGTTGCGGAGGGGCACTTGCCTTGTCACAGCTTCTTAAGTGATGGGCAATTGCTTAACAGGGTCTTTTGTGAAGCTGGTATGTTGAAAGCATTACTGTTGCCTCATGTGTCTTCCTCTAAGTCAGAAGGACATATCTAGCTATTAAAATCTAACATCTAAAAAAATGATGTGAACTGCTAGTGAAGTTGCATGTGAAACAACTTTAGTTAAAGGTATTTCTGTGCTTTTTCCTTCTATTGTAGGCCACAACCCCTTACCCTCAACAAGAATGTAACAGTAAATTAAATGCATTCATAGACACTGCAGGACAAGACAGTGTAACCGAAGTGAGAATAATCCTGTAGTGATTGCAGCGCTCACTCTAAGAAACTCAGATTTTCTTCTTTGTCTTTTCTTTTCCACCCTTTTGTGGTTTAGTTGCTTCATCAGCAAAACCTGCATCACTCAGAGTGTTTATTTGTTTTTCAGAACATTCTGGAGGTAACAGTGCCAGAGAAACTCAAAGTGTTTTTATTACAGTAATATTGCTAATCATAAAATGATATGCGATTAAGTGCAAATTTAGTATTAAAACTAAATAATTGATTGAATAAAAAGATCGTTAATCTGAGCAGAAGGTGATATTAGGAGCATTAAACCACTAAGGAACAAGTTTTCTATCAGAGTAACAAATAGGTTCTCTAATCTGAGATCTTATCTCATAGCTTGTACTCAAAAAGCAGTTCTTCACTTGTAAGGGAAGCAGTTCTTTAAATTCTCAGAATGTAGTAGCAAGTTTACCTTCTTATCTGTCTGCAAGGCAAACACGATTGGAGAGAGATTACAGATAAATAAAGGGATATTGTAGTGTCATTGATGACAAAGTATGATCCAATTCTGTTGCTGGGCCCTTTAAGTAGGGTGGTAAAACTGAATTTGTATGTAAAGTAACCTTCCCTTTTTGGTTCTTCTCACTTTTTAAAGCATATGTGGAGAATAACTTGTTCCACTGCTGTTATCTGCTTTCACAGGTGAGTTTTGATCAGAACTAAGCTATGGATGTCAGATAACATTTATTCTGTTTCATTCAAGCTCTAGAAAATGACCACAGGGAGCTTTCCAGAGGGTGGAAATAGTTATATGATCTCTGCCAAACAGCAAGTGTTTACTTACCTCAGATCTGCAGCCTTACTTTTAGAATTAGCCCTGTGTGCTCATGAATCAGATCTCTGAATTGGTGCATTCCCAACATGTGTTTTTGTTCGTGCAAAGTGCAAACATTTGTGTACATGAAGCAGTTTTGTGGGTTTTGTCTCTTACCTCACTGGATTCTTTTTGCAGTCCCATGTGTCTATCATTTTTGCTTTTGTGTATAATACAGCTTTCTTCACTTCTGATGTACCGGAGTTTCTGTTTGCTGCTGGGTGAGAGATTAAATATTTCTCCAATTTTAGTTTTCTATGACAAATAAATGACTCCAGGTCATTCTTGAATAAGACTTTATTTGGCATGACACTGTATTTACTGTAAAAGGAGGAATAGGACAGGAATTGTTTTTTTTTATTTGAAATACCAAACTATATTGTTTAAAAAAAAAAACAAAAAAATACCTGTAAGTTTGCATATTTCAGTGGAGCTCGCAGTAGACTACCTGAATCAGATGAAACTTTCCCATTGATAACACATCAAACATAGAAGTTGTGGACCAATGTTTTAGAGGAAAAACTCTTTTTCAGATTTTAAGACATTAAAGAATATTACTGCTGAGGATTAGATTTGCAACCGAAAGATGCTATAGTCTTGATGATGGAAAACAAAGCATTCAAAGTTTTATAAAGCTCAAGCAGCTGTGCATAACTGCAAACCAGATGTTACAGCACACTTTTGGTCTAGCCACTCAGCTAATATCTGCACTGGGAATGAGCAGCTTCTGAAAATATTTTTTCAGGAGGGGAATGAGGTTCGTTCATTCTCTCTGAATAAGTACAGTTGGTTTTGCTTGTCTCCCTCATTGCTCTCATCCTATGAACTATATGTATGGGGGGCAGCTTTTTTTCTATGCAGAGAAGCAATGCTTGTTGCTGGCTTCACTAGCTAAGAAACTTCTGTCTGTAACAATTTCACCAACAATGAGGATGTTTATTGAGTAGACACCCACTAGAGGTTGGGCATTTCAATTACAGAACATCACTCCTTGCCAGAGCCTACCATAACAGATGTCTCGTTTCTTAATACAGTACTGAATTCTCCCTGACATCTGAATTTTCATCATGGAAATGCTCTTCTGCAGATATAGAGGCAAACTAAATTAATCTGCTGTGCTCTGAGTGTAGGAGAAAGGGTCTGAGCCTTTTATTTTCCTGTGATGTGTAAAGCATGGCAAATAGCAAAACTCTTGATGGCTTTGTTATGGCTGTTGTTTGTTTTTTAAGTAGTAGAAAAGTATTCTAAAGACATATGGAAATGCAAAACAGGCTAAGCCATGAGAACTATCTGATGGGATATGTGATGAAAAGCAGGTGTACTGTGTAGGAGGACAATGGAATAGCCTCCAGCACTTTATTTATGAGAACATCCTTTATCTCTGTCTCTCTACAGCAGACGTGTGGCAAAACTGTCTTTTCAAAAGTGGATCAAACAATGCTGCCAACACATTCTTCTCATCTTCCATTTATCCTTCAATGTCCATCATATAACCCATTTATTTTAAGCTCCAAGAAAAGTTGAGAAATTTCTTGATTTCAATGGCATCTTTTTTGGTTCAGAGTAATTGCTGCGCAAAGTGTGATATTTTTTTAAGTAAGCTGTTATCTAATGCAGTGAAAGCAATGGGAGAGGCAAGGGATACCCTGTAGTGACAGTTCAGCTGCTACCTTATATGACTGCTATGGATAATCAAATGTGACCTCTGGTCTTCTCATTCTTTTCAGACAAGATCTATTGGTGACAGTCCCAACAGCAACTAAATTGAATAGATGTGGGCACAGAAACTTAATGTCTCTTTGTACTAAAATACTCTGCGTAGAGTCATCAGAAAGACTACAGTTTTCCAAGTACTAAAGTGTCCTCCTCCATAGGGCTATTTTCTTATGTCATAGGTGTACTGAGATGCATCTAGGAACTGAGTTGAGACCTGGGTTGCCCTTTACTGAAGCTATTTGAACATCCTCATGCATTTTCTGTGTCCTACTCTATTTTGAATAAAGCATATTACAGGGGAGCATCAGCTTCTGTTTACTTGGTGGTGAAAAGAAACAGCCATTAATTGGACATTTTCCCTTAAAAAAACCCCACCAGTCTTTTGGTTAAAATCCCGATGAGACCAGCCTTGCTATCATTAGATCCTTTTGTCAGAACCTCAGATGTCATGTGTCTAAGAAGAAAAATGAGGGGGACTGAGGGTGGAGAAAGGGGGCAAGGAATGATGGGGGGGAATAGCTAGAAATTAGAATCCACAGAAATGCGGCAGCTTAGACTCATCCAGTTCTGCATTTGGGTCCATCTCTCTTCTCACTGAAATCAGCAGTATGGCTCCTACTTCCTGCAAAGGGATGAGAACAAATGTTGAACCTACAGAGTTATCTGTTTTCGGAGGATACATACTTTGGAGATGAAGAGAAATGGAAAAATCCTCAAACATACTGTCAGCAATTGTGTAACTGACTATTTGACCACTGCTGTGTGATGGCCCCAGACAAGAGCATTGTCTGGCATTTAGCTTGCCATAGGTCAAACATTACTCCTCTGCATCCAGCTTTGTAAAGATGTGAAATAGACTTTCCAAGACAAAATGTGCAAAAAGAAGCAGAGTAACTGGGATCAGCTGTAGCCATGAATTTTATGAATGGTTTGTTGGAAAGAGCATTATATGTAACATCAGTCCAAATACGAGGTCTGCATTGTTTCTGTTCCAAGCCCGCAGATGGGTAATTCACTATGCAAGAGGTTTTCATGGCCAACATTTCAAGCAGTCGTATTTGCCTTGGACCAGCTTTCTTTAAAAAAAGAAAAATCTTAACTTTTTGTATCAGAAAGTTTTTATTTCTATTGTAAGGAGTGTAGAGAGAGGAACCAAAGAAAAAAAGCTGTCTGAGGACTTTTCTTTTCCTCCTCCTTGTGGGAGAGAGATAACACAAGAATCTCCAGTTAAACTGGAGAGTGGCAACTGAAGATTGAAAGGGAATGCAACTTTCATAAAATGTGTGTTAAGCTATAGAAGTCGATGCCATCCTAGCTAGAAATTTAGTAATAGCTAGGAAAGTTGCTAAAGTATTAATACATTTTGAAATACTTATAAAAAAAAAAGAAATTCTTAAAAGACATTGAAGGCTTTGTGGTATAAGGTCATTACTAGACCATAGTGAGAGGACTTCTCTGTGTATCATCCTTGATTCTCTCTTTCTTCCACCCGTGGCGGTTATCCAGCTCGCATAGTCAAACACAAAATTCTAAATCAAAGTAATGTGCATTTTCCATTTTGGAAAAACTTAACCTGCTCAGTCATGAACATTTTCAGAAATATTACTCCACATTTGCCATAAAATGAGCTATGAGTTAACGTTCCTAGGTCTCCAGCTTTCCATTCTCTGATTTCTGTTTGTGTTTAGCAGACAACAAAAGCAGCATGTTGGTGAGGATCCTTTTGGTAAAATCCACTGCACTGACTTATGGAAGCTGTGTGGCTAGCAAGATTCTACCTTAGCATGCTTGACAATGCTTCCCTCATTTTATTCTGGCCTTACTTATAATTGAGCAAATGAGCCTTCCTAAAGTAAGATGCTTCACCTAATGCTTAAATGACTGTGAAGCTAATGACAAGTTCTCGTGTGCATGTTCAATATCTGCTTGCATGCACGCATACATAACTGCTTGTTAGATCTTAAAATGCAATTCCACTCTAGGGAATGTTTTCCTTTCTCCCACAGGGAAGCTTTTAAATATCTGTATTTAAATAAATGTAAAAACCCCTGCTAATTAATTCAAAATAATAAATTTAAAATGTTAATTTTCTCACCCATGTCCACTTAACATTGTGGATAATGAAGACAGGTGATGTGAGCAGCACTAAAATTTCCATCTAATCAACACCAAGATGAGATGTATGCTTGTAAGAGTGAGGTGACACAACAGTGTAACCACACATGCCATACCCTAAACGTTTTCCCCTGAAAACGGCAAATAAATCTTCAAAAAGAAGGCTAATATTTTTGCTTTTGATTTTGTCCCACAAGCGTCATTGGTAAAGTTTAGAGGTTGCTTGCCCCTTTCAACTGTAGCCTCGAAATACAAAAATGCAACATTGCCATGGTAACAAGCTGCTTCTACCATCCATAAAAATAAGGGGCCAGCTATTTGTTTCCAATGATAACATCTTATGTTTAACTGCCTTGAGCAGTGCTGACAGGGTCAATCCTTGTTACAATAGTCGGTTCTTCTTGGTCAAACAATGAAAAACACTACCTGTTAAAACTGACTGTGATGGACACAATCATAAATCCTTAACATTATCTGATTTTTTTTTTTTTTTTAATGCTGTAAATAATTAAATGGGTAAAGTACCCTTCTGACCCCCATCCCACACAAGGTGCAGGGCACTCATGTTGGTTTCTTACTTGGAGAAACATGTAACGGTGAATTTAAAGTATTTTGGTTTGCTTTTTTTTTTTTAAGGTTTCACTCCAGAGTGCTTTACTTTCTAAGATGGAAATGTCCTGGTGAGACACAGTCTGATGAGAAATACCAGAGAAATACCATCTGAGATACTGCATAGCAGTAGAAGTAAAATACAGTCATTACGAAAATGTACGCAGCCCTCTGCCCTGAAGGATCACTGCATAGTGTCCTCTCGTAGGATTTCTGGCAACCTTCTTGTTGACCTTCCTGCTGCTATACCCAAATGCTTCACACGTGCCCTGCTGAAGGTCTACACTGTTCTCTTTAACGTACAGTTACAAAATGAAATGCAGAACAGTAAATGGGAGTACTTTTTATGTAAATGTACTTTCACATATTTAGAGCAGATTGGGCTGGAAGTTACAGGTAGGTACCTAGCTGGGTTGCAAAGTTTAGTCAAAGATTTGGAGCTGCAAATCCAACTGTCTGATCATACCTCTAAGTACCTAAATATACTAAGTGAGGGAGGAAGGTGTTAAGACCTGGGCTGAAGTGACTTGCTTATGATAGCGCAAGAAACGTCCCATGGCAGGGAGATGGGCAAGGAATGCAAATTGCTTGCAGCAAGAGGCAGAGGAAGATGGAGGAAAGAGCATAGAATGGGCATCCGGGGACTTGGGAGAAACAGAAGGGTTTTCTGTTTTGTTGGATGAAGGAGTCACAGTCCTTCCCTGTGACGCTGCCATTGTTTTCATGGCTTGTAGGTGTGAGGAGGTGTGCTCAGGGCCAGGCTATGTTTCCCACTGCACAGAAGTCAGCAGGATGTGTAGTGGGAGAGCAGGGCTCTCCACCCCCAGGGTCCTGCTCCGCAGCAGGACCATGCAGTCACACTAGCTTTAAGAGCCCACTCTTGACATCACTGCCTGGGAAGCAGCTTCTGATCTTGAATGGGGCAGCCAAGCACAGAAGACCAACAGTTTCTTCAGGGTGATATTATTTGCTTTCATAATGAAAGGAAATTAACAGTTGTGAGGGCCTGAACAATAGTAGGTAATGCAGGATAAAGGGTATGCCTGTGCTTGATGGATTGTTTTGAGGATGAGCACTACCAGGTCCCTGCGCTAGGGTCTGACTTCAGGAACATTTCCCTGTGAGCTTGCCAGTGGTAAAACTGAGTGTAGCTGCCATGCAAAGACTTCTAGAGTCAGTAAATGCAAGCTTGTGATCAGTGTGATGAATTACTGTAGAATCATAGAATGGTTTGGGTTGGAAGGGACCTTAAAGATCATCCAGTTCCAACCTCCCTGCCATGGGCAGGGACACCTCCCACTAGACCAGGTTGCTCAAAGAGCCATCCAGCCTGGCCTTGAACACTTCCA